>JBAMBE010001252.1:490000-1079693 GCA_037043585.1 Drosophila mimica | reverse complement strand
ACATATGTACATTTATTAATGTTGGGCAAATAAAATAAATATAATTAATATAAATGGAATAAATAGTAAAGCGCTATTTTCTTAAAAATGTGTTAGTTATACATAAACATAATATCCTTATTTTTTCATGTAATGCATTTATGAATGCATTTATAATCAAATTCACTTGCACTTTGCACTTGCAAATAAAGTTGCCAGTACAAGTGAACTTTGTGACGAGAGTCCATTATTTACAGCGTTGCCAATACATGCCAATTTGTAACAATGTAACAGAATACTTGCTTTTAATTTTGGCGCAATGCTGCTTATCTTGCAATTTGGTCACTCTTAATCGAGCGATATTATTGAGCGCGTCAAATTGTGCCAACTTGATTATATAAAATATCTAAATTTTGTATAAAATATTAATTCTAGTAGTTCGATTGTTAAAATTCAAAACTAATTTACCATTATTTTATTTTATCCTTATATTAAGAACTAATTTTATTTTCAAATAAGTAAGTCTTAACGGCGGTATTTTTTTACCACGATAGTTTTTAATATATCGCATGCTCACAGCAGCTTCACACGAGTCAAGGTAGCATCACATTAGATAAAATAAAACGAAACACAAGAATTTAGTCCGATTAATATAAATACAAATTTATAATTATATAAATATATTTTATATATATTATATATATTATATTTATAAAAACTTAAATAAATTTATGTAATGGTATAATAGTATTTCGCTGTCGAATACGTCCGACTGCAACGTTCTCTCTTGTTTTTAATTGGAAGCGAAAAGTGTGGCGAATAAATAAAGCACCACTGACTCATTCTTTATAGAAATCGTTGTGTTTGTTAAAATATATGTTCTTAATACATTTTACTTTGATTATCTTATTATTTATTTTATTTATTATCAAATTTAAAATAAATCCCAAATTATCAATAAAATGCTTTGTAGAAAATACTGCAATATGGATTAGCGCGTATCTATAAGAAAATGATTTTCGACTTAAAATTGTTGAAAATTATGTTAATTTAAATTCAATGCAACCATGCATCTACATATACAACTAGATAGAACGTTGCAGTCGGACGTAACCGACAGCGAAATACTATTATACCATAAAATTTTGCGACTCTAGCTTGCAAATTACGGCAGATATGCGCATTTCAACCAGTAAATTACCTTCCAAGTTTGGTTACTCTATCTTTAAAATTTTCGGAGATATACGGAGTTATCGATTTAGAATCGGAATTGTCGATTATAGGCGCAGCTGTGGGCGTGGCACCACAAATTTGTTATCGGTTCTTAAAGGCGATTACCAGTAATATACCTACCAAATTTGACGTTCCCTACTCAAAAACTGCGGAAGATATAGCCATTTGAAAATTTTATGGGCGGAGGTGATGGGGGCGGCATGACGGACATTGAACAAAACCAATATACTATTATACCTTTTTGGTATAATAGTATAAAAACTGTTATCTAACAGCCTACTACGTCTACTTTTCTTCTTTTTATTCTCCTATACTGGCATGTCCTGACGAGGGGTATCTGCGCTCTAACAGGTTATGGGCTCAGAGTACGTGGTCTGATAGGATTGGCTTTACACGGATGATACGAAGCGTGGTGGATTCATGGGAAGGTTATCTAAATGTTGACAATAATATCAACTGGAATGCGTTGGATCGTAAGACATTGGCAATATCACGCGAAGTGTCAAGGCATCGCAGTTGGAATACATCAAGGCATAGATTAAGTTTTGCGAAGTCCATCAGCCAAGTGGGCAGTGCGAACCTCTATACTCGCTATATAAAAAGTTGCTTAATTCACGCATGGATAAGGGCACAGCATGTCTAGTAATTTTTATTAATTTTATTATTATTGATTCCTGGCAATATTCATTCCTGGCATCCTTAGAATTCATTTGTGGAATACTAATATTAACCTACCTTCTTACCGTAGTAGACTTTTATTAATAAATCTTGATTGATTCTTCCGATTTAATCAGCCAACTCAAATTTCCAGTTCCGATCAGAAATACAAGAAATTTTCTACCTCAAATTTGTAGTTCGCATTTAATGCGTTTTCCCGTTAACAAGTTGTGCTTCCGTCTGTCCGTCTGTATGAACCCAACTTTTTTCGACACCCCTAAAGATATAGACTTGAAACATGAAACATATACTTGAAAGTGCTAAAAAACGATAAAGCCACATATCACCCAAATTTTATGGCTACAGTCACCAATTTTGGGTGGTAGGTTGTAGGCGATGTCTTTCAAAGATCGTCATATGCCGCGCCTCCGACGCGTCCAGCCCCCAGACCGCTCCGCCGCCTTCATGAACAGATAAATTATGCCCGTCTCCTCCCTCACTGTCGCATACTGTGAATTCGTCAGGTCAGAAAGCAATGCACAAGCAAATGCAGCAATATTAACACATAACTCACACAGCACAACAATAACAAAAATAAAAGAACAGCAAATCAGAAACGAGAAAAGTAAAAAACAAAACAACAATTTCTGGTGGTTAGCTGCGGCGCCAGGAGAAACAAAACAAAACAAAACACAATTATTTGTGTGGCACATGAAATAGTAAGTGGGCTGCGTCAGCGCCTTCACTTTCATTTCACTTTGTTGCATTTTTGGTACATATCGATACCACCACATTTTTTTCTGACAAGGTGGCATTTTGGGGGTTAGGGAGAATTTTCCACATGATAGCAGAACAGCAGGTCATGGTTCTTGGCGGGCAACCTTTTTTGATGAGGATTCAAAAGTATATAAAAGAGTGCGAACCCCCCGTTATACTTGTGTGCTGTGTGTAATAGAATTTGGCGTAAGTGTGTTTAAATAACTTATATGTTATATGTACTAATTTAATGCTATGTGTGTAGGTGGCCAATAGCAGATCACGCCGGCGACTTTATTTTTTTTTTGTTCATTAATTTGAACACTGCCAATCAGCTCGGAAACGGCGTCACCTTGGGATTCGTGTAGAGATTCGGATAAGAATCGCCGGTGGAGACACACCTAAGCAGCAACACATCACACAGACGCGTATGCAGCGGCACAACACATCCATTATTCTTTTACTCCGCTGGAGACGCGCATGCGCGGCGGCACAACACATCTGTATTATCACTCCGATGAGTGCGTTCCAATACGGAACCAGTGTCATATACAAAAGAGCGAACAGCGCATATATACATAAATTGTAAATATTGAGGATATCCTCCAATACATTATGAATCGATTCCAATAAGAAAAAAAGATGTGTACTTCGGCCCACACCTATAATAATTAAGTAAATGTCCATTAATTTCTATATACATATATTTACATTCACTAACATTAATTATACATTCATCATTATTATTTATAATTAAATTAAAGTCCGGCATCCGGATTTTTGCCAAGTTTAGGTAACCTAATTTATCTTACACCCCCCGCACCAAACACTTATATTAGGATTGGTAGGGTAGGATTCGAATTGAGGGTCATCCACAGAATATTCAACTGTGTTGATTTGATTTGTTGTATATATTTTCATATTTGGCAGGATTCCTAATTCGATTTTGAAATTGAATTGCCGTTTAAAAATTCGTACGCCACCTATCGGCAAGCATTGTCATATCCCTTTTATATACATACATAAATTAATTAACAATGCCTGTGAATAAATTGTAATGATATCATGATTTGTGAGTAAGTTCTATGGAGGGGAAAATCACCGGAAGCAAGGAATTTAAGGGCGATGGGTCCACCCAAAACCACATAGGCCCATTGCAGGAAGGCCGCGTACGTCGGGGCCATAGACACCAGGCCTGCCAACTGTTTCATTTATTTTGTGTGTGTATGTATGTAGGTAGGTAGGGTTGGAGTTACCCCACCCTGGGAAAACTGAGCTAGCCGAGGTTGCACACTGGGAAAAACTAGACGTGTTACAACTTGCCCAATGTCATTGCGCCAGCCAGCCGCAGGAGCAGCGAATCAGCTGTCTAACTGCCAGTTTGAGCGCTGATGTGGCAACGCCTAACGCATCCGGCAGTGATGCCAGATTGCACAATTAGCTGCATAAGACGACACTGGCAAGCGGTTGGTGCGTTTGACAACACTGCTTGCGTGGAAAGAAATAGCAGCGGAGGACAAGCCAAGCTTTCGAAAAGTGAGTTAACATTTAAAAGCAAATACAAATTAAAATACAAATTTTAAGTAAACCTTTTTATTTTTCAACTAATTGCGGTAGTGTTGCGTTTGTTTATAGAATTAAAATAGCTTGATGAATTTATTATTAATTATGTATGCACTTTATGTACAAAATGGCAGCGTTCGTGCCACAGTCGCAGCAGCGAATTCAAAACATTTCGCTCAGTCTCGGAAACAGCAGCAACATTAACACCAACAACAGCTGCAGCACAATAGCCTGCCAACAACAACCAGTCCAAATGTCGCATCCTGGTGACTCTCCAATGAACCAAAGCGATCTGCAACCATCCACACAGGAAGCGGGACTGGCCCAGGAAAATAAGCCTCTGTGTCATCCCGATCTGGTCGAATACATTAATGGGATGGCCAAATACATGCATCCCGCAATTTTTCAATATGTAATGTCAATGAACAAGCTGGAGGTTGTGAAGCAAACTGGTCAAAATCAGCAGCAACAATAATAATATTAACGACATAAAGAGAGAAGACGTCCTCAAAATGGCGGCCATTAAATAATTTTGTACACATTGAGCTGGTATTTTTTTGTATTTAACGATAATAATAATGCATACATTATTAGGCTAGGTTAGGTTGCAACGGTTGTCGATCCGTTGTGATACAGTGTGGATAGCTACCGCAGTTTGCGTTTCGAGAGGAGGGAACCATATCGAACAACAGCAGAAGCTCGAGGGAAATCCACTGGAGTATGTGGGCATGGCACACAACCCAATCGAGGAATGTGGTGTATATGAATATCCGGTCGCTGCTCCTTGGCCACATTAATAAGCCAACGACAAAATTCCCTTTAAGATAATTTGCCCTCAAATGTTCATTTCTGCAAGTCATATTTTTCTTCATAAGCAAATGCTTGCGGCTGCTGAACGACTGAACTGGAACTGAACTGGAACTGAACTGGAATTGAACTGGAGCTGAACTGAACTGGAGCTGAACTGGGACTGAACTGGTGCTGAACTGAAACTGAACTGAACTGGAGCTGAACTGGACTGAACTGGAGCTGAACTAAACTGAACCGAACTAGAGCTGAACTGGAACTGAACTGGAACTGAACTGGAGCTGAATTGAAACTGAACGGAACTGAACTGGAGCTAAACTAGATCTGAACTGAACTGGAACTAAACTAAACTGAACTGGAACTGAACTGGAACTGAACTAGAGCTGAACTGGAACTGAACTGGAGCTCAACTGAAACTGAACTGGAACTGAACTAGATCTGAACTGAACTCGAACTAAACTACACTGAACCAAACTGAACTGGAACTAAACTGAATTGGAATGGGAAAGGTACCGTGAAAGACTTCATATAATAAGAAGATTAGGAAGGCCAAACGGATGAATTAAACTTCTGCGAAAGCATAGTAGGCACAGGCGAACGCGCCAGGCTTCCTAGAGCACTGGCTAAGTAAGCCCCGGATGCAAATATAGCATTTAAACTAGGTAATTGTAGCAGCGAACTATGCAGGTTCAGTAAAAGCCCTCAACCCAACAAAGATTCTAGCATTCGTGCAGGAGCTGAGGTTGATGGATAACCAACGGGGTCAGAAGGTCGCAGAGCAGTCTGTCCGTCTGTCCCCCGCCAGGCAATGAGTTGAATTATATATTTAGCTTAAATCGGGGTCTGACATAGTTCTGAAAACAAAATCGTTCAAAGTTGACGCAAACAAGATGCTGTGTTTGGTAAAATGTTGAGGGGAGGGGGATTTCAAATTGAAAACACTTCAATATACATCAAAGTGTAAAGAGATAAGACGATGAAGGAAAACTCCCATTTCCAAAAACTGCGAAAACCTTCAACAGTTTTCCAATTAGAGCCAACATGTTTAAAAGGTAGTTAACTGGAAACCTCTTTCAAAAATCAAGCCAAACACAAGCCATGATGTTATCAACTGAAAATACAGTGGTACGAGGGTATTGCGAAATCGGTCTCACTTATTCCCCATACACACACACACCACGTGTATACAAATATTTATTGGGGACAGGAGAACTGAAGGAACTCCAGCCACATTTGGGCAATTAACTCTTCAAGTTCAAATGACTTTAATTTTTATTTAACTTTGACTTAATCAGGAAACAGACAGAATACAGCTTAAGCTAAATATGAGGTTTTCCCATAGCTTTAGGCAAATATTGGGGCAAAGTGATGCATTTGTTTTGGCTCTGAGACAAAGAAGAGCGTTTACTTAAATTATCGTATACATGGAGGTGGTAATTGGGGTATCGAATTCCGTATCGACATACTTGTTTTTAAGTTTCGTTATTGACAGCAGTTCGATGCTGGAGTCAGATGAGTCCACGGTGCAGAATGACAGAGATGGAGGTCACAGGTGGGGTCAAGTCTACCGGAGCAGGAGCCAATGGTCAAGAGAGGTAAAGTGAAGTCAGCAATAATACCCCATTACTGCGCAGCACTAGAGTGTCCGGTGTGCCACGAATCATTTGCAACAGACCAAATTTTTTGGTGCCACTTCAACAAACACATCATGATAGGCTCCCGAGTATGCCCACTGTCCAATAAGAAGATATCGACAAGAAGCACCCTCAAACGTCATTTGAAGACACACATGGACTACAAGCCACACAAATGCAATGTGTGTTCAGGAAAAAACAACATATAGAGCCACGTTAATAGTGTCCACTTGATGACCCGTTCCCCGTATCGCTGCCCCTGTCTTTGACGGCGTGGAGGAAGTCGGTTTACTTATTTTTTAAATTTTAAGTGTCTTACAACCTTTTGCAATTTTATTCGAAATTTTCTGTCAAGTGCTTACAATTTTTTTCTTTATTGGCTTGAAATTGTGGAAAAAAGCATTGAAAGACTTGATATACGTGATTTGGAATCATTTGGAACAGCTACAAAATGATGTGGTTGTTTAACAAACTACATAAATATCAACATAAATATCTGGTATATATAATAATATTTAGTTACAATATCGTTTAATATAATACACATACACAGCTGAATTGTACAATACGCCTTAGGCAAATACATTGTACTGGCCAGAGGAGCCAGTTTGCTATAAGAGTTTGCATCGATCGATGTAAACCTCGCAAATGACGGGAATCGGCTTATCTATCGGAAGGCTGGCAGAGGGTCCATTATAGACTTGACTTTGCTAAGTAGCTCGTTATGCCGTAAGACAAAATGGAGTTTCACTCAGGTGAACTCCTCACTTCAGCGAGCTTCGGGCGATCGACTTCGTGATGAGTGGAAGGTCGCAAAGACAGCCGAGACCCAAAACATATGGTCCCAAGTGGAAAGTAAATCTCCTAGACGATACTTTTACTGAATCCTTACGTCACAATGAGCACGCAACCAAAACATGGCGATGAAACTTATGCGCTGTGTTGCGATTTATCCATGCTTAGGAGAAAGCCAAGCAGACGAGCAACACCCTGTTATTGGTGGAACGAGAAAATTAATCAGCTAAGGAAAGCGTGCTTACTGGCGAGTAGGCACTCCCAACGTGCCAGGGGCCGCCCAGACTTTGCCAGTAGGCATGAGGACCTCAGAAGAGCCAATCGAGAGCTCAAGGACATCACCAAAAGGAGCAAATTCAGATGCTTCCGGTTCCTGTTCCCCCAACAACCCCATTTGGAGAAAACCAACCCAACCCGAAGTATGGAGTTCACTCGGGAAGTTTTCACTGTAGAGGTCTTATTGGCGACGCAATCCAGGTGGTGGTAGATATTGCAGCCAAGGCAATTGAGGGTCCCAGATGGAGATGGGGCGAGAAGGAGTATTGCGCCGTGATCACCCTGAACATAAGCAACGCGTTCAACTCCGCGAATCATGGTCGCGTATCAGGAGAGCTATGGACTTAATTGAAATACCACCGTATCTGTTAAGTATCATATCTAGCTACCTATCCGACCGGAACATAATGTACGACGAGGTACTTAGACCCCGACTCCCTTAGGGTTGCAGTCTGATAGGCTTTGCAGACGACCTGGAGATAGTAGTAGTGGCCAAGGAACTCAAAGAAGTAGAGGCCGCAGCGAACGCAGCAATACGAACCGTGGCAATAGATGGATGCAGGAAGCGAGCTTGGAATTTTGTAGTAGCCGTTTTTTTTTTTGGTACAAATATGGTCCACCCTAAATTAGTAGTGGTACGTAGACGGCCGCTCAAGAGAAGAGATAAACAGATAAACGAACCGCACAGAAACGCTCAAATGCAATCTCTCACGCAATAAGCGCTCAGAGAGGAGCTTTTCGATATGCGTAAGACAAGCAGATGTTTGCTGCGGTCAAACTCTCAAGGTTACGGTTAAGAGACCCCTACATAGATGGCAGGTCAAAGTAAGCAAACAGACTATGAGATTATAAGCAAGTGCGAGGTTTCCTTATAAATTAAACCACTAGCATAAGTAGAGTTACATTTTGTACACCGCTCCGAAAAGACGTGTTTTTTTTCGAAATGAAGAATTGTATTTTTTAATAAAAACCGTTGTCGGACTCTCAATTATATATATATTTACTTAAATTACAGTGCAAATGCAGTTGGTGAAAAGGTACGTGGTTGAGAGTTAGATCAAACAAGAAAAAAAGTCAATCCCCAAATATGCTTAAAGGCAAGTCGGCGGCGGAGCCACAAGTCCAGACCGGCTCAAGTCTGGCCAGAAGAAAATAAGAAGCTAACAATCACGCCGGTGGATTGATAAAACTAACTAGGTTATACTAGTTTGGCAAACCCAGTGGATCAACTGCAGAAAAATTGCGAGTCATCGGAACGAGTGTGCGAAGAAGCGGCAAATTCTAGAAGTCATCCCCACCCACGGATTCCGAAGTGGATTTCGCTATTGTCTAAGTGTTTGTGTTTTCTTAACATCCCATGGGTATTGTCAGCCAGTATAAGTGACGTTAAGAGTTAATATTAAAAAAAAAAAAAAAATTTAATTTAAATTTTACAAACATACATTTTTAGGCTGGAGTGCTTATCAGCTTTTGGTTGTTTTGTGTAAACGAGCAGCAGATCATAAACTTATGCAGATCATAAAACTACAAAGTTCATAAATCTACTAAGATCCCAAAAATGCAAAGTTCATAAAACTGCTGATAAGCATTACACCATTTGAGAACTCGTCTCTTATTTAGAGAAACGCTCGAAACTGCTGAGTGTCACTCCTAATCACCAGCTGTATGAAGTTTTTTTCTCTACTATTATACCTTTTTGGTATATTGGTTTTATTCAATGTCCGTCATGCTGTCTCTCCGTCTGTCCGTCTGTATGAACGCGCGTTTCTCCGACAGCCTTAGAGATAGAGACTTGAAACTTGGAACATGTACTGGAAAGTACCCTCAAAAGTTAAAGTTAATTTTAGCAAATCGATAAGTCCACATATCTCTCACAATTTAATGGATACAGTCATCAATTTTGGATGGTAGGATTTTGGCGAGGTCCTTCAAAGATCGGCATGTGCCCCCATCACCCCCGCCCATAAAATTTTTCAAATGGCTAAATCTTCCGCAGTTTTTGATCGAACTTCAAATTTTGTAGGTATATTACTGGTAGTCGCCTTTAAGAACCGATAACAAATTTGTGTTGCCACGCCCACACCTGCGCCTATAATCGACAATTCCGATTGTAAATCGATAACTCCGTAGATCTCCGAAAATTTTAAAGATAGAGTAACCAAACTTGCAAGGTTTTTTGCTGGTAGCCTCATCCAAGGATTGGCATATCAATTTTTGGACCACGCCCACATCCACCGCCCCCAGGAACTTCGTCCCTATTAATTTAAATTGCGCATATCTGCCGTAATTTGCCAGCTAGAGTCGCAAAATTTTGAAGGTATGTTACTGGTAACTCCCCCAAAGATCGATAAAAAAAAAATTGGATGGCCACGCCCACTCCACCTACCTAAACCGATACACCTGTTGGTGTAAATCGATAAGCCCATATATCTCACGCAATTTGGAAACTTAAGTCACCACTAATAACACCCTTCATAAATGTGGAAAACAATTTTGGACCACGCCCACTCCCGCCCACAAACAACGATAAGTGCCTGTATCTCCCGCAATTTTAGAGCTACAGTTACCAAACTTAGAAGGTATATTATTAAGATCGAAAGATCAAAATTTTTTGGGCCACGCCCACTCCCGCTCCCAAAACCGATAAATTCCCATATCCCCCGCAAGTTGGTTAGTTACCAAACTGGGTAGGAAGATTATTAGGAAACTTCTGTATAATTTTTTTGGCCAACGCCTACTCCCGCCCCTAAAGTCTCGAAAAGCCCATATCTCCGGAATTTAAGAGTTAAAGTAGCTTATACAATTTTTGTGTCTGCTCTCCCCGTATAATTCTGCTCACCGTCTTTAAAAGCCACGCTCTTATATGCAAATCATATACATATTTAGCAGTAGAGAATTAACAGAATGTGTTCCCATTCAAAAAGGCAAGCTTTGGCAGTATTTCCTGACTACACACAAATTAAGGTTTAATAGTATTTCGCTGTCGGTTACGTCCGACTGCAACGTTCTATCTTGTTTTTTTTTTTTTTAATTTTTGGTTGACTTGACTCTTATGCGAAATGGAATTTTTTTACAACATGCGAACATCTCCCCATTTACCCTAAATTTTCAAATATATATGTGCTTATATATTTAAAAATATATATGGTTGCTTTGTCCCATCAGACTAAGATTGGACGCATCAGCGGGTGGCGCTGCTAACTCTCGCTATTTTGGTGCAGTCAAAACGGTTAATTCAATTGTGAAATGTAGTTGTAAAGAAATGCTTGGCATTATTGCGAGTGACGATTAAATCTATACGCATATCAAAATAAAATTAGTTTATTTATCACTGCCTTTGACATCGCGTTGAGCATTATTATAATTCGCAAATATTTAAAACATGCGGGGCATACGCCATATTTGTTCCAATTTCCGTGCTTTTTCATTTTTCAATTTCCACTCTTCTTTCCGTTTCCGTTCTTCTTCCAATTTCCTTTTTTCTTTTTTTTTTTCTTTTTTCAGATTCTCGCCTGTTGGGCCTGTCTGATGACGTTGTGCTGCACTTCTTGCACGAGCTGTAATAGAGAATGTCTGCAGCGATTAGGATCGATAGATAGATGGATAAGAAGGGATCTAAAATTTACTTACGTTTTGCACCTGACCAAAGTGAATTGATTGCATGCGCTCAAGGTTTGCCTTCTTGAGGCTCGCTTGTCGGGTGACCACCCGGTTGGTGACGCTGTCGCTGCTCTGTCCATCTATGTTAATCGGTGTCCTCACCATGCCCAGGTTGGCCATGAACATCTCCTGGGCTAATGGCTCCGGCAGATGGCGGGGAAACCCACTCACACATTCAAAGTTGTGCTCTGGTTTCTTCGACTTTTGCTTGGACTGCTTGTTCTTCTTATGTTTCCCCATTTCAAGCTCGACCTATTTTTTGTGTTCGAGCTGAAAAATGCTACGACAATTTCGGAAATGGTTGTGTCACTTGAATTTATGGTTTCATGTGTCATTTGTTAGTTGTCATTTGTCTCGAATCCAATAATTCAGAGCTGAAATAAAAGCGACGTTAAATTTGAATGGGTGTCAGGTTTTTGGTTATTTACTAAACATGGCTGGCCTAGCTACAGAGAATGAGGCAATATGGGTTTCAGGAAGCCTATTTGATACCTCTAATTTGTAATATGCCTCAGAGTCGCATTTGACGATTTCAATATGATTTCAAAGTGCTCCGGGACGCTTTAGTAGTATAGCCGGAAAATCATGTGGGCACATCACCAATATAATAAGGTGGCTAGACTAATGGTAGTAACACAGATAGGGCGCGGCTTATCATCGTGAAAAGACAGCTGGAAAAGTTGCATCCTTTGGGATGCATGTTCTAAACTTGCTACTGAGATTCTTGCATTTGTGCAAGACCTTGGGTAGATGGAAGAGCAGGTCTACCGGCCCCAAGCCAGGGCGGCGCCTACTGCTCGCGAGAGTGGTAGATTAGGGCAAAGGAGATATCCAATTAGAAAGGACTGCGGAAGAAGCTTTCTGCACCTTACAAGCTGAATGCTCTACGAATGAATTCCAGCTTCCGCTCGGTCTCGGTCTCGGACTGTGGGTGTGTGTGTGGGGGTGAGTTTAGTACGAATGCATTGACGTTGTCTTTGAATCGTGCATGCAGTTGGCACGGATCTTCTGTATATCCTGGAGATTCTCACCTCCATGGCGTGACCAAAAAATGCCAGGAATCAATAATAATAAAATGAATACAATTTACTAGACAGGCTTCGCACTTATCCATGCGTGAATAAAGCAACTTTTTATATAGCGAGTATAGAGGTTCGCACTGGCCCACTTGGCTGATGGACTTCGCAAAACTTAATCTATGCCTTGATGTATTCCAACTGCGATGCCTTGACACTTCGCGTGATATTGCCAATGTCTTACGATCTAACGCATTCCAGTTGATATTATTGTCAACATCCTTCGGCGTATAGCCGCGCCAACCTCCGACCCCACCACTAAATCTTTTAAATGACTATATCTCCCGCCTTTAAGATCGCCAATGCCGATATTTTGGAAAGGGTAAATCGATTATTCCGTATATCTCCCACAATTTTAAAGATAGAGTGACCAAACTTGGAATGGAACTGATACATCTGTTGGTGCAAGTCGATAAGACCGTATATCTCACACAATTTTACAGCTTAAGTCACCAAACTTGAAATGTATATTGCTAGTAACGCCCTTCAAAACTCTGGAAAATACTTTTGCCCATATCTCCTGCAACTTAAGAGCTAGAGTTACCAAACTCGAATGGGATATTACTAAGATCGAATTCCGCCAGTTTTTTTACACACACCCACTCCCGCCCCCAAAAACCGATCAATGCACATATCTCCCGCAATTTAAGAGCTATAGGTACCACACCTCAAAGACGGGTTACTATCTTATATATACCCCAATCTGAAAGGCAAACTTGGACAGTATTTCTTGGCTGCACACAAATTATGGTAGTGTAGTATTTCGCTATCGGTTACGTCAGACTGCAACGTTCTCTATTGTCTTATGTTGAGATTGTATATGAAACCCAAAAAATAATAATAAATTTGCGAGTCTGTGAGTTGTTGTTGCTTAAATTGCTAAATCTTATCTTATTTTTCATGGTCTAAAGGACTTGTGGGATTGTTCGGATGGTGCTGAGCTGAGGCCAACAGGCAAACCGCGAGTTGGTGATAGCAAACGGCCCCCTGCGAGCAGGTTAGCTGCGAATAGTACGAGATACATTGATTGATTGATTGATCTCCTGTGTCTGGAAATAGGCATCCACATATCTAGGCACAGTATATGGCAGATGAATAACAGCATCGATGCATTTCCCCAGAAAATTTATGATTATACTCATTTTATCTGCGTATTTCGAATGGATAATTCAATTTGAAAATTTTTATTTAGATATTTTTCCGCTTTGTAATATGTACATAAATCACAACTTTCTAAGTTTGATGAAAATTGAAATGTGTGAGAGGCTCCTTAGATTTGAATAACTACTATTACTTAGTGCTAGTTTGCCATATTGTGATTATTTTTACTACAGTTACCAATTTTGGGTGGTAGGTTGTTGGCGATGTCTTTCAAAGATCGGCATATGCCGCGCCCACCTCCGACGTCCCCAGCCCCCAGACCGCTCCGCCGCCTTCATGAACAGATAAATTATGCCCGTCTCCTCCCGCACTGTCGCATACTGTGAATTCGTCAGGTCAGAAAGCAATGCACAAGCAAATGCAGCAATATTAACACATAACTCACACAGCACAACAATAACAACAATAAAATAACAGCAAATCAGAAACGAGAAAAGGTTAGCTGCGGTGCCAGGAGAAACAAAACAAAACACAATTAACTTACGCTTACGTCGTCTTCTTGTATTTGTTTATTTAATTTATTAATTTTTCCTTTATTTTTTCCGTTTTTGTCACTCAATTAAACTATTTGTGTGGCACATGAAATAATAAGAGGGCTGCGTCGGCGCCTTCACTTTGTATTTTATGGCGCCAGCCAGTCCCAGGAGCAGCGAATCAGCTGTCTAACTGCCAGTTCGAGCGCTGATGTGGCAACGCATAACGCATCAGACAGTGATGCCAGATTGCACAATTAGCTGCATAAGACGACACTGGCATGCGTTTGACAACACTGCTTGCGTGGAAAGAAATAGCAGCGGAGGACAAGCCAAGCTTTCGAAAAGTGAGTTTATAACATTTATCTTTATTTTTATTTTTATTTTTATTCGATTTTCGCATCTGAAATAAATACAAATACGAATACACATTAAAGTGCACCCGCTGTTCTTAACCTTGAATGAAATTAGAGATATTCATAGATGGACCGTATTTTTAAAATACACAGCAAATGTATATCGAACATTAATAAAATGACAGTTATAAATGTCTTATTGCTAAAGCGTGAGTTAGTGTATGCATGTGTGTGTATTTGAGTTTCTTTTGAGTCTTGTACTCTCCGAACAGCGTGGCAACACTCCGTTTTCAATGATTCTCTCCTTTCTATGCATATTCGTCGACGATGTTCTATTTGCCGGTCTCCATTTTCGCAGTTGAGCCATTTTCGCCTTTGTCTTTTACGTTGGTGGCGCTCTCTGGCGCCTTGATGTTTAAGTGAGCCGGTCCAGTTTGTTGAATTTGGACGTTGCGTTCCTGCTTGGCCTTGTCTTTGTTGGGTGGCGGAGGTGCCTTCAGCGTGAGCAACCCATCCGAGGAGATCGTCGAGACGACATCGTTAGTATTGTAGTCCTGGGGCAATGTAAATTTACGCACAAAATGACGCTGAATCATGCCGTGGCCATCCTCACGCTCCTCATGGTTGCCCTCGACAATGACGGTTTTGTCCACCACCTTAACGGAAAGTTCGCACGGCTTGAACTGCGCCACATCCATGCACACCTGGAAACCATTCTTGCCAATCAGGGGCGTCAGAGCATTTTGACCTCCGCCAGAGGAGGCACGACGACGCAATACCAATGGATGGTGATGATGGCGTTCGTAAGGATTGAAATGAGAGCGGCGACGATGCAGCAGTTGCAGCTGTTGTGGCATCGAAGGACGCTGTGAACGATGGAACAGTTCGTGAGCGTGTACTCCATGTCCGAAGTCATCATCCAGCAAATGATCCCAGTCGTTGTAAGCACTTTCGAGATCGCGTGCCAAATTCATTAGTGGAACAATCGACATTTTTTATGCTTTATTCTATCTTTATATTTTACTTGAGTTTTTTCTTATGCTTCTTTTTTTTTGCTTCTTTTTTTACTTTTGCGCAGCAGTTGTGCTTCTTGCAACGGCTCAAATACAATTGTAGCGATTAGCGATTAAAAGCAAATACAAATTAAAATACAAATTTTAAGTAACCCGTTTTATTCTACAACTAATTGCGGTAGTGTTGCGTTTGTTTATAGAATTAAAATAGCTTGATGAATTTATTATTAATTATGTATGCACTTTGTGTACAAAATTGCAGCGTTCGTGCCACAGTCGCAGCAGCGAATTCAAAACATTTCGCTCAGTCTCGGAAACAGCAGCAACATTAACACCAACAACAGCTGCAGTACAATAGCCTGCCAACAACAACCAGTCCAAATGTCGCATCCTGGTGACTCTCCAATGAACCAAAGCGATCTGCAACCATCCACACAGGAAGCGGGACTGGCCCAGGAAAATAAGCCTCTGTGTCGTCCCGATCAAATTGTGGTCGAATACATTAATGGGATGGCCAAATACATGCATCCCGCAATTTTTCAATATGTAATGTCAATGAACAAGCTGGAGGTTGTGAAGCAAACTGGTCAAAATCAGCAGCAACAATAATAATATTAACGACATAAAGAGAGAAGACGTCCTCAAAATGGCGGCCATTAAATAATTTTGTACACATTGAGCTGGTATTTTTTTGTATTTAACGATAATAATAATGCATACATTATTAGGCTAGGTTAGGTTGCAACGGTTGTCGATCCGTTGTGATACAGTGTGGATAGCTACCGCAGTTTGCGTTTCGCGAGGAGGGAACCATATCGAACAACAGCAGAAGCTCGAGGGAAATCCACTGGAGTACGTGGGCATGGCACACAACCCAATCGAGGAATATGGTGTATATGAATATCCGGTCGCTGCTCCTTGGCCACATTAATAAGCCAACGACAAAATAACCTTTAAGATAATTTGCCCTCAAATGTTCATTTCTGCAAGTCATATTTTTCTTCATAAGCAAATGCTTGCGGCTGAACTGGAACTGAACTGGAACTGAACTGGAATTGAACTGGAGCTGAACTGAACTGGAGCTGAACTGGGACTGAACTGGTGCTGAACTGAAACTGAACTGAACTGGAGCTGAACTGGACTGAACTGGAGCTGAACAGAACTGAACTGAACTAGAGCTGAACTGGAACTGAACTGGAGCTGAATTGAAACTGAACGGAACTGAACTGGAGCTAAACTAGATCTGAACTGAACTGGAACTAAACTAAACTGAACTGGAACTGAATTGGAACTGAACTGGAACTGAACTAGAGCTGAACTGGAACTGAACTGGAGCTCAACTGAAACTGAACTGGAACTGAACTAGATCTGAACTGAACTCCAACTAAACTACACTGAACCAAACTGAACTGGAACTAAACTGAATTGGAATGGGAAAGGTACCGTGAAAGACTTCATATAATAAGAAGATTAGGAAGGCCAAACGGATGAATTAAACTTCTGCGAAAGCATTGTAGGCACAGGCGAAGGCGCCAGGCTCCATTAAGCACCGGCTAAGCGAGCAAATGATGCAAATGTAGCATTTAAACAATGTAATTGTAGCAGCGAACTATGCAGGCTTAGTAAAAGCGAGAAGGAATCCTCAATGTATGTCCTAGCGGAATGTGTCGCCTTAACCAGGAAAAGAAGCAGCATCCTTGGGATGATGTTATAAGATTCAAAGACATAGAAGCCCTCAACCCAACAAAGACTCTAGCATTCGTGCAGGAGCTGAGGTTGATGGATAACCAACAGGGTCAGAAGGTGGCAGTGCAGTCTGTCCGTCTGTCCCCCGCCAGGCAATGAGTTGAATTATATATTTAGCTTAAATCGGGGTCTGACATAGTTCTGAAAACAAGATCATTCAAAGTTGACGCAAACAAGATGCTGTGTTTGGTAAAATGGTGAGGGGAGGGGGATTTCAAATTGAAAACACTTCAATATACATCAAAGTGTAAAGAGATAAGACGATGAAGGAAAACTCCCATTTCCAAAAACTGCGAAAACCTTCAACAGTTTTCCAATTAGAGCCAACATGTTTAAAAGGTAGTTAACTGGAAACCTCTTTCAAAAATCAAGCCAAACACAAGCCATGATGTTATCAATTGAAAATACAGAGGTACGAGGGTATTGCGAAATCGGTCTCACTTATTCCCCATACACACACACACCACGTGTATACAAATATTTATTGGGGACAGGAGAACTCAAGGAACTCCAGCCACATTTGGGCAATTAACTCTTCAAGTTCAAATGACTTTAATTTTTATTTAACTTTGACTTAATCAGGAAACAGACAGAATACAGCTTAAGCTAAATATGAGGTTTTCCCATAGCTTTAGGCAAATATTGGGGCAAAGTGATGCATTGGTTTTGGCCCTGAGACAAAGAAGAGCGTTTACTCAAATTATCGTATACATGGAGGTGGTAATTGGTGTATCGAATTCCGTATCGACATAACTGTTTTTAAGTTTCGTTATTGACAGCCCAAAATAAACTTGCACGCTTTCAATATTTCTCATCTCTAATTCATAAAAATCTCAATTGAGTCAACATTTTCTAGAAATGTATAATACTCAATATTTAAAACTGCGTATTTGCTGCGTGAACTGGCGAATTATTTAAATTTCTATGGAATCTATGTGTCGGCTGTACTTAAAGGAAGCCTAGGATGGATTCACCAACACTTTCACTGACGATGGTGAAGAGCAGGTGATCCCGATGCGGCTTAAGAATTGTCTCTCCTTGGTGGCAAGGCCAAATAACGGCTTGCCCCAGCGAATTTGTATGGAATGTCGGTACAAATTGGAGGTGACATTTGTCTTTCGCCAGATCAGTCAAGAGACTGATACGAAGCTTCCAACCACAACCACATAAGACAGCAACCACATCAGACAAATTAGCAAGAGCAGCAGTTCGATGCTGGAGTCAGATGAGTCCACGGTGCAGAATGACATAAAGATGGAGGTCACAGGTGGGGTCAAGTCTACCGGAGCAGGAGCCAATGGTCAAGAGAGGCAAAGTGAAGTCAGCAATAATACTCCATTACTGCGCAGCACTAGAGTGTGGTGTGCCACGAATCGTTTGCAACAGACCAAATTTTATGGTGCCACTTCAACAAACATCATGATAGGCTCCCGAGAATGCCCACTGTCCAATAAGAAGATATCGACAAGAAGCACCCTCACCCGTCATTTGAAGACACACATGGACTACAAGCCACACAAATGCAATGTGTGTTCAGGAAAAACAACATATGGTGAGCCACGTTAATAGTGTCCACTTGATGACCCGTTCCCCGTGTCCCTTCCCCTGCCTTTTACGGCGTGGAGGAAGTCGGTTGACTTATTTTTATACCCTTAACCCATTAAAAATGGGTAAAAAGGGTATAATGGTTTTGTGCAAATGTATGTAACAGGCAGAAGGAAGCATCTCCGACCCCATAAAGTATATATATTCTTGATCAGGATCAACAGCCGAGTCGATATAGCCCTGTCCGTCTGTCTGTCCGTCTGTCCGTCTTTGTGAACACGCGGATCTCAGACACTACAGGAGAGACTAGAGACTTCAAATTTGAAATATAGGTTCTCGTGTACCAGGCGCAGATCAAGTTTGCGTTATTTTATCGATAACTGTCTCGGTTTCGGAATTATCGATACATTTCGATTTCCGATAGCAATAAGTTCCACATATCTCTCACAATTTAATGAATACAGTCACCAATTTTGGTTGGTAGGTTGTTGGCGAGGTCCTTGAAAGATTGGCATGTGCCACGCCCACCTGCGACGCCCCCATCACCCCCGCCCATAAAATTTTCAAATGGCTATATCTTCCGCAGTTTTTGAGTAGGGAACGTCAAATTTAGTAGGTTTATTACTGGTAGTCGCCTTTAAGAATCGATAACAAATTTGTGGTGCCACGCCCACACCTGCGCCTATAATCGACAATTCCGATTGTAAATCGATAACTCCGTATATCTCCGAAAATTTGAAAGATAGAGTAACCAAACTTGGAAGGTAATTTGCTGGTAACCACCTCCGAGGATTGTCATATAAATTTTTGGACCACGCCTACAACCGCCGCCCCCAGGAACTGCGTCCCTAGAAATTTGAAATGCTCATATCTGCTGTAATTTGCAAGCTAGAGTCGCAAAATTTTGAAGGTGTGTTACTGGTAACTCCCCCAAAGAACGGTAAAAAAAATTGGATGGCCACGCCCACTTCAGCTACCTAAACCGATATACCTGTTGGTGTAAGTCGATAAGCCCATATATCTCACGCAATTTGACAACTTAAGTCACCAAATTTTAAATGTATATTGCTAGCAACACCCTTTATAAATGTGAGAAAAAAAATGTTGACCATGCCCACTCCCGCCCACAAAAAACGATAAATGCCTGTATCTCCCGCAATTTAAGAGCTACAGTTACCAAACTTAGAAGGTATATTACTTAGGTCGAACTCCAAAATTTCTTGGGCCACGCCCACTCCAGCCCCCAAAACCGATAAACGTCCATATCCCTCGCAAGTTAGTTAGTTACCAAACTGAGTAGGAAGATTATTAGGAAACTTCTCTATAATTTGTTTGGTGCGAAACTATTAAAGGGGACATTTGGAAATAAACCTATAGTGTATTTAAAGCTTGGTTCAGGGTATATGGTAGTCGAGCTCACCCGACTACTGCGATCTTACTTGTTTTATTATTTATTTATTTATTTTTTTCTTAATTCTATTTACATTTTTTTTTGATTATTAATTAATTAATTAATTTAATATTACTAGTTATTTATTTTATTTTATTTTTTTTTTTTAAGTACTAGTACGAATTAATTAGTTCTATAATGACCCCAGGAATAAGTTCGAAGACCATCTTCTCTTATATTTCTCTTATCATCTCTAGAGCTTAAAGTTGTTTTTCTTACTTTACGTGTATATAAATTGTGGATCTTAGATCTAAACATTAGCATACTATCACTAAATGTCTAATTTTCAAACAGACATATTTGAATATATTTTGGCTCTAAGACCTTCAAACTCTAACATTGTTTTACAACAGTTTTCATCATTCATCATTCTTAATAGTGTTTTGTTGCATCCCATACTTTTGAGCCGACTCTGGCGGATACTCAGAAGTATCAAAACGCATCTCGACATCTTCAGCAATATCTCTATAGAATCATTAAACAGAAAAGAAAAATGTTGTTTTTAGAAATAATTTCTAAAAATAAAACACAATGTCTTAAAATTATAAATGCTTATTTACATTTTCATTCAGAAAGAAAGGGACACAAGAAAGCGAGACTTTTTTATTAAACTAACAGTGATAGCGAGGGTGTTGGAAAAAACGAGATTAAGAGAAGAAGAAAGAGATAGAGAAGAGAACAAGCTTATTATACTGTACAAATGTAATCCCACTGTAACTACTCGTTACATACATCTAATACAATTATTTGAATATGCTTATCATATCATCAAAATAAATATCGTTTGCTTTGTATAGTGAAACATGTGCTTAAGAATTTTATTAAAGTTTTCTTATATTTTGAAAAGAAAACCCAATTATAAAAAGGTTAGAAGAGTTCGCCAACTGGTTTGATAATCATCTCGTGCACTTGCATATGTGGAGGAGTTGATAGGGTAAACAGTACGGCTTGGGCAATATCCTGGGCCTTTAGCATTGTGTTGCTCACAACGTCGCGGACGCTATCCGGCACAATTTCCGTATCCACAACACCCGGACTAATACTCTGCAAGTAAATAAACAACGAGATCAGTATACTTTAAGTGTTACAGCGTATATAAATAATAAATTTTCATTAAACATAAGCTGCAGATCGATGTGTTTTTTTTACAGTCTTCATGCGATGGTAGAGGTCTACAGTGGTTTTGTGCAATGTGCATCCTTCCGTATGTCACCCTTGAAGCTACAGACTTGAATCTTGGTATTCTTATTGCCCATCCTCGAGTCAGATATAGTGCTAAATGCATATCCATAAAACCATATACATATCACTTTGGCGGACGTACTTCAAAGATCGTCACTCCAACCCTAAAATCGGAAAAGCCTACATTTATAGTACATTTATGATTACCGTGATTTTAATGCGCGTTCCGAGACCAAGGAATTCCTGTCGATACATTTCGGTTAGAGCGGTGACCGCATGTTTGCTGGGTGCATAGATGTTCATATCGGGTGTCTTATTTGCTATAGGATCATACAGCTTGTGGCCCAGAATGCTGTTGATAAGGATAATGTGACCATCGAAATTGCGCTGCTTCATCGAGCGAAAAGCGCGCTGTGTGCAATTGACGACACCCATTATGTTTGTCTGCACCACTGTCTGGGCCGTTGCGATTGGCATGTCCACCAGTCGGCCGGTGAGCACAACACCGGCATTGTTCACCAGTATATCGATGGCGCCCAGCTGCTTTTCGATCGTATCGAAAGCCTCCTTCACCGAACTCTCATTGCCTACATCGCAGTGGAGGGCAATTAGCTTCTCTCGACGTGCAGCTGGCAACGATTTCTGCAGCTCCTTAACACGTTCAACGCGACGTGCCAGCCCCACGACAACCAGTCCAGCATTCACCAGATCCAGCGTAATGGCCGAACCAATTCCAGAACTTGCTCCGGTTACTACAGCAACGCGATTCTGCCATCGATCCATGTTTGCTTGTTGCTTCTGTCTGAATCAACTAACTATACGGAATTTTCGGTTTGATGTGTGCCTTTGAAACGCTGAACCGACACTTTAAATACCAAAAGATCGATAATGCAACTGCTGCTGCTGTTGTTGTTTATATTTGTATCGGTATCTGTATATTTATTTGTACCTGAGCTACATTGTATGCCTTCAATGCCGTGTCAATTGATTTTCAATTGCATTTATTGATAAGTAAGCACCGTAGACTAACGACAACACTGAACAAAAATTATCTTAAGAACTAAACAAAATTATTATCTTAGAAAAAATTTGTTAAAGTTAAGAAAAAATCTAAAATGAGAAATGCTTCTTTTTAATATAATTGGAAATATATTTCTAAACAATAAAAAATATTTCTAAAAAGTTTAAGTGGATATAGAAGAAATTTCTCAAATGCAGAATATAGTAATAAAACTTATAGTTGAGCAGCATTTTCAAATTAATTGTGCGTAAGTCTAGAATCTTAAATTATTAATTTTGCATAATATTATAAGCAACAAAAAGCATTGAAAGAATTTCATATACTCATATAAATAATACATATTTTTTCTAAATGGTTATATGTATAATATTTTTGACTAGAGCAGAGAGAATATTAACTTCGTTCGTAGCTCTAGGGTATTAGATTGTGCATATTTCATTAAAATCATCAAAATCACTCAAAGTATTTATTTAATAAGCTGTATATCATAAATAACATCTAAAATACTTGAATTACTATTATCAGGGGTGTACTCAGCTTTTCATAAAGGAAGTAGTGGATAGTGGGAAAGGGGGGGTGGTACGAATTCAATTTGCTTATAAGTGAGTTGAGATGTTTACCCCCTGGCAATCACAATCACAATCGCAAATTGCTTTATCAGTCAAACGTTCGATAATTGTGCGCTTATGTCAGTTTCGAAGATTATGTATATTTTAATGACTTGCTATTTATAATTGATATGAATTTCACAATGTTGCCAATGGGTTTTAAATGCAATTCAGAAATTTGATGACAATGAACAATTTGATAATAAACAAAATTCGAGAATGCTCTGCACTCAGAAAGAAAATCGACTTACTTTTTGCACCCTTGGCGCATTTTCTCCATTTTTATAAATTTTATGTAAATAAATAATATTTGTAATTTAAGGATACGGTTTCGTTAGGGGACATGTTCATGCATCTTTAAAGTATTATACAAGTATTAGGATTCTTCTAACAAAAGACGAAATTATATTTCCCTCTAAAGGCTGTGCTTCATAGTGAATATGTTCAGAGTATTTCACAGGCCATTTACAAAGGATTTGAGAAATGCACTTTTGCAACTTATAATTTAAGCAATATCCAACCACAAACCATGAGCACCAGTTGGCCAACAATATTTGCAAATTGCCATTGTCAGGACGAAGCTGTTGAACTATGCTCGGTGGCTGACCCAGAAACCTCAGCACTACAAGGGACCCAGCCAAAGCTTCTCCTGCTGTGAACTTGTGTCGCAGAACTGCACAACAAGTGTTGCATTGTGTTCTCATTGCTCTGCGTCAAGTGTATCGATGGGGCGTAAGTTCAAATATTTGTCAAGCAAAGAGCATCTGGCATAGCATTAAGTGCTACTCGTATTGACCATGGCCCACTCATTGACTTTTATGGAATACATACACTCTGAATAAATCACACCTAATTGTAGAAAATCAACATAATTTTGGATTCAATGACAGCTCTATTTAACATTCAGAAAGTATATTTCTAGCTCGTACGCTTGTGTCTTTCTATAAAACATGGTTTTATTTTTGATTTTTTTAAAATTGGTAAACAAAACAATGTGTCTAATTTTCTGGGGTACTTAAGCAGAATTAACAATATTAGCTTATTTAAAAACATTAGTATTGCAAGATACACATACAAATTGTTAGATATCTTATAAATTCATATAATGTAAATTGGAAAATCATAAAATTTACGGCGATGTGAACCAGCAACCCTTTCCCTTTAGTTCTTCCAGGATTTTGTAAAGTTTTTTTGTTCTTATAATTGGTACTTCTTAAAAATGTATTTCTGCAAAATAGAAAAACGCTTTTATAATTTTAAGAAAATTAATTTTTTGAATGTCTAAAAAGTGTTTATAAAAATCAGAACCTTTTTCCAGTTTTCAAGACGATTTTCTTTTTAGTGTGATTTTTATCTGAGTGTATGAGAAGCACGCAGTGCTGGAGTCATCTGTATTATTTGGATTAGCTATTGGCCTATACACTTGTTATACCCTTAAAAGGATCGCATAATTTCGTCGTGGAGCTCATAATGCATTGTAGAGAATGTATGCGATTCCATACAGGATATGCATTCTTGATCAGCATCACTAAACGAGTCGATATAATTATGTTCGTCCATCAGTCTGTCTGTCCATGGAATTGGACAACAAATTTCATTGCTGGGCTACTAAATCATAAAACTTATATAGAAACACGTCTTCGGCGTGGCTAAGATAACAATTATTTCTTGTTTTAAAATTTGAATCATTATTAAGTACTAGGAGCAGTCCATGCAAATTTCAGCCCACTTATCATATGTAACATAACACAATGACTCAAGGAAGTCTATCTTCAATGAGAATGGCTGTTTAAATGTTGGTGAAAATGGGTGACAAATGGAGGACATGGAAAAATAATGAGCCTAAAGTCACTTACACTTAATTCAGGTCATTCCATGTTAAGTATTTAGCATACAACTTTTATATGGCCATAAATGACAGTTCGTTTCGCATGGGTGCACATACCCTGTAAACCTAAAAATGGCTACGGAGTATGCCCAAGGTGAGACAACAAAGGATGGCAACATAATTTTATATATATAAAAAGCGAATTATTAAATTTGTAGGATATATCAAAGTTGAGTATCATTTTTGCTAATTTTTTTGTAGACTTTTTAATGTTGCCTTGTCTTGTATCCTTGTCGTTTGGATTGTTGGCTGGCTACTGTGCTAAGTTTTGAAAAGGACGGCAACTGTCATGTTGCAGCGCTGATGATAATGACGAGGACGTGGCAGCAACAACAACGACAACAATGTACAACAAAAGAAATGTTTTCTTTTATCTTGTGCAAAGCATGAAATGCAAAACACTTGAACTGAGTGGAAACGAAGGCGAAAGCAGAAAAAGCAACAAAACGAGAACAACAAGTAAAATAAGTATACACAATCACACATTTATGTATATAGATATATATATATATATATATATATATATATATATATATATATATATATATAATATGAACGAACAGAACAAGATAAAAACGCAAAGCGGCGGTGTTGATAATGGTAGCAGAGACTAAAGCCATGAGCACGCTTAATGGGGGCGGCGGGTCTGAGAGAGTCTACAGAGACGGACGAGACGGACGAGTGTCAGTCAGACTGGTCCCTATCCATGTCCGTGTCCGTGCTCATGTCCTTGGTGATGCAACAGCGACTGTTCTAGTTAAATTGCCTGTTCTCGGCGCAGTAAATCAGACCGTAACAAACCTTACAAAAATATTATCATGAATTTAAAAAAAAAAATAAACAATAAGCAAGTAAGAACGCTGAAGTCGAGTGAGCTCGACTTCGATATAACTGTGTAATTCGCTAAGCACATATATATAAATGGCAAGCGGTGTATCGCAGGATCAAAATAATAACACGACAACGTTGTTAAAGGTTCGAACATAGACTGCTGCCGAATTGCTTCGGCAGGTTTATTGAAAACTTCTAAATTATCTTACAGATAGATACAACTATTCTTATCCTACTTAGGAAATTATCTAGTTACATATTTACTGCTGCAAATGCGTCTAGACTCATTATCCTATCAGTTCGGAGAACTCTTATCGCGGATGGTTTTATTACGGTCACAATGGGTGCCGCGTACGTGTCTTTTCACGTCTTTACATATCTTCGCGATAAGAAGCCTCCTTAGGTATCTTAACATTGTAAGATTGAACATCCTGGCCCCTGTTAAAAGGCTTGCCTTTTAAGGATGGTTATACATGTATATAATATTTATATCTTATTAAATGGTCTTATTTAATAATTGAAATAATTAATTATAAAGATTATGTACCCTGGCCCCTGTTGAAAGGATGGCCTTTCAAAAAAAAACATTTTGCTTTACTTAAAGAATACAACCTTTTGTCTTCATTGTTGTACATATTAATTTGAATTAAGTTGGAAGATTTTACCTCCTGGTCTTTTTTTGGCCATTGAATTATATTTTCCAAATTAGCAGCTTATACATATGAGCCCAAGTATATTAATATAATTTTTTTTTTTTTTTTTAATGATAATATTTAGATTTAAATACGAACATAAAAATTGTTTTCTATTATCTTATGTGTGGTAAAGCTATCGTAGCAGGCAGAAATTGGGCAGGTAGCTGACAGACTCGTTTGAACAAAATGAAGACAACCGCTGCGATTCCAAAGAGTAGTAATCCGGTCGTCATGCTGATGCCGTAGTGGGCTACGTTATGTAGGTCCAGGTCGACAGGGAAGCCTAAGATGTGAGTTTGTCGTGGAATATCAGGTATATTAAAGGATTTTAGTTCGCCTTCTACCTTAATATGATTAACCGCAGGCAATTGGATGGATAAGTTGACTTGAGGTACCCAAAACTTTACATCAGTTGTCACGTCATCATATGCCCACAGATTGACTTCCTCGGAGTGTAAGTAGCATTCAGGATCAAGCTGAAGAATACCTTGTCCCGATAATTTTATAGTGTTTAGCTTGCTCTTGCAAAACACATCTGCAGCAATTTCCGACGGTATTGAATAGAGCCATGAGTTTGGCTTGATGAGTTGAGCCCAGAAGTTTTGCGGTTGGCTGATGTCGATAAAACATGTTGTTGGTAATGTTGTCTTCTTAAGTAGCAACAATACCTCACAGCTGGTTGCGGCTCTAACGTTGTATAGCGGATGGTGTTGCGGGCAGAGAATTAAGTCTTCCATCTTATTGCACTGATCCCATTTTTCGTCAGTTATTCCGTAGTATACTGTTCGTTCGTCATCCATTAGAATATGCTTATATTCCGACTTAATGCTCACAAAACGATTGGTGTGCATAATCGGAAGTGGGTAGATTTTATAAGCTCTTAGTTTTTTGTTATTTATCAATGGAATTTTGATATTAAACAAAATTGCGGAACTCATTGTTCGAGACGTTATTGTCGCAATTTTTTGAATTTCAATTGGGTCCATGCTTGGTAGTTGGACTCCTTCCGGCATATATAGAGCAATTTGCTGAATCTTCTGCTGGAATTCGGCGATCGGCATTAGAGTTTCCAAAAAATTACCGTTCGTGTTCAAGATAACGGAGATGATATCATGCTGCAGATGCTCAAAGGCGTCCATCCCCATGGATAGTGCTTCGATGGCGGCGAGAAACCCATCAAAACTTATTTGTTTGTCTAAACTATCAGCCAATGTATACATTGTTTGGTTGATAGCTTGAAAATTCTTCCAGATGACGTCATTTTGCTTTTTCATCATGTTGGCTGTGGCATCTTGGATTGAAGATTGATTTCGTACCAGGTCGAGTAAATAATCTTCGTTGCTCCTGCTTTGCTTAACCTTTCTTAGTAGGCTATCGGCTTGTTCTTCGTCCATTAACCCAAATACTGAACTATACACACTACCCATAAAGGCCAAAGGAGCTCTTGGCTTGCGTAGTTTCTTTCTTATCTGGTTTTGGACTATTATATTGTCATTATGACGAATTCTTTCTAGCTTACTTGCAAGTAGCGTCAACATAGATTTAGTACTCATATCATTCGGTTTCTTTTTGATGTCGAGCACTATTGACCACGATGATTCGACGCGGTATTTGAAAGCCCAATAGTCATCCAGATCCACGTGAATAATTATATTAAATGCTGATCTTGTCAGTCCTACAATACCTTCGTTTTCGAAGAATATTCCTGCGTTATTTTTGATAGGCTCTACTTTTTGAGACATTACATTATTAAAAATACTTAGATAAGTTAATATATATATAAACATATTTTTGTTCTTAAAATTTTTTCTTATTTGTGGCTCATATGTACTGTAGTGCTTTTGTGTAGTACTGTGTATACATTTTTCATTTTTATTTTGAACTTGCGCTGCATTGGCACATACATTATTTGTTAATTGAATTTCCTCCTCGATAGGAAAAGGACAAACATTGTGTGTCGATCTTAGCGACACTCCATTGCTGGTCCTTACCTCTATCATTCTGCAAAGCCCATCTTTTCCTATAATAGGCTTTGTCACCCTGCCCCTTTTCCACGTGGCTTGGGCAAGATTTTCTTCTTTTATTAATACCAACGTACCAGGCTTTAGGTTTTCTTTTATATTAATCCATTTGTATCTTTTTTGGACTCTACGTACTTCCAATTTAATGCATTTGGGTTAATTTGAATCGCATTAACTCTGTGCGAAACAAAGGTTTTGAGAGTTGCTGGATCAAGCTTAAGCCAACAAAGTACAATTTTAGAATCTGAGTGTAAATAAATTTCATCAATTTTAATCTTCATACTATCTATCACTTTGTTTGTTAATTCAGCCAGTAATACTGCGGCGCATAGTTCTAATCTTGGGAGAGATAACATTTTTGTTGGAGCTACTCTTGATTTTGATGCTGCAATATTTATGAAGATTTCTCCATGAATGCTAATGGTCTTAATGTAAACCACTGCCCCATAAGCTTTAATCGATGCATCACTGAACCCATGGAGCTCTATTTTGCTTGCTTCATTGCCTATCAACCGTCTTGGTATCTTAATTTTATTTAGCAGTGGTAACTCATGTTTTATTCTATTCCATTTCTGTACCAATTCTCCAACTACTTCCTCATCCCAATCAATTTTTGATTTCCAAAGTTCCTGCATAATTACTTTTGTAGTAACTGTTACTGGATTGACCAGACCTAAAGGATCGAATAATTTGGATATGTCTGATAAAATATTTCTTTTTGTAGCACTATTTTTGCATTCCCAATTACATTTAATTGAAAAATTATCTGTTTCTGGCACCCAGGATACCCCTAATGCTTTAATTGTGTCTGCTTGATTTCTTTCAAATTCTAAGCACATGCCTCTATCGGCTTTGGGAATAGATTTAAGAATTTGTGAAGCATTTGAACACCATTTTCTTAAATGAACCCTCTTTCTTTTAGGGCTTTAGATAGGTGGTCTTTTAAAATTAGAGAATTTTTAATCGAGTCTGCGCCTGTCATCAGATCATCCATATAGAAGTCATTTTTTATTACTTCTGCTACTGTTGGCAATTTTTCTTTTATCTCTTCAGCTGCGACTTGAAGGCATTTAACTGCTAAATATGGAGCAGGAGCAGTGCCGTATGTCACTGTCTTAAGTGCATAAGTTTTTAACTCCTCCCGAGGATCCCATCGCCATAAAATCAATTGATAATTTTGATGCTCTTTATTTACCCAAATTTGCCTGTACATCTTTTCAATATCCGCTGAAATGGCATATCTATGCTTTCGGAATCTAAGTAGGATATTGAAAAGATCCTCTTGTAACCTTGGCCCAGTGTGTAACATATCATTAAGTGATAAGTTGGTGGATGTCTTACAGGAAGCATCAAACACCACTCTCACCTTTGTTGTTGTACTCTCAGGCCTAACAACGCAATGGTCGGTAAATAATATTTATTTTTAAGCCGTTCAGGATTGGAAACATTTTTCATATGCCCTAGTTGTAAATATTCCCTCATAAATTCAGAATATTGACCTTTAAGAGTTGGATTTCTATTTAATTTTTGCTCTAATGCCATATACCTTCGCTTAGCTTGCATTTCAGACCCACCCAATTTAGATGGGGTATCCTTGAATGGTAACGAAACTACATATTTTCCATCTACATTCTTAGATAATTTTCTTTTGAAAATCTGTTCGCATGCTCGCTCCTCTTTTGTATGTTTTGGGCGATCAGTATTTATTTCCTCCAATTCCCAGAATCTTTTAATTTGTGCATCTAATCCATCGGATACCGATGTAACTGTAGCACAAATTTTAGGTGTATGGCTTAAGATTGTTTTTCCGTTAGCAATCCATCCAAATAATGAATTTTTTAATCTAATTTGACCTTTGTTTAAATTAGCAGTGCCTTCAATATGAATGTCATAAAATATTTCCATTCCCAAAAGCATATCAATGCCTTTTGGGATGTTAAACTGGGGATCCGCTAACTGTAATTTTGGAACCGAATTTCCAATATCTATTTTTTGTGTCGGTAATTCCGATACAATTTTTTTTATTACCAACACTTCAATATTTGTTTTATAAGTTGATGTTTTAGATTTCAGACTAATTGGTATCATCTCATCCACCTGTGCGGTTTTACCTGACATACCTTCGATAGTTGTTTGAATTTTTTTTCCTTTTAGCCCAAGTTTGTTTTTCATGTCTTTGGTCAAAAAATTAACTTGCGAACCGCTGTCAAGTAATACTCTGCAATCATGCCAGATTCCCTTTCTATCTTGAACTTGAACCATAGCTGTGGCAAGAAGAACATATTTATTTTCACCCTTTTCCTGCTTTTTGGCGGTAGCACTTTTATTTATAGCTTTTGCATCTTCTTTATGCAACAGTAGATGGTGATTTTTACCACAATTCGAGCAAGTTTTTTTGCAATTAGTGAATAAATGCCCCTCTATGAGACATTTTCCACATACATTGTTTGCACGAATCAGGTCCCATCTTTCCTGATTATTCAGCATTTTGAATTTATAGCACTTATATAAAGTGTGAAATATCGTGCAACCCATTAGACATTTTTTCTTTTCAAATGTTCTTTCATTGCATTTTAGCGGATGCTCTTGGCTTGCTTCCAAAGCGTATCGCTCATGCTCGAGAAATTTGATAAGGGGTTCGGTATTTTGCATTTCTTTAGGGTTAAGCAGAGATTTCTCATATTTTGACCTTAAATTCATATTTAGTTTTCTGACTAAAATGAAATTAATTAGGCCTTTTACAATTGCATCGGCAGTCAAGTCCATTGCATTTATTGCTTGCAAGTTTTCTTGAACCGTATCTAAAAGAGTTTTTACACTTAAAGCGGTTTCGCTTGCAATCGGAACATCAATTAAATTTTTTAAGTGAATTTCAAAAACTGCTCTTTGATTTGAGAATTTTGTGTCCAGCAGCAACCATGCAAGTTTATAATTCGCCTCTGTTGGCGCCAGACTTGCTATGGTAGCTGCTGCGTCCCCTTCAATTTTTGTTTTTAGTACGCACATTTTTTGTGCGTCTGGAATTCTCGCAGAGCCAATCAATTGATGAAATAGCTCCTTGAAAGTTTTCCATTCTTCGTATTTCCCTGAAAACGACGGAATGTCTATTTTGGGAAGCACAAAAGGCAGATTTTCGCTTCTTGACGTGGAAGCTAGTTCATCATACATTTCATTAAATGTATAGAACATATCTGTCAGCTCGTCGTCTTCATTATCTTCGAGGTACTCGAAAAAGACTTCTTGAGCTTTGTTTTTTATTAGACGGACTTCGGTTATGGGCTCATTACCTGTTCTAAATCTATTTAACACCCCTTCATATTCGCTTAGTATAAAGCGAAATTTTCGGCTAACCGAAAGTCCTATTTTCCCTTTGCTGCTTTTTGTTTTGCTATGGGAGTGGTCTGGCACTGGAGGTGCTGTCTTTTTGATAGCCCCCTGAGGATTGTTTCCTGAGTATATAAGGTTAAGCAATGTTTCGGTTTTGTTAAAGCACTCTCTTACCTTATCTGCGTATTTTGTTTTAAAATACGAGCTGTTTTCCATGCTAGGTAAATGAGATATCAATTTTTTATCATTGACTGCAAATACCTCAGCGATGCCTTCAGCTTTTTTCTTCCACTCCAGAATTTCCTCGTGACTGGCCGTCGATGCCTTTGCCGTCGCATTGTTATAAAGATTTACCAGGGATTCTCCCAAAACCTCCTGTGATTTAACCAGCTCCTGTGCCATGATATTATTTTTTAAATATTTTGTTTATTCCAAAACTTTTTATTATTTTCACTTCGCGAATTTACTTTTATTTATTGATTAAACAAATTTTTATATTTATTTATTAATTTGTCACTTTTTTCACGTGATCAAATCTAGGGGTCACCAATGTGTAATTCGCTAAGCACATATATATAAATGGCAAGCGGTGTATCGCAGGATCAAAATAATAACACGACAACGTTGTTAAAGGTTCGAACATAGACTGCTGCCGAATTGCTTCGGCAGGTTTATTGAAAACTTCTAAATTATCTTACAGATAGATACAACTATTCTTATCCTACTTAGGAAATTATCTAGTTACATATTTACTGCTGCAAATGCGTCTAGACTCATTATCCTATCAGTTCGGAGAACTCTTATCGCGGATGGTTTTATTACGGTCACAATGGGTGCCGCGTACGTGTCTTTTCACGTCTTTACATATCTTCGCGATAAGAAGCCTCCTTAGGTATCTTAACATTGTAAGATTGAACAATAACCTTAACCCAGCTGTTAAATATATTCTGAAGCTGTTGGCAAATTTCCCCTTAGCAAAGTTTCGCACCCAAATGCGAGCAGGTCCGCAAGTGCACTCATTTCTACAGAAAAGGGTTCCGGTGCTGATAGAAATGAGATCAACATGAGAATATATTTTCGACCATAACTATGATGATTCTTACCCGATTTTGATGAAATTTTGGAAGGTGATCAATAATATGCTTATGCATATTATGTATAAATGCTTAAAAATTGCCTTAAAAATTGTAAATTTATTGCTGTCGGAAATCTAAATGTATCGACAACCGATAAATGCAGACAGTTATCGATAAAATAAAGCAAACTTGATCTGCGCCTGGTATAGTATATTCCAAATTTCAAGTCTCTATATCTTATAGTCTCCGAGATCCGCGTGTTAATACAGACAGACGGCCGGACGGACGGACAGACGGACATGGCTATATCGACTCGGCTGTTGATCCTTATCATATATATATATATATATTTATAAATATATATAAATAAATATATATATACTTTATGGGATGTGAGATGCTTCCTTTTGCCTGTTACATACTTTTGCACAAAACCAATATACCCTTTTTACCCATATTTAATGGGTTAAGGGTATAGGTATAAAAACGGTAATTTTAGGCGCAGCATACAAATGATATACCCTTACATACCGCATTTAATCTGCTTATATATTTGTGTTTCATCACTGGATGAATATTCAACAGTTGTAGTACTATTGTTTTCAAAATTGTGACCAGTATGCATACAACGTGAAACTCATTATCCGATTGTTCCTATATGATATTGTGGTCTGATCCAGTTGGATATTGACTCTTGATCAGTAGAGGCAAAGAGACGTATTTTTCGAATCTGCAATATTATAGCTTTGAAACTTGATTAGTAGGACTTGTTGCAGTTGGCTATATCGACTCTGCTACTGATACTGAATGGGAAAATATCTAGTTTGTAGGGACGAAGATGTTTCCATTAATGAGTTACACATATCATGACAAAATTACATTACCCTTTACAAGGGTATAGAAATAATATTAATAAAACGAAAGAATTCGCTAAAAGCGAAGATGAAATGATTTAACCTTATTTAATGATGCTCTTAAATCAGCATTGCGAGCTTAAAGTTAATTCTTTACTTTGCTGGTTCATCTTGGCAGGGTAACAATTTCATATTACAAAGTACCCTTAATTTATTTGGCATTCTTTAAGATTTTCGGATGAAGTAATTGACAAGCCATTGGCAATGGGGGAAAACCGCATATGGACACTTTCCAAGGTTTCCATTTTCATTACCCAAGCTAAGCATCAACCAACTTGCATTGCTTAATCCTTCGCTGTAAAACCATCTCTCCCATGCTTATGCTCAAAAGTCTATCATTAGCTATAGGTTCATAAAACCTGACGTACATTAGACTATATACAGTTGGTAGCTAATTTATAGTCCATCTTGGCAGCTGCACCGACTTTACCACTTTCTTTGCTATATATTAGTTTCTAGAAACACATATTTTTATAAGCATTCCATTTCGATTGCAATGCTTACGACATAAGTAACATTATTTTAAATGCGCAAGTCATGAACTGATACACAAAAAAAAAAAAAAAAAATATTAATAAAAATAATAATAAGATAAAAGCTATAAATTGATAAATTAAAATTAATTGCTGAACTGGCCTGATTACCAGAAGTTGCAGTAGTTGAATCAGCAACGAACCGGTTCTGTTCACAACCGACAACAAAATTTAAGTAGGTTTTCCTGCAATTTTTTTTTTTTCCTCAGTGTGTGATCAAATGAGTTAATTTTGTATGATCTGACCTAGGGCCACTATATATACTATATATACATACAATTTTGGTATTTATTGCTGAGTGCTTTTGCAGTTGAACTATGCCAAAGCCAGCAGCAAAGCGAAAATCAGCAGGAGCATCCTGCACATAGTTCACTAAGTTGGCAAACAAACGAATGCCTCAGTTAAGGGTGAGTGGCTTTTAAGGGGGTGTTGGGAGTGAAGTTGTTTGGAATATGTTAGCCGTTGCATTTGTTGAAGCGGGGAGACGTGGCCAAAAAGGGCGGCAATCGCATTACGTTGCCCCGAAGGGGTGTTGCAGCTGTCTTTGTTTGGCCACTGCTCGCCCCCACTATTACTGACAATAGCAAAATAAACTTGGCCGGTTATGTTGGCCACAATCGTAAAGCTATAAATGGCCAGAAGTGGCGAAAGCACTTGAACTTAAACTTAAAGTGGCAAAATAATTACCGAAAGAGGCAAGGGATTCTAGCGCCCAACTTTGTGCAAAATTTACTTGCAGCAAATTCACATAGTTCACATTCACGATTTTATACCCTATCCTCCTAATTCGGAAGTAGACATGTAGTCAGAACAATATTTCGTCATTTTTTCTTAGCACACAATATTATTAAACTTGCAACAGGGTATATGAGAGTCTATCATTGGCTAGGAAAAGTGTGTGTGTTTTGGGACACCCAACTTACACAAATTCAATTGTGTCGGTGTTAGATTGGATTGGAGAATGGAAGATTGGAGTTGCTTTAGCTTGTGTATATGTTGGCCTGTTATTCCAGTTGGCCTAAACCGATTTGGTGACAATGCTGTCTCTGCGCTGAAGTCTGTGTGTGTTTGTGCATTGTCGTTTGTGTTGGCAGTTGACTTTGGGCGCTTTGTGTCAATTGGTAGCTCTTAGGCCAAAGCTTCTGCTGGCTAAAAGCTGTGTCATGCACAAGTTGACTGGGTCAATACACATTCATGGGCATATATCCTTTACATGATTTTAGTTACCTATCATGACGAAGATTACTCTAATGCTCTGCATTCGTGAGCAGTTTCAATTACTTTGGTCTTCATTCAACTCAAAAGAACTTATGATAGTTACAGTTTGAGCATGTTGACCACGTAATTACTCGCTCTCGGCCAAGTTGAGTGTGGTTAAGGAGATATATACGTTTCTCCTCTCCCCGTTCCGTTCCATTTTGTAGCTGTCTTACCACATCACATGGCAATGCCAATTTATTTAATATGCCGTACGTGAGTTTCCGTCTTTGGACCTATTTCTGATTTGGATTCAGCTGGCACATGACCTCGTCCCTATACCCTTGTCGTCGGCCTAGGTACTCAAGCAAGCATTGCAACTCATTGAATTGCAGCCTTTTCTTTTTTCTGCATCACATCCAAAATCAGCATCTTGACCCTTTGTAAATATAATTCGTTGTTTATGTAGATTGTGTACAACTTTTTCTTTTTTTTAAGTTCCTGTTTAGCAGAACAGATAGTAAGTAATGACCAGTTGGAGCTTTACAGAGTGTTCATTATTCGATCAAATACATTTTTTCATATCAGTTTTCTTCTTTTCTTCGCATTGCGTTCCATTTCACTTGACGTTTTCAAATTTGTTCGCTCGAGTTAGTTTAAGCAGCAGGTCCGACTTCAACTTTAACGACGAGCGGTTTTTATTTCAATTTTTTATATTTTCTGCCCAACCATTTGTAATAAGCAGAGCGACCAACATGTGAGGCTGACGCGGGCTCACACGTGGACTTGAACTCGAAGGAAAGGGGACAATGCAGTGGTTACGTCCAACAATGAATTTGTAATTCTCTTTATTCAAATATACGAGTATATAAATATATATATCGAGGGATTTTCAACTTTCAAGTACTCAGCACAAGCAGCAGACCCAATTAATAATATATGTGGGGAATCCTTCGTCGTAAAGATAACGATGAAAAGCAAAACGTTAGTTTCAATCACAAAATCTAAATGATATAATGCCGTATTTATTTTTGAACAAAGTGAAAAACAATTTTGATTGATAATAAAACTATTATTGCAGCTTTTCGAATGGATTTTTTGAAGTTAGTCTCGAATTTGAAACTGCACCTTGATCAAATTCATGGTTAAGCTTTTAATTTGTTCCTTGGGCAAGAAGCAACCCAAATAAAGATCAATATTTCGATTCACTTAAGCTTCTAACCGATTTAAGAAAATAATAAAGAAAGACCTGCAAAGACCTGTTTAAGTTAAGCTATAAGAATAAAAAATATGATAATTTTTATATAAACACACATAATAAATAGATTTGAGCGAATTCCGATATACTCTCCTACCTTTGTTAACAGAGCATACAAATAGGGTGGTATGGTCCTGTAAAATATTTGCTTCCTTCTGCAGAGCCCTGTGCACAGGTGTCAGTTATGTGGATCGTGTGTAGGACTATAGTTATGTGCAGCTATGCGAGTGCGAGCACGAGTGTATGTGTGTGTGTGTGTGTGTGTGTGTGTGTGTGTGTATGTGTTTGAGGTTCATAAAGCGTCAGTTAAATAAACAGAGCTGGTCGGCTAGCTGACTGACTATTTGGCCGACTAGCCGTCCAGCCGACCTGCCTGCTTGCTTGTCCTGCCAGCTTAGAGTGTTAAAGAATATGTCATCAAGGACAACGCAGGCGAATTATGTTAAAATTTATGTATCTGCTGCTGCTGCTGCTGCTGCTGCTGCTGCTGCTGCTACTGCTTCCATCATCTCTCTGGGCCCGCAATGCGAGTCGCCTCATATGAGAGTCTTTGTGTTTGCGCATTCAAGTGGTGTCGCTGCAACAGCTGGCGTTGCATGTTGCTGCTGCATCATAACGTGTCCTCCCTGTCGGCCGCGTTTGTTACTGGGTTTAGATTCCTTGCTCTCGATTTCATTCCATGTTTTTTTTTTTTTTGTTTTGTTAATACTTGTGCCCTAAAGTAAGATTTTAAAAGATTTTATTAGAAAAGCTTTCAACTGGCTTATTTATAACTCACAGTTTGCCGATAGTAAAAATGAACAAACTTTAGTTCACATGGTGCTTGGTTACAAACAAATTTTGTCATTCTGTTTCTTTGAAGATATGTTGAAGAATTTTCTCTTTTATAACGAGATTTAATAAAATCTGCAATTATAGCTTATAAAATATGCTGGGTTTTATCTTTCAAGCAATTCATCACATACATATACATATGTATGTACATACATTACATGTATGATCGAATTTTAAGTGTTGTGATACAAGCATGTCCCCTTTATAGAGCTGTATTAATTGGTGGAATCACAGGTGGGTAGGTGATAGATATTTTTTGCGGGGCATTGATTAGATATGCAATTATCAGCAAAGTTGATTGTTGAATATTCCTTTCCGAATATTCCTTTATTAAATTGAAATTCATTTTATTTTATTTATTCGGATAAAACAGAATATTAGAGTATATTTCAAGCTGGGCAGCATATCAAACAACAGCTGATCTGCAAAAAAATGTATTTTGTTATTGACTTTGGATTATTTTCTTATTTTTCTACTATTAAATGGATATTGCTTAACTACTTAACATTAAAATTAATAATATTCATACATTTGTAAATTGTACATTTTTAAACCATTTCAAACGTTGCATAGAACTAACAATATTGGGTTTGTCGTATGTGTCGGGAATCTTCACCCATTCTTCCAAAACAATGTTTTTCAACACTTGTCGATTTTTGGGACTCATTTTTGCCACTTCTTTCTTCAAAAACTCTAAATAATTTTTATAGGATTTCAGTCAGGACTTTAAGGTGGAGGGACCAATATCTTTCCACAGTAGTTAAGCAACCACATCCTAACCATGTTAGCTTTATGCTTAGGATCCTTGTCCTGATAAAATTTAAACGGCTTGTTGTCAGCATAAAATCTGAATTTTTCTGCCGAGCTTTTTAAATTTGACATAAACATCTGCAAATATTTGTCAGCATCCATAGTATTTTCAATAAATATTAGATTTCCAACTCCTTTGCTGGATATGCAGTCCCAAATCATAACGGAAGACTTTCGCCCGCCTTTTAATGTTAACTCCTGAAAGTAGCGGTTTCTGCCGCGCAACACGTGATTTGTAATGATTGCGTAGGAGCTGATTTCTCACTGTTTCACGACAAACATCGATTCCATATTCTTCCTTAAGGTCGAATACGATCACTTATTTTTTAGGACGACCACTTGAGGTCTTTGCCTCCAATCTATTCTCGTTTTCTGCTCTGTTGAAACGCTATCTGAACAAACCAAAAAAAGTGGATAAATTTAGTTTTTAAAATTTCACAATTAATCAAATATGTGAATATTATTAATTTTAATTTTAAGTAGTTAAGAAATATCCATTTAATTGCAGAAAAATAAGAAAATAATCAAAATTCAATAATAAAATACATTACCATATATACCACGGTGTATATAATGTATACATAAATTGGTGGATATCATGTGTTGAATTGCCTATTTTATACCCTTTATATCCTTTAATATTAGTCTGAATCACTTGAAGTAAGTTTCTAATGAATATAGTACATTAGTTGGTACAACTACTTTAACTTGTAAGAGTCTCAGTATTGTCTAATAAGCGAACAAAATTTACATTGAACACTCTGCTCATACGAAGAGCTAAAATGAAAAATTTGTATTTCGATAAGAATAATAATTATTAAAATAATGAAGAACATGAATAATTAATCCTCTTAATTGGGAATGTTGAGCAAACAGTACCGTAGCTCTAGTAAAAAGTCGTCTTAGATTGAAAACGTGTGGTCGATTTTGATAGCTTTCGTGTTTGTTACAACTTTTCCTACAAATTTGAGTTATTGCATACTTCTGCGGCTTAGGAGTAGTAGAGCTGTTTTTACCTGATACACCTTCACAAGTTTCCTGAATGCGGGAGACAACTGTTTCTATCCTGTTTGAGATAAGGCTTAAAGATTCAAAGGTTCGAGTGGTTCAATAGCGCAAAATGATCAAATTTATTATCCCTGCGTGTTCGAAACGCATATAATTGGACAATGTTCACCAAGAAAGACAGACGCACACTCTTACACACACAGATACACACACACAGATACACACACACACACACACACACACACACGTCGGAATATTGATGGCGGAAACTACTTGAAGCATAAAAATGTTTGCAATGCGTAAATGTCAGATAAACAGAGATATGAAAGCATACATGTGTGTGAGTGTGTGTGTGTGTGTGTTTTTTTTTAACTTCTAGTTGACATGCTACGGTTGTTGTTCTTATGATTATACCATTTTAGAGGGTATTATAAATTTGTATCCAAACCAATCCACTAATAATCTAAGAAGTATAATCTTTATTTTATATATTACTAAAGGTAATTAAAAAAGTTTTCAAAAGAATATAAACTTGCATCTGCACTCATCCCTTAGACATAGATAAAAGAAACAGAAAGCATCGATATTCGAATTATTAGTGAATTGGATTAAATATCATTTGGCTTAAATTGGAAAAATGAGTCTTAACACATAAATAAAAAAATAATAAATTTACAAGTCAGCAGACCAACTCCGGTCTAAAAGGGTAAGCAATCTGCGGCGTCCCTAAGATAACCGCATTTTATACTATTATACCAAAAAAGTACAATAGTATATTGGTTTTGTTCAATGTCCGTCATGCTGTCCGTCCGTCTGTATGAACGCGCGTTTCTCCGACACCCTTAGAGATAGAGACTTGAAACTTGGAATGTATACTGGAAAGTATCCTCAAAAATTAAAGTGTTTTGGGTTTGGTCCTACGTCTACTAGGGAGCTAGGAAACCGCTAAATTCGCAAAATTTTGAAGGTGTGTTACTGGTAACTCCCCCAAAGATCGATAAAAAAAAATTGGATGGCCACGCCCACTCCACCTACCTAAACCGATACACCTGTTGGTGTAAATCGATAAGAACATATATCTTACGCAATTTGAAAACTTAAGTCACCAAAATTGTAAAGGTATATTGCTAGTAAAAGCCTTCATAAATGTGGAACAAAATTTTTTTTAGCACGTTAGTTTATTAAATAAATATAATTAATATAAATGGAATAAATAGTAAAGCGCTATTTTCTTAAAAATGTGTTAGTTATACATATACATTATATCCTTATTTTTTCATGTAATGCATTTATGAATGCATTTATAATCAAATTCACTTGCACTTTGCACTTGCAAATAGAGTTGCCAGTACAAGTGAACTTTGTGACGAGAGTCCATTATTTACAGCGTTGCCAATACATGCCAATTTGTGACAATGTAACAGAATACTTGCTGTTAATTTTGGCGCAATGCTGTTTATCTTGCAATTTGGTCAAATTTTGCCAACTTGCTTTTATTAAATATCTCAATTTAGTATAAAATATTTATTCTAGTAGTTCGATTGTTAAAATTCAAAACTAATTAATCATTATTTTATTTTATCCTTAAATTAAGAACTAATTTTATTTTCAAATAAGTAAGTTTTAACGGCGATATTTTTTAACGCGATAGTTTCATCGCATGCTCACAGCAGCTCTACACGAGTAGCATCACAATAGATAAAATAAAACGAAACACAAGAATTTAGTCCGACTAATGTAATTACAAATTTTTAATAATATAAATATATTTAATATTTTATATATATATATTATTATAGTATATTTATAAAAACTTAAATAAATTTATGTAATGGTATAATAGTATTTCGCTGTCGGTTAAGTCCGACTGCAACGTTCTATCTTGTTCTTTCTGTTATTGTTGAGAGGGTTATTTTTTGAGTAACTTGATGCTGCCAGCTGACTAACTAAAACACAAACAATTTGTGGACAAGCGTTTGGCTGAGGGGCTGAATGTTAAGCCACTGATGGCAAAATGAACCGCTTGACTATGCATGAGCCCGAGGAGCAGATCCAGACGCAGTGGTTGCCATTCTGTAGTAAACGTCGGCATCGGCATCGGCATCGTCATCGCCGTCATCGTTTTGGTCGATTGCCAAATGAATTTTGCCAGCCAGCGAAGGTTGAAATTGGCTTTTGCCTTTTGGCGAACGTATTTTGAATTTTAATATAGCATCGCCACAAACGCAAAGCAACAGTCGTAACCCTTTTACCCTTTTTTCTGTGTTTCTCTCGATGCTTTCTGGTTGTCATTTCGAATACACAGAACCACACACGCAATCAAACACACCCACACCCACACACACACCCACACCCACAAACACACACGCAGACACGCAACCAACGCGCATAAAATTTTAGCTGACTATTTCATTAGCAAGGCAGCCCAACCAAAGAGCAAAGAGTTGAAGAATTTGGCGGAAATACGTATGTTGCTTAGGGAGTGGTCTTGAATACACTAAGAAAAAATAAATATTCATTGCGCTGCTGACAAGGAGTTGGTTGTTTTTTAAATATATATTTTTTTTTTTTTTAATTATGTAGTCGAATTTGTATACTCTTTATTTTAAAACACTTACAAAGTAAATAAAGTAAAGTGAATTGAAAATACTTGCTTTCAATACTAAATTTCAGAAGAGCGTGTTTATTATTTACATATAAAGTATTTCTGAACAGTAGCTATACGAATTTTTTTTGAGAACATTTTTTTTTTATTTTAACTATTTTTTTGCAACTCAAATTCAAATTTAAAGTAAACCTTTAAATATGTTTGGCTAGTCGACTAAGTAGTCTGGTTGATAACTTTCAATAGTGCTTGAAAATCTGTTTCTGGTGCAATCTTAATAAAAATAATTGAATACTGAATGTTGAGTTTTATGTTTCAAGTAGCTTTTACTAGTTTTATAAGCAAGGTAGAAGTAAGTAAGTAAATTTTGTAATTACATTTTGAACAGCTCTTGTCATAAACAAAGGAATTATTTAAATAAACCAAACGTTTCTTACTTTTCTGAATATTCATTCTTCGTATAATTTTATATGTATAGTGGGGCATGTACATTTGTTTGAGTGTGGTTTTGGTTTTTTGAGCTAGCCCCTCTGCCCCCCTTCGCGGGCGCAACATGAAAAACAAAAATCAACACATGCTTTCAACTGCCAACACTGACGGAGACGCACACAAAAAGACCGCAATGCGATTGAATTAACATTTGCTGAATATCTATAGCATACTTAGTAGAATATGCACATAGATACACATACATATACATGCATATATGTATGTATAAATAGTATATATTTGTGGTATCGTGAGTGCGTCTTAGTTTGCGGCTGAACACTTGGGTAAATTATTGGCAAGCAGCGAATTTGAATATTTGATTGTTCTTGTCTCTCTCCCACTCCATCCGAGTGTGAACACATGTGTATTTTGTTGCAAGTTATATTAGGCTCTATAATCAAATTGAACAGGTAATGTACTCGAAATGAATTCTTATAAGCCTAAAGCTTTCAAGATACATACGAGTACGTACAAAATATTAAATTAACAGATATTCGAAATTTGACTATTTGACCGATATGATATCACTGTCCATTTTGGGATACTACATTTTGGAAAATTGTAAGCTCAAACTTTAATTTCATTCATTTCATTTAGTTATCAGTTTTACATGCAACTATATTATGTTTTGTGCGTCATATGAGCGGTGTAATAATAGCTTTACATGCCCAGTGGTAGCTGTGGTTTTGTTTTGGCCATTTGTGGCCAAGGTCATGACACACATTTGACTGAAAAGAGCTATTCCATGCACGGCGGCCTGTCCTCTGAGATCCTTGTCGCGACCATCGCTGCCCTTTGTATCATAGCATGCCCCTTGTTACCCCAGCGGGCTTTAGCCGTGATTAAGCTTCCGGTGGAGCGACGTGGCAAGTGGGCTTGTGTGGCAAGTGTGTCCAGTGCGGTGCGGCAGGCTGGCAGTTTGACCTTGACAACCAGTCGGAAAGGGACACTAGTGCTCTGCAATAGAATGACTTTCAAATGAAGCAATACCACTTAAATTTTGAAAATTAATTGTGATTTGTAATCAATCTAATGGAGACATTTTCCTTTAAATGATTTATAAACGAGATGATAAGGGTGCGCAACAATGACACAGTTTTGTGAAATATATATTTTGGTGCGAAATATACAATATGTTTTGTATGGGTAAGAGATTGATTATCCTATTAAAAATCGGCCTTATTGCCAAGTTCTATAAAGTAGTTTATTTTACTAGTCAACATTGTTCGGCCCAAGTTTTTTTTTTCAACATCTAAATCAATTTTCGTTTTTGGATGAGAAAAATAAGTTTGCTGTTTTCGATTGCAGGTAGGTACAATTATTCATTTCGCATTCATGAGTGTGCAGTCGGCATCCATTGTCTTATCCATTAAAAAGCAATTAGGGAGAAGAAAGTTATCCAGGCGAATAAATAAATATATATGTATATATAAGTCAAAATTTAGGATTTCTGGGATAATATAGATATAGTACATACATAAATGTGTGTCTGTGTGTATTTATGTATATGTTTCTTCTGTGGTGTTGGCAGCTCTTGACTTTCACTCACGACAAACTGCTCGGTGGCGACGTGCCGCCGGAATGCCATTGCGTGTTGAATATGTTGAAATGAATACGAGTTTGATATAGGAAGAAGTGGCAGTGGCAGGATGGGCTGGTAAACGGCAAGGATCCGCGTGTGCCTCGTTGACTAAGAGAAAGAGATTTATGCCACATACAACAACAGCAGCAGCAACAACAACAACAACAATAGCAATTAAAACAGCGGCAGCAACAAATAAGAATGTGATAAAAATAAAACAAAAGTGAGAAGCCGTCATCGCCAACGAGGTGGCCACCACCCAAATCACCCACACCACCCACGTTAGGCGCCAACGTACTGAGACTGAAACAGCAGCCACCCAACAGCCCTCAGCCCCGTTCCACACGAAACAATGGAAATAAATGGCGACGGGCGCTTTTAATGACGCAGCTGTAAACACTTTGAAGGCGTTGGCCCACTTGGCAACGCATGTTGGCCAGAGAGGGGGAGGCGGACGTGGAGAGCAGCGCAGCAGCAGCAGGAATCATCTGTTTGCCATGTTTGCATCTGTCCTGTGCGTTACACTTGAAATGTATTAATAATTGCCCAATGTCTAATTAGCCATGCAATCTACGCACACACACACACACACACACACACACACACATGCGGGAAGTGTGAAACGCAATGTATGTGAGTGTGCGTGTGAGCGTGACATTTCTATGGTCTCGCCTAAGAGAGCCAAAGCCAAAATCAAATCTAATGCCTTTGTGCTGTCAAACAATTTTGATAACAAACATTTTAGCAGCGCCAAGAAAAAGAAAAAATAACAACAAAATATGCGTATCAGCCGAAAGAAAATCCGAACGCACTCCTCCGATGGGTTATTAGAGTTTTACTGTCTCTCTCTCTCTCTCTTTCTCTCTCTGCCACTCTGCCTGCTTCTTATCTCTCTCTCTCTCTCTCTCTGTATCACTGACACACTCTAGCACGCTTGTGACTCTCTTTTTCTCACTTTGTCACTGCTAAACAAGACAATCAGTTTGCGCTTGGTACTTTCTTCTCCTACGAACAGAAGAGAAAATTTCCCACAAATGCGATTTTTTTATCGCATGCAACACATTTGTTGTGCTTGTGGCTTTTCTTGCCTTCAAATTTATGCACATTCGAATGCGATGATCGCAGGCTTAACGAGGCTTAGATGTGCTTAGAATTAAATCGCGCTGCATTCCAGACACACATTATTATAGCCTTGCAACGGGTATAATAATTCTTAGGAGACACCCCCCCCCCCCCCCACACACACACACACACCATAAGCTATGTATAGTGTTGATCAGCAGTTCATAAGTCGCTTAGTTTTAAAGCAAACTGTACGCATTTTTCGTATAACAGGTCTTTTTTTATTACCAAGACAATCAGCTTCCTAGCTCCGAGCACTTGGACACATGACAGTGTGTTTTGCTGCGCCTAAATTGCTTGCGCCACAGCTTGCCGCAGTGAAACTGTTGCATTTTCTGTGGCAGCCTCAGTGCGTTGCTCGCCGTCTTAAAGCATTTGTTCTTATGTGGGTGTCATCTAATTTGTCTATCTGTCAATTGCTAGAAGGCTGTTTGAACACTTTAATTGCCTCAATTAATTAATGCATTTATTTTATATTACTCAAAATCTCAGTTGAAACTAGCTTTATGTAGAATAGAATCGGATTATTATGTCATACAGCTTTCGAACAATCGCTAAATATTTAAAAATATTCGGCGTACTTTGTTTTATCTACTTAGTGGTGTCAGTTATATTTTGCTTAAAATATAAATGCTTTTCTCTTATTTGATAATTATTACTTTAATTTGTCAAGCAACATATCTTTTTTATTTCATGTCCATCTATTGTAGTAGATGACGATGTTCATTAGATTAAATACTCATTTTTGTCACATGATGGTTTTAGTTGTTTTTGATTTGCAATGCAAACTAATTGGGGTGTTTGAGTGCCCTGGCACATGAGAGCAAATACGCTTGAATAAAATTAAGTAATATGTTAATTGTAAAATGTAATTTTTGCATGAGTGCGTGTTTGTTGGTTTGTTGCTAAACTTTATATCATTTAAGCAGCATTTAAATGATATTAAATATTCATGCTGAATTTAATTGCAACGGAAAATACGCAAAATTAAGCATTGTTCTTAAATAACTGATAAAAAGTGATGGGCAAATCAAAATGGACGTCCCCCCCGGGGTTTTAAATGTGTGCATTGGAAATATAAATAATCCAATTAAAATACATAAATAGGAATACGCTAAGACTGTTGAAGCGCATTAACTTTAAGTGGCTATGACTAAACCGACCAAAGTTCATTCAATCAAATGGTTGTTCATGTTGTTGTTGTCCATTCGCCTTGCCCTGCTGTAGTTTGATCATTAATCCGCGGTGTGCAGCTTCCATCCACTTGGACTCCAGAGCGAGAACCAGGTTGTGCGAAAATATAGTGTGGGGATGGACTGGATGCTCGGATACCCAAATGATGCTTGAGTGCTGCGCTATCTATTTGAAACGCCTCTACCAAATCCCACATCCCCAACCCACTCAACCCACCCTGTTACTCCCAACGCTCATAGCCGTGCTGTTGGTCATGTTGTTCAATATGTTGTCCGTGGGCTGTAATCTGATTTTAATGTCGAGCATCGAAACGCGTCAGGCTGTAAAGTGCATAATAAAATTGTTGAAATTTAATTATGCGCAATTAATGCGCATTAAGTGCAGCAACAGGATGTTCAGCAAGCGATCGAATATTCGATATAGACGCTATTGACGCCAGCTAATTGACAACCAGCCAAGCGGCACAAATACAACATCCAAAAAAACAACAAAAACAACAAAAACAATAAAAGAGAAAGCAAGAAAGCTGCTTGCATAGATAATGAATGTTGTTATCGCTTTGATTTTGGTCATTGCACATTTTACATGGTGTTCATTCAATAGATATTATCAGAAATAGCGCCTGGAAATGATAAATCGTCACTGTGAACATTTATAAAAAGTTACAACTTGACTAAAAGAAAAAAATAAAATAAAATAAAATAGAATTAAATCAGGAACAAGAGATATTATGCAATTTAGAATCAAAGCCAAAAAAAACTTTTTTGAACAATCAGTAATAAAAATAATAATAAAATAATAGTAATCACCAGTGTTGCTTTGTTTTTTCACTCTTTTATCTTGAACCGGTTCGTACCAGTGCAGAAACGTAAATTGATTATTGAATTGAATCTTTACACTTTGCGTATCACAAATAGATCCACATCCGTTACCAGTATGTCAAACATGGTAAAAAAAGAAATGCTATAATTTGAATATCCGCGTTGAATTTATCCAATTAATCAATCAATCATCAATCGGAGAACTATCTGCCTGGCGATGGCGATGGAGATGGGAAAAATGTTTGCAGATAAAATAATCGCTGCTGTTTCTCAATATTGTAGGTGATGTGAATATGTGGAAAATGCAACATCTGCTTATTCAAATTTACTTCTCCGTCGAGCTATGATTAAATTATTTTTAAACATGGCTCCAAGTTACTGACTATCTGATAAGTAATAAATGCAAACCACAGAATGAAAATGCATTAGGTCAAACTTATTTGATGGTCCTTGGCACGGTGAAAGTAGCGCATATAAAAGGAGCAAAAAAATTAATAATTAATCAATTAAAAAAATGCTGGATCATTTATTACATTAGCGATATTAAGGGAATTAAATCAAGAAAAATTTGACAAAATTATAATAATAAAATCAGTAGTTTTATAGCAACAGTCGCATTGGAGTGAAATTTTCTCCAAACCTAATCTTTAAACTATGAAAGATTAAAGTACTCATACTTACAAATCTAAATTCTACTCAAATACTTTTCAGCCTTATGCTTAGCAATATTTACTGTGATATTTAAATACAAGCAAATGTTTACCCAAAGTTGAATTAATTGATTTTGATTAGACAGTATATGCGGACATCTACTCGGATGTCGATTACTAATGTATAAAGTGTATCTCCGATTCGGGCATTTGAGAGCAGAGTTTTAAGGATTTAAAAAAAAGGCATCAGCAATATACCCTTGTTTGGATTGGTGAAGGATTGTGGAGGCGGCTAGAATGGGTGTGTGGATGGTCTAGGATCGCAAAATGTTTAAATGCCAATTTTCTTCATGCTTCATACTTTACTTTTAATTAAAATATTAATTGATTAATTAAAATTAGTCAAAAACTTAAAACATAGCTTATTTCAAGCAGTATTAAAAAAGTAACATATTTTGCGCATAAAAGCTTAAATAAGGATGTTAATTTTTACAACAACATCAACAACCTTTACAACTTCCCTTAAGCTGTTATTCATGGAAGATGCCAGCCTCCGGGTAGTTTCTGTGCTGATCTTGCTCCACTCGTCCAGCAGAGCATTTTTGGAGATCCTGTTTGCTGGATATGCTGTGATTCTGGATATTATTTTCCAGCTGAGCCCACAAATTCTCAATAACATTTAAATCTGGAGACGGGGCCGGTAGAATTGAATGATGTGGGTTCAGTTCTAGATAAGCCGGTACTATTCCGGACTAATACTTGGGGTCGTTGTCCTGGTAGAGGTCCATATTCTTGTCCATTGTTGTTTCAATAAACACAAAATTTCCGACGCGGGCTGCCGAGATAGATGTCCATACCATGACACTTTCTCCGCCATGCTTGACTGTTGCCTTTAAGTGTTTGTGATTCAGTTTAGTATTGGAGTGTCGCCACACACAATTCCGTTCGTCCGGGCCAAAAATGTTGAATTTGGACTTATCTGCAAATATGACACTGTTCCAGAACTCAAAATCCTTGTCCAAGTGGGTTTTAGCGAACGTCAACCTAGTCCCTTAATTTTTTTTTCTCTTATAGTCTTAAAGTCTTGGTTGCGCAGAACCTGGAACACAGTTTCAACATTGAAATTTTTTCCATAATTCTTCTTGCACGTTTTGAGTCAGTTTTCGAGCCGTTAGCTTAGCTTTTCCCCTTATTTTCCTTATAATCCTCCGCTCGTCCTATTCGGAAAATCTTGTTTGGGGCCATTCCGTCGACGAAACTCAGAATGATGTAGAATACAGTTGAGTTGTTTAGATTGACCATTTTAGCTATATGGCGATGTGAATACCCAATTTTGAAGTGTTCCAAGATGAGTTTCCGTTGTTCAAATGTAGTCCGTTTGCCCATAGTCCTTGGCTTGTTGCACCCGAGATGCAGGATATAACTAAACTGACTACGAAGGATTGGTCTATTTATACCGAAAATATTCACACTGACTTAAACAATTCGAATTTTATGGCACTCAGATTTGACCATAAATTTAGGTATTTTTTTTACATAACCCGAGTTAGCAGGTGGAGAAACCACAATTTATTGGGTTCATATATTCGTTTTGGTGGTTGATACATGTACCTGCCATCGGTCTTTGGAATTTTTGAAAAATAATGTATAATTAGTTACGGCAGGCAATTAAAATTTTTGCTAGATACTGCTCCAAATAAACTGTGAGCCACTGTGTGTGTACATACTTATTTATTAGTGGGCAGCTCGATACTCGAGTTGGCCATGTAAAAATCTGTTCTGGCAGGATACAATAACAATAGCATAAGTCATTTTTAATTGACTTTCATCGAGCGCATTGGATTTTCTTTTTCTTCTCTTTTTGTCTGTGTGAGTGTTTGTGTGTGTGTGTGTGTGTGTGTGTGTGTTTGTGTGTGTGTGTGTGTGTGTGGTAATTTGTTATACATTGAAGTCCTGGTCCGGGACAAAGGGTCCCGCTGAGTAGAGCTGACTGCGGACGGCGGCAGACTTATGACTGTCATTTGTTGCACGATGGCGAAGCTAAACAAAAATGACAGGCGTGATCGCGTAACGGAGCAGACATGACATGAACGGACATCAACGGACATCAACGGACATGAACGGACATGAACGGACTTGGACGTGCAATCATTTTACACTGTGCTCGCTGGGTCATTAGCGTGTGGCCAGAACAAATAGCCGACTGCTTGGGCATTGGCCAAAATGCCTTACTTATGCAAGTTACTTACTTACCTGGCTGGCATACCGTCGCAAATTGATGTGTAGCTATTAATCAAGCCCATGCGGCAGGCAATGAAGTTTGATTGCCCCTTGGGGCAGACCAAATTTATGCTAACTGCTCGCCTGAAGTGGCATTCAATTTGCAATTTTGGCAATTGGCTGCCAAAAAGTTGAGATTGAAATTTGCTGAAATATGTGCGTCGATGCTTACTCTGATGGCTGCCCCTTTTTTGTAGTTGCCTGCTTTTTGAATTTGATGTGTGTGGCCGTTACTATACTCTCACACTACGAGTTCATTAACTATGATACAGATACATATTTATGCACTGCAGAACTATTCAAAGTTTGCCAAGTGTAAATTATAAAATTGTTTCCCCAAGTCGGGCATATTTAAGCGCTTGGCAAAACTTATTTCCTAAGCTAGAAACTGCGATGGTATTGTAAGCTTACTCATAAATACATATAGTATAAAAATAGTTATCTAACTCAATTTTGAATAACTATTTTCATTATTTTATATCCTCTTATAAGTTGTTATAAGCAATTTGGCAACTAAAGTCTCGCTTCAAATGCAACTATTTAGGGACAGGCAAGAAATGAAATTTGTACGCAACGCAGCTTTTAGAATATTGTTGTCAAGGCATGCAAAGAAATGCAAAGAATTTAACTTAAATAAAGAAGTTACAGTGTTAAAGTGTTAAAGTGTTACTACAAAAAGTTACTGCACAAATTAACCGATTTGGAGAGCATCTGCTGGCGAGTGGTAACTGGCGAGAATACTGGGTCATATTCGGGTATGTGATGATGGGACTTATTGTGTCATAGTTATGTCATTGCCTGGCTAATGTGCTCATCAACGCCACATGCGCTTCTGGGGCACCATGTTGCACAGTGTCAGTAAGGACACTGCTCCTATAAGGCAGGCAATGCTTTTTCCTAACATTTTCATTTCTTTTTTGGATTGGACTTGACAAATTGAAGGGCGAGCATGTTTGGGTAGCACATTTACACTTGAGCTGCACTTTTGCAAACAAATCGAGGCATTTGTTTCTCTAACTGTGAGTGTGTGTGTGTGTGTGTGTCTGACTGCATCATCGGAAATAAGTAAGAATTTTGAGCCAACTGGGTAATACTCTCATATCCAGGACTGAAAATAGGTACAGTGACGGCAAGCTTATTTCGACCAGTGTCGTATTGCCTGCCATAAACACCTGGGTGCTATAAAACCCGGATTTTTTACTAAAGTTGAATATTTTCGGTCTAAATAGACCAATCCTCCGTAGTCAGTTTAGTTTTATCCTGCATTACGGGTGCAACAAGCCAGCAACGACTATGGCACAACGGAATACCATTGATCACCGGAAACTCATCCTGGAACACTCAAAAATCGGATAATCATATCGCCAAATAGCTAAAATGGTCAATCCAAACACCTCAACTGTATTCTACATCATTTGGAGTTTTGTGGACTAAAATTGGATGGAGGGGAGGGCGGAATGGCACCAAACCCGATTTTCACCGAGCAGGACGAGCCGACGATCATCAAGAAAATAAGGGGAAATCTTAAGCTATAGGCTCAAAAACTAACTCAATAGGTTCAGCATGAAATGCCCGAGAACCACGGAAAAATAAATTTGTAAAAGTAAAAAATATAGGGTCTGAGATGACGTTCACCAAAATCCACTTGGGCAAGGATTTGGAGTTCTGGAACACATTCGTATTTGAATATGAGTACAAATTTAGCATTTTTGGCCCGGACGGACGGAATTGTGTGTGGCGACACTCCAATACTAAACTGAATCACAAACACTTAAAGGCAACAGTCAAGCATGGCGGAGAAAGTGTCATGGCATGGGCATCTATCTCGGCAGCCAGTGTCGGAAATTTGGTGATTATTGAAACAACAATGGACAAATATGTGTACTTTGATATACTAAAGGAAAATTTACTTCAAAGTGCCGAGAAGCTGGAGAATCCGACGTACTTTCTGGATCTACCAGGACAATGACCCCAAGCATATGACCGGAATAGTACAGTCCTGGCTTACCTGGAACTGTCCCCACGTGATAATTCCACCGGCCCAGTCTCCAGACTTAAATTTTATTGAAAATTTGTGGGCTCTGCAGGAAAATAACATCCGAAATCACAACATATCCAGCAAACAATATCTCAAAAATACTCTGCTGGAGGAGTGAAGCAAGATCAGCCTAGAAACTACCCGGAAGCTGGTATCTTCCATGAATAATAGGTTAAGCGAAGTTGTTAAGGCTAATGGATATCATACTAAGTAATAAAATCCTTATTTAAGATTTTATACGCGAACTATTTAATTTTTAAAGACTGGTCGAACTAAGCTTGCATATGTATTTTGGATATGCTTTCAGTTTTTGACTAATTTTAATTAATTGATTAATGTTTTAACAAAAACTAAAGTTTCTTTTTCATATGTGATATAACATTAAAACAAATTGGCATTTAATCATTTTGCGTTTTTCCTTGTTTAAACTTTACAGTAATTTAAAACTTTTGCTAGACCCTGGTCGAAATAAGCTTGTCGTCACTGTAGATAAAAGTCTTCTTGTGTGTTTAGTAATACTTCGTGCTTTCAAATTTGGTGACTCCATCTTTTAAACTGTGGATAAAAAAGTGTTCGTGATTTGTGAGTGTGCCACGAGCAACCTTCGAGTTATATTTGGAGTTTGCTAACTGTGAATCTCAAATTGTGAACTATATGCACACATATTTATATGAACTGATAGAAAATCATTGCAGATAAATTATTGTCAAATATGTACAGTGATTACAAGCTCTTTTCGACCAGTGTCTAGCAAAAAATTCATTCAAAAAATCATTCATTATTTTTCAAAAATTCCAAAGACCCATGGCAGGTACATTTATTAATCACCATCATGAATATATGACTCTAATAAACTGGTATTTCTCCACCTGCTAGGTCTGGTTATGTAAAAATTACATTACTTTATGGTTCTGAGTTATTTCAGCCATTATGGACACCTGGGTGCCATAAAATCCGGATTTTTTTTCGTCAATTTGAATATTTTCGGTTTTAATACTCATTTTAATTAATTAATTAATATTTTGATAAATACTAAAGTTTCTTTTTTATTTGTAATATAACATAAAACAAATTGGCATTTAAAGATTTTGAATTTGTTTCCTTGTTTAAATCTTATTGCACTTTAAATTTTCTGCTAGACACCGTTCAAAATGATCTGTGCGACTCTGTATGTAAACACAACATTTAAATCGAATAAAGCATCGATACTTTCCACTATTGGAGAGTCTGAGTAAGATATTGGCGCACGATTTGTTTCGGTCGCAAATAAAGTTGTTAGTTAAATAGTTTAAGCACTGCCCAGATCTAAAGTTTCACGTTTGCATAAAAAACGCTTTATACATTGAACAATTAGTATCGATAGTACCTATGGAAATCAACTCCAAAAGGCTATCGATAGTACCTATTGAAATCAACTCCGAAAGGCTATCGATATGTGTACTTTAAAGCTGCAAACGTTAAATCTGTGACAAGTAGTGGCATCAAATTTTGACGAATATCCTGCATTTGCCGCTGCATTCTGTGAATCGAAAATTACGAGTGCAAAAACGCCAATCTACGACAATGAACCTTTCACTGGACGAAATTATCGAGCAGAATCGCGCACGCAACCCCCCACGGAGCAACGGCAAAAAGCTGTAAGTATAGCCTGCGCAAAAAAAAAAAAAAAAAAAAAATGGCGCTGCTAAGTCGAGTTTTCACCTTTATTGCCACAGCCATGTTAACCGCTCTCAAATGAAGCCACGCAAGTGGATCAACAAGGCCAACCAGCCGGGCCAGCACCAGCGCCCCTACGACGCCCGCAACACGATCATCGAAAAGATGCGTGCCAAAATTGTCGACGCACGCGACATACTCAACCAGAACAAACGCGACTCTTGCATCGATGCTCGCAACATGCTCATCGAGCGTAGGAAGCAGCGCATGGAAAGGCGACTACCAGTGAAGCAGTCATCGCGACCGCAACCACAAGTGACCGGCATCGGTGGTGGTAGTGCTTCTGCTGGTGATGGTGCTATCATCCACAACAGCCATTTTGGCCAACGCACAAATTCTATGAGTAATCGCAAAGACGAAATTGGCTCCCATGGCCACTACAAGTCCAACTCAGGCGTCTCGCATCTGTCAAGTCGCTTAAGTGCGTCCGCCAAACCGTTTGAGCCGCGCGGCTTCGTAGACTATGACAACATGCAGCATCTTGAAGATGGTAAGTGTATTTAAGAACAGTCCAGCGTTGCCAATTACAAGACTTTACACTGTACAAAAAATAAAGCAATGGCTGGGGTTAATCTTTACTGTTCGACATTCATCTCTCGATTGAGTTATATAAAAAATCACAGATTCGATTCTAAAAATTATCTCGCATTCTGACCCCAACAGAGGAGATTTCACGCATGATGCACTTGAGCAGCCAGCCTGTGAGCAGTCCTCTGGGACGCTCCTACAACACAAAACTAGACGACGATGCGGTTTCAATTTACCAGACGGAGCTCAATAATTTGCAGAGCATGTGCATGCCACCGCCGTCAAATGTCAGCCTTGAGGATAATTTGGATAAACGCCCTGAGCGCCGTCAGCGCAAATTAGCGGCAAGAGATCCTCGCGTCTCCCATGGCGTCTATGCCAATGAGAATGGAACTGTGTCGTCCAAGGCACATATGTCTGGACCGGAGTCCATGTCCTCGATGTCCATGCATCAGCGTAGCAGTCGTAGCGTAGCAAATAATAAGCCCGGTTATCGTCTGCTGGTGAGCAATCTGCCCATAAATATCCCCACTTCCATCATAAAGGAGCTGTTCAATGACATTGGGCCCATTTACGCTGCGCGCATAGTGCGTCCGGGCACGGCGGAGGTCATTTACAAGGCTCTGGAGCACGCCAAAATGGCTGTGGATGCCTATAATACGCGTGAGTTCGATGGCAAGCCCATGCACTGTGTGCTGGTCAATCCGCACTCGTCCAATCGTGCCACTTTCTCGGACAGGTATGCACCTCAAATCTTTCTGTATATATATATTTGATAACAATGACTTTCTTAATGTTGCAGCCCTAGCACCGTTACAACAAACTCATCCGGAGAGGAGGTGGATATTGATGCCTTGCACTACGTGCTCTTCGGGATCAAACAATAGGACATGCATAAATTAAATAAATCAATTTTAATTGCCTGCCATAAAATAATAAAGCAATATTTTTCAAAAATACATTTATTAACCACCAAAATAAATATATAACCATAATAAAATGTGGTTTTTTGCACTTGATAGGTAGGGTTATGTAAAAAGTACCTCCATTTATCGTAAAAAGTTATTTCGAACAGTTACATTATGGATACCTGGGTGCCATAAGACCCGGATTTTTTACCTAAAGTTTAATTTTTCGGTATAAATAGACAAATCCTTCGTAGTCAGTTTTATTATATCCTGCATCTCGGGTGCAAGATGCCAACAAGGACCATGGGCAAACGGACTACCATTGAACAACGGAAACTCATCCTGGATCACTTCAAAATTGGATATTCTCATCGAAAAATAGCTAGAATGGTCAATCTGAATCTAAACCTGAACTGCATTCTATATCATTTGGAGTTTCGTAAAACAATTTAATTTTCACTTATGCTTCTTAAAAACATTCCAATTATTAAGAAATATAATTCTGAAAAATAATTTAAGACATTTTTTAGCATTCAATTTCTTAAATCAAGATATGTGTCTGTTCAGTACGCGCAGGCAGAAACTGTCACGACTTTTACTGTTGGGGAGGACGGCGACTTTGGACATGGAAAATGTGCGTTTGGTGGCATATCCTGGAAATGGATACGCGTCTCATCAATTGTTCGCGTCACTTGCTCAATTCACTTAACAATTGGCATATGCCACGTGACGGAAAAAAAAAACATTACTAATCATTTCATCATATCAGCTACAAACAAGATTATTCAGTCCATTTCCTTTTCATTCAAAGTATTTTTATACTATTATACCAAAAAGGTACAATAGTATATTGGTTTTGTTCAATGTCCGTCATGCTGTCCGTCCGTCTGTCCGTCTGTCCGTCTGTATGAACGCGCGTTCCTCTAACACCCTTAGAGATAGAGACTTGAAACTTGGAACGTATACTGGAAAGCACCCTCAAAAGTTAAAGTGTTTTGGGTTTGGTCCTACGTCTACTAGGGAGCTAGAAAACCGCTAAAATCGATTTTAGCAAATCGATAAATCGACATATCTCTCACAATTTAATGGATACAGTCACCAATTTTGGTTGGTAGATTGTTGGTGAGGTCCTTGAAAGATCGGCTTGTGCCACGCCCACCTCCGACGCCCCCACCCCTAACATTTTCAAATGGCTATATCTTCCGCAGTTTGTGAGTAGGGAACGTCAAATTTGGTAGGTATATTACTGGTAGTCGCCTTTAAGAACCGATAACAAATTTGTGGTGCCACGCCCACACCTGCGCCTATAATCGACAATTCCGATATTGCGGAAATTGTAAACCGGTAACTCCGCATATCTCCGAAAATTTTTAAGACAGAGTAACCAAACTTGGAAGGTAATTTGCTGGTAACCTCTTCCAAGGATTGGCATATCAATTTTTGGACCACGCCCACATCCGCCGCCCCCAGGAGCTTCGTCCCTATAAATTTTAAAATGCGCATAACTCCCGTAATTTGCAAGCTAGAGTCGCAAAATTTTGAAAGTATGTTACTGGTAACTCCACCAAGGATCGATAAAAAAATAATTGGATGGCCACGCCCACTCCACCTACCTAAACCGATACACCTGTTGGTGTAAGTCGATAAACCCATATATCTCACGCAATTTGAAAACTTAAGTCACCAAATTTTAAAGGTAAATTGCAAGTAACACCCTTCATAAATGTGTAAAAAAAATTTTGGACCACGCCCACTCCCGCCCACAAAAAACGATAAATGCCTGTCTCCCGCAATTTAAGAGCTACAGTTACCAAACTTAGAAGGTATATTACTAAGATCGAACTCCAAAACTCCGCCAGAACTCCGCCTCCAAAACCGATAAATGCTCATATCCCCGCAATTTAATTATTATTAACAAATTTATTTATTTTTAATATTTATGTATTTACATTTTTAAAATTTAATACAATTTATTTAAAACTTTAAATGCCTATAATACTTGGCCTCCTCGCGGTGCTCCCTGGATACCGATTAAATTTATAAAATCGGTAGCAAATACGAGCGGCAAAATTAATTTAACGTATAAACAGAAGATAAAATAGGTTTAATTGTTATAAAAATTTAAATGAATTTATGTAATGGTATAATAGTAATTCGCTGTCGGTTACGTCCGACTGCAACGTTCTATCTTGTTTAATTTGTATATTGCCATGCAAAATTATTGATTGTATTAAAAACTTTTCATGGGTATCGAATCTTGGGCATCCCTTTTCCTTCATTCCTCATTCATCATTCTGGGGTACAAGTGTTGGGCAAGAGCAGAAAATGTGCTTCATAAAGCTTTCATAACGGTAACCTATCAAAAAGCCTTTTTAAATTCTTAGCTGAGCAATAAATCCTTTTCGAATGCCACAAAATGTGAATTAAAATAAAGTTTGCCTTATAATTGTATAAATTGTCGACTGGCAAAATTAAGCTGAAACGATTGAAATTCTTATTGTTGCACTATTAAATTTAAATCCTATTTTAATTCCTATGTTGTATCTGCTTGAAAAACCAAACTAGTGCTTGGCTCTGAAATTGAAATGTATACAGACAGTTCACCTTGATAAAACTTGAAATATATATTGAAATATATATTGTTAACTCTACCAATGATATATGATATATATGAAGTATATCACAACTTGGCTTAAATTTGATGCACGTATACAGTGTGCAACAAGGACACAAGCAAGGACATTGATATAGACAATAAAGCAATTAGTTGATGTAATTACTGGCTCTGACCGCTTGGTCTGGTCACAAAAAAATTGTTTTTATAAAAGTCAACAATTATGCAGCAAGTTTGTTGTTTTTTAGAATGGAAATGTTTGTTGCTGAGACATGTGCATTGCATTTGCATTTCAATGGGCACGTATTCTGCCCTGAGAGCAAGTGAGACAGGCGAATACATACATATACATGTATGTACAGAATATTTCGATGTACATATGTATATGCCTAACAAAGCTGACAACGACAACGAAAACAGCAAAATGCAATACATTTAACATGAAATGGATTTTGGGCACATATGTATATACATACATATGTCCATATGTATGATCTCAAGGTTAGAGTTGCACCCAATCGTTCAGGCTAAGTTCAATTGATGGTAGTCTTTAGGCTACACTTGTGAGTTCTGAATCTTAAATCGGTTAGTGGAAATTGTCAATTGCTTAGTGACTTATCTTAAGTTCCATCATCATTCGAGTTGTTGCTTGCTTGCTAAACTCAGTGAATTTCTTGTTCATTGTAGACCATTGAATACGAAACTATTGTTTGAGCTACTGAAATGAGACTATAGTTCGCTCAGTACTAAACCAAATACTGAACTAGTTAACTGAATTGAACAAGAAAGATCAACTCTACCACTTGTGTTTGTATGTGTGTGAGTGTGTGTAACTGCGTGATTGCAGACAACAGGCCCCAATTGCAGACTCCGTCCCATACTTAGGCCCAAAGCACAAAATGCCCAATTTGGTGAACGGCAGTTACGGCGTGCAATGAACGAACGAACAAGCCAACCAACCCAACCAACCCAACCAACCCAACCATCCAACCATCCAACCATCCAACCACCGAAACACCCATCCAGTCAAGCCACCAACTGCCCGAGTGGCGCCCACATCGCACGCATTTGCAATTTAAACTGAATGCGCATAAATTAGTGGTATTGCCGAACTAACCAGCAGCTACGAACACGACAGGAACAGGAACATCAGCCACAGCACCCATGTGACAATTGCAGTCACAACTATAGAGTGAGAAAGAGAATGTGCGAGAGAGAGCGTTTGAAAGTGAAAAAAGCCTTGGTAGGTGGTCAGAGTACAACAATGCAACACTTGAGCACACTAATGGAGACACTCAGTTCATAGCTCCAATCAAGCTAAGCTCCACAACAAGAATGAACGGCTATCTTAGGCACGAGCCTAACAAAATCAAAAAATAGACAAAAAGCAGCAGGAAGGACTCCTGCAACGACTTAAAACACACCTTCGACTAAGATTTTCAACAATGATGAAGAGACAACTATTTCTTCTTGTTTTAGAGTTTCACGGATGCTGGGAATATGTTTACCGACTTTGTGCGATTAATAGAAATACAACACTTACAACTATTATAGTTTAGTGTCCATTCGATCACTTCTCAAACTCAAAGCAGAGATGTCAGCCAATTATTATAGATAATCTGGTTAATCTATTGCATGCCAGTTACGTTTATTTTTAGATATTACCATAGTTAATTTCCCATATGTACTATATATACATATATGTACAGACGTATACATAAGTCTTCATAGAATATATTTATTTAAATATTTTCTTTAATGAGAATAATTTGCTTAAAATTTAATTAAGGCTATTTAAGTTCCTGTGCGACGGAGCTACTCAATAATATTTTAATTGTTTCCATTCATTAATTCCTATCTGTTGCCATCGCTTTTGGCCTGACGAAATTCTGTGTTTTTTACTTTTGCTGGCAGCAACAATTTCACAAAAATATATTGCTTTAATCATACAAACAGAACGTTTATATATACGTTGATATCATTCACGGGCAGTCTATAAAAGTCGGATCAACTCAAAAGTATTATATTTTGTAACCTTTATTTTATTTCCCAAATAAAACTCCCTGAATTTTACAAAATTGCCGTAATTTTGCAAATGATTTTTTGTAAAAATAAGGGATTACGTTTATATTTGTTTTTTTTTTTTTTTTTTGTTGATTATTTTCTATTATTAAGGAATATACATATAAAAAGAAATCAAGACAACTTTTTGTTGCATTGCATTCAAGGTGATTTTTTTTTACACATTTCCTTCCTGAGCCTTTTTGACATATTCCCGATTTATGGAATATTATGAATATAACATCAACTTGCAAAGCCGCCCTCTTGTTATTTGAGTGCAACTTCGTGAGGGCAATCCATATATTCATAGTATGCATTGCAATTGCGTTGCAATTTGCGATGATAAATTTAATTGGATTGGAAGGAAATGCTGCAATGTTTTTATACCTGAGTCGGCTGGAGGCTTTTACGAGTACTTCCTTATTGCTGGCTCACCCAATAACCTAGCCAGGAGCTGGACATTTATGAGGCCATAATGCAATTCATGCAAGCAAGCCAATTTGTGTCTCAAGTGAACTGGAATGTAGATTAATGAGTGCTATTCAATTATGGAGCTTGTTTTTTATTTACGAATGCAGCCGGTCAAGGCAAAGTCGGTATGTGGCAACAATTTGAGGCATCTCTTGCGGCTTTCGCACGTCGTTGTCAATGTTGAGGATAATTTCAACATTGGGCAAATGCAAAGGCGTTGGAGCTGAATGAATACTGGAGCCTGGCTCGGGGCTGTCATTGTTTGTTTAGCTGACTTTGTTAAAAATGTTGTTGAAAGCCCAACAACTAGAGAAACGTTTGGCCAAAAACTGAAACTGGCAGCAACCGACAACCGTAAAAACTTACTGCCAGCCACACTGCCAAACATTATTACTCTCCAAATGTGGCAATGGGACCATTCCAATCTATGCGTTTGACTGGTTGCTTCACATCAGCACCAGATTTCCGACCATAACTCAGAGCGTTACGCTACTTTGTCCAAAGGTTACAAGTACAGATAAATTCGCGTTTTCATTATGATTTTCCATTTCCCCATTTCCATTGAGAAGTTGAACTTTTGGCTTATAAACTCAATGTCAGCATTTTGTTTTGCCGAACAACTTTTTGTTATTGCCAAATTGTTTAATTCTTGCAATTCATTTCGCAAACCCAAAATTGCTTTAATACCCCGTACTCATAAAAGGCGCTTGGGGTATCTGCAATCAAGTGTACATTTTTATACTATGCATCTATTTGTCGAATCCAAGCTAAACATATATATCAATAAATTCCAATTAAGTATTCAGAAATCTAATTGTATTTACTAACTAGACTTATATGGAAAACTTGTTGTATTTTTCAGAATATACAGTATATTTTCTACTCAAGCACTTTGTGTTGCGTATTCATATTATAAAAAACTGTCTTGCAGGGTATCTTATATTTGAGCACTCCCATTGCTGTCATTGAAGAAAATTTAATTATTCCTGCTTGTAATTGGCTTGACGTTTATTAATGATAATAAAATAATCCATTAAATAAATCACCCGATATGCATTTGTAGATTGAAATTTGCGTAAAAGTTTTTAAGAAATCAATTCAAAAATAAATTTTACATTCCAGTCGTCGTTTAAGAGTTTGCTTTGGAAGTCTGTCTTAAATACATTAATTTTTGGAAATGTACAAGTAAAATATATCAAAATGAAAAGGCAGCGAATTGGTTTTGAAACTGCATAAAGCTGTGATAGGGAATCTCTGAGTTTTAAACTTAAGATCATTTTTTTAAATCCGTCAATTAAATATAAACATTATATATATATGTATATAGATAACTCTTTTAAATGTATTTATAATTTGTAATCATTATTCCGTGTCGACCCTAAGTAAATAAATTTGTATATACATATATTTGTATGTGTATTGAAAGCTATATGTGGACATTCAATATTATACACTCATATCTTCCTGTGCGCAGGGTATTCACCAATCGGCCAAGCTACCTGTTCCAATTGGCAACATTTGATTGCTGTACGATTTATGGGGCAAAGGGACATATAATTGTTTTGAATGGCGCCAGAATTGATTTAGTCATATGGAAAATCGTTTAATTAATATTCTGCAATTTGCGTTGCCTAATTTTGGGCGGCTTTAACGCCCTTAAGGCTGCCAATAGCTGCCCTTCTGCCCTTCTCTCCCTGCCCTCCTGTGTTGTCGTCGCTGTCGCCTTCAGCTCTTTTGCAATTTCACTGATTAATTGTTGGGGTGTTGTTGTTTAATGTGCTTTTTTGGTTGCTTTTTTGCTTTCTGTTTTTGGAATGCTGGGTGGTTGGGTGGTTGGGTGGGGCTTGGTTTGGCGGATGGCCTTGCGGTTCCTTGAGGCACACAGTGCTCAGCTCTCAGCTCTCAGCTCCCGGCTCTCAGCTCTCAGCTCGACGACGGCTCATCTGTTTTTATTTATGTATTTCATTTATTTAATTCAAATGTCTGCCTGAGTTTCTGTGTTTAGTTTTGGCATCGCATTTGCATTTTTCTCGAGTTGAAGTCGGCTTCCGTCGCCGTCGCCGGGGCCATGGCCGTCGTTGTGGCCAAATCTGTGCTCCTTTGGTTTGTTTGCTCTGTTGTTGGCTCTGGCGTTTTTCTTCATTAAATGCGTTTGAATTAATTTATAATTTGCTGACGCTTATGTATTTATGCCGCCTACCCATGGCCTTTGTCGTATTATTGTTGTTGGTGTTGCTTTTCCCATAGCCATTTTCACGCCTCGCGCCTAACTGTGATTAATTGTCATCGAATTTTCATCGAGTCAGCTAGCTTTGGTTGCCTCTGCTCTTTCTGCCCACGCACTCGTCTCTCGTCCTTTCCGTAATTGTAATGGCCTCTCATTTTTCTAGTTGTTATTGTTGTTGTTGTTATTGCTTAACGCTTCTTACGCTTGATATATGGGCTGGCCGAGAGGCTCCCCGATTTTATGGCGACTTTGCTCAATTTCACAAATACATTCTCAAATCTCATTCATGTAGCATTTGAAGACAAATTTAAATCGAAGAAAGATTGCCACGAATGCTCTCAGCAGTGGATGTAAAGTGTTTCTATGTTTGTTGTGAAGTGTACAACCCCATAATGGAGTCTATATAGAAGGCAACAAAATAGTCAACATCGCATCTTTATGTATATTCACTTTGAAATTGATCTGTGAGCAGGTGGAGTCAGAAGCATATGTAATCGAAGATCGCATAGCCTTGTATTCGGCTGACATTTAAATTTTTGTGCCGAGCTCGGAATTGTTATTGTTTTTTTTTTTTTTTTACCAATTAAAGTAAATTTATTTAAGTTTAAAACTAATATCTTGACCGATTGCTCCTATGACAGCTTAATGATATAGCGGTCCGATGATGATGTTCTTAATTACCAAACTTCAGAATCTTAACAACCAGTACATTTTACAAGAAATTGTTTCTATAACAACTATACAATATGGTGGTTAGGACAAAAATACGAACGCATGTCAAGTTAAATCAAGAATGCTTTAAAATTAAAAGAGAGTTCTGCGCACATAAGCGAAATGGGAGTGTAATAAAAACATAAAGTATGTATGTATGTATGTGTATACAATTTGTATGTATATTTAAACCAGTTAGCAGACTAGGTGTATGGGTGTATGAGTATCGGGAAGTTTTGGTTGTTGCTTAATTTGTTTTGGTTGCATGCAATTGATTTTGAGTTATTATATAGTTGAGCTTGTGTGGCGGTGCCGTCAATCTGTCAATATTTGATGAAGATATGAACGAGCGTGAGGAATGAGGAGCAGGGCTGGATATTAGTCTACAGGCGATTGTACGAGTGTGGCACTTAATGCACTAAACAATTTCACGTTTGATTGAAGGCAAATAAATTACTGCGTTTGCGCTCAAATCATGCGAAGTAAACGCAGCCCACTCGAGACTGCGAACTGCTCTTGTTCCCGTGGTTGTTGTTGCCGGACAAATTAGAGGGCAGCCAAGCGCAAAGTGAGTATACGCACCGTATAGCACAGAAATATGCGGTGAATCTGGAGCTAAGCTCTGGGCCGCTGAACACACAGTTATGTATAAGCCAGCTCAAAAACAGCCAAAACATACTTATGTACATTTGTGGTTAAAAATGTTTGTAATTCAAATTCATTTTTAGCACACGAATACACATCAATTTATACAGAAACTGCTCCATAAACGCTGCACACGAATTCCAAAAATATAACTGTAAAATACAAAAATTAATTGAATAAAATTATTCGATTAACTTGTATTTTAAAATATATAGAAAAAGGCGCGTTGCCTTGAAAATAGTTCCATTGTCCAATTGAATATTATATCCATGATTTTTATACTATAATACCGAAGGTATGTGCATATCTTCCATAATTTGTAAGCTAGAGTCACCAAATTTAGATAGTTACTCGTAATTCCCCCAAGAGATCGATAGAAAATTAGATGGCCACGCCCACTCCCGCCCCCATAAACCCGATAAATGACCATATCTCCCGCAATTTATCAGCTATAACTACCAAACTTGAAAAGTATATTACTAAGAGCGAACTCTAAAAATTTGTTGTGCCACGCCCACCTCAGCCGCAAAACCGATAGATGGCCATATCTCCTGTAATTTAGTTATTTTTAATGGGTTGCGTTGAACATATCCTAATGCACATATGTATCAGATGGTATGAATTGGGATATACAGCTGCAACCCTCAACTTCAAAGTGATTATATTCACACTCAAGTAAATGCTGTTAAGCCATGTTCCTTCTCGGTTACTGAGTCTTGGAAATCAGCGAGTTGACCAAAATGGTTAACACTCAATTGACAATTGACGCCTTTCATTCGAGTGCTCAACTCGGCTTTTGCTCTTCGATGGCTTGGCTGAAGGTTGTCTTTAGCATTGCCCAAGGGTCGGATTCGAGTGGTCGTGCGTGGTAAGTGGCAATCAATTGACATTCGTTTTGTAATTGCAACAATTGAGATCGCCTTTGTCAGCCATTTGTGATTGAGTGCCTTTGGCTCAAGCACTAGAGAGGAATCCTTGAAATTTTGTGCATCAGATAACTGAAAATTTGCATCACAGCACAAAGTAGGGTGCTTCAAATCCGATGATGCATGATTAAAGCCAAGCCAAGCTAGAGGCACTTAGTAATTATATTTATTGACTTTTTATTAGTGCTAGGAGCACAAGCGTTAATGAGGAACTATTAAAGCCCCCATTTCTTATTATAATTATTATTATTATTTTTTTTTCTCAAAAGTTTGCATATTTTTGCATAAGAGACCACTGTGCGTTGAGCTGGGCTGGTTAGCTGGCAGTCATTGACAAATGCTGTGGCTGTCGTCAGTGTCCACCAATGCAACACCTTGGCCCCAAACACACACATACACAGACAGCACACCCTGGTTAGTATTCACGAGTCAAAATTCTTCTCTCTGTGTCTCCCTTTCTCTTCAGTTGCAATAGCCCAATGTCAACGTGCAGCAGTGAACGGAAATTCCAATGTGCGACTTGTTGTTGCCAATGTTATTTCTCTTCTGGTTCGGCTAGTTTTTCAATTTCGCCTAAAATGCTTTGCGGTAACTGTCCAAGCTGTCTAAATGTCCGAGTAGGCGATGCCAAGTTGCAGCTGCCATTGGCTTTTCTCGGCCCCCTTTTTCTCCCCCCTACCACCACATTGGGCCAAAATCAACATTATTCCGTATGTGACATTGTGCCAGCTGTGGCTGCAGGCACCTTCGGAACTTTTCATCTGAACTGCAAGGACTTTTTAAGAACGTCTGCATCCAGTCGCATGTGTCCTGTGTCACTTTGTGTCTCTTATATGCTCACATGTGCTGTCAACTGTTGCCCAAAAATGCATTTTAATACCCATTCCGAATATGGAATTGCAAATTAATGCCACTCGAACGAGTGCAGTAAAAGGCCTTCTTATGAAATTCGAGTGTGAATCAACCAATTCAAATAAAGTTTGCCTCAACCGAAAAATGCAATACATATTGCAATATGAACAAATTGATCAATACAACTGCCAGTAAAATAACAATTTGCTTAAACAAACAAATTAGTAACTCAATAGGTTAGATGTTAATATGTACTTAATTGAATTTTGTAAATACTTTTAATGAAAGTTTTGCAATAGGGTAGAAAAATTATAGATTTATATTCAAATCACATTTTATAAAATTGGCACATCGCGATCTAAGTAAACTTAATTCGATGCTTTTCAAATAATTTTTACCCGAAAAAATGATGTTTCTGCCTGTGTGCGAAATTTGCGCAAATATATTACATAAATATAATATATACTTACTGGCGAAACACCACATGGAATTCATTAAGCTTCATGTGCAAACAACACACATGAAAATAGTAGACAAGCGCCTGAATAAACACACAGCAATTTTAATTGTATGCACGGCATGGCGCATAATTTTGCACACACTCACACATTCAAAATTCTACATGAATTTATTCACTTGTATTCATATGCAAAGGTAGGACAATACTTTGCAAAATGCACGAAATTACGGAAATATAATTTACATAAGCAAATTGCATAAAATAAACTAGGGAACTGCCAAATCATAGACAATATTTGGATACACACACACACTCATACACACTCGCACACCCGCACACCCACGACTGTGTATCGTTGTTGGTGTTAAATTTTATTCATTCATGTTTAATTAGCGCTGTTAATTGTCCACATGTATAGATTGTAATGAAGCATTGTTCCACCAATATATACATTAGATAGCTGCTAAAAGCTGCATTTAATACTCTTCGTAACAAAGAAATCGATTGTTGTGCTTCAATTTTAGAATATTTGCTGTAATATGATATGAATATAATTATAATCGTACTTTTAAATATTGAATGGATTAATTTAGGATTTTCATTTGTAATAAAATCGACTTGAAATAAAGAATGAATATGAACATATATATGTTTTACTTGCAGCCTTAAAATTGAGTGTTTCAGTAATTGTTACTGTAACAGCTTTAATTTGACAACATCTTTCGCAGTTTGATGGACTGAAAAACGTACTGAAATAAATTAAGAAAAGCGAAGGCGTCAATAAATAAAGACTTATGACAGCGGACAGCTGAAATGAAATTTATTAAGCGGAACTCTGAACAAATTCACCGTGGAAGAAGGATGGAGAGAAATGAAATGACATGGACTGGAATGGAATGACAATTGCCCCAAATGAGTTACAACAGCCCAAATAACCAGAATTTGAATAATGAACAAATAAAAATATGACCGAATAGGAGTGAGTGATGGGCGCCGTAGATTGCCCGTAGTCGACCCCACGAGAAGAGGACTCGGGTTAGATGTCGAAATTGTTGAAAACCAAGCAGACATTTTTTTACTTTGTACTTTAGTCCGAATTGACCGTCCGAAAGCTGCCACTTTAATGCTCTAAACTGTAGTTTGGGAATAACCACATACCAAGGGCATTCCCAAAAGTTGTACACACACACACATGCACGCAGCTACAGAAGTACTTTAGTACATACAGACAGCTGTAATTCCCTGTTGGCGCCAAATTCACAAAAAAAATATTTAAACACGTAAAAGCGGTTATATTTGCCAGGCCGAAATTTACATACCCTCGCAAGGCGGGTTCATTGTGACTGATTGTTCCTACATATGTAAAATGATAAAGTGTATTGAGTACATAGTATATTGATATATATTTATGTATATATAAAGAGTCAAAATGTGAGAAGCTCAACTAGTGAGTTTGATTCGGTTAGGTTTGGTTTTTCACAGAAGAACTCATCTATCGATCCTTCCCATGTGAACTACATAATTTAATGATCCGATTCGGTTGGGATCCGGATATATTACAGGCTAAGAAATTGAAGGTACATATCTGCTAGATATGTTCCCATATTTAATTATATAATATAATATATCTAATTAAGTGAAACACTTCTTAATGGCATTTCATTTTAGGAAATGCCAGAAGCTACCCTACGCCACGCTGTACCTTGTAGCGATTAGTTGTGGTCAAAAAGGGAGAAAAGAGAATAAGCTTTAATGTTTGTAAATGCTTTTCATTAAGATGTTAAGTCAAAGGTCACCAACTATTGTAGTATAGGTTACATGAATCCGCTGTAACGTGCACAGAAACACAACCCCAAAGCCCCACGCACACACACAGAATGAAACAGAGAAACAGAGCGAGAAAGAGAGAGAGAGAGAGAGAGAGTGAAAGAGAGATGATCAAAACACTTGCAGCTATTTTCATAAATATTTCATTCGTGCCATTTAGGTCTGTTGTGTGACTATAGTTATAAGGGCTGGAACCGGCTTTCAGTACTACATACGTGTATACATGTATGTATGTGTATGAAAAATTATGCTATTAAAACTTTGTCCACAGAACGCATAGCGAATAACAACAACAAAGTCGGAGAAGTTACCAAACATTAATACCACTGGTAAACGGTCTAGGCACACGGCTATAGATACAAAAACACATACACTCTCAACATGTATGTTGCTGGAAAATAGAAAACGAGGCTTTCTTATTTTAAGAAATTTTTCCGTAGGCTTATAATTTGTTTCAGAAGCAAACAAATGTTTTAATTTTCAGGGTTCTAATGTTGTAATATTTCTGGATAATATTCGTTTCTATTATTATGGCGATTTTACAATATCTGGGGTAATTCTTCGCCAGTGTTCATTTTGCTTGCAGTTAGTGAATTTCAGTAGTTAAAAACTTTGAATATTTTTGCTCTGCGGCACAGGCAACAGCAACAAAAAACAAGTAAGAACGCTGTAGTCGAGTGAGATCGGCTACCATATACCCTGAACCAAGCTTAAAATACATTATAGGTTTATTTCCAAATGTCCCCTTTAATAGTTTCGCACCAAACAAATTATAGAGAAGTTTCCTAATAATTTTTCCACCCAGTTTGGTAACTAACTAACTTGCGAGGGATATGGAGGTTTATCGGTTTTTGGGGCTGGAGTGGGCGTGGCCCAAAAAATTTTGGAGTTCGACCTTAGTAATATACCTTCTAAGTTTGGTAACTGTAGCTCTTAAATTGCGGGAGATACAGGCATTTATCGTTTTCGTGGGCGGGAGTGGGCGTGGTCCAAAATTTTTTTTCCACATTTATGAAGGGTGTTACTAGCAATATACCTTTAAAATTTGGTGACTTAAGTTTTCAAATTGCGCGAGATATATGGGCTTATCGATTTACACCAACAGGTGTATCGGTTTAGGTAGGTGGAGTGGGCGTGGCCATCCAATTTTTTTTATCGATCTTTGGGGGAGTTACCAGTAACATACCTGCAAAATTTTGCGACTCTAGCTTGCAAATTACGGCAGATATGCGCATTTTAAATTTCTAGGGACGAAGTTCCTGGGGGCGGCGGATGTGGGCGTGGTCAAAAAATTGGTATGCCAATCTTTGGAGGAGGTTACCAGCAAATTACCTTCCAAGTTTGGTTACTCTATCTTTAAAATGTTCGGAGATATACGGAGTTATCGATTTACAATCGGAATTGTCGATTATAGGCGCAGGTGTGGGCGTGGCACCACAAATTTGTTATCGATTCTTAAAGGCGACTACCAGTAATAAACCTACCAAATTTGACGTTCCCTACTCAAAAACTGCGGAAGATATAGCCATTTGAAAATTTTAGGGGCGGGGATGATGGGGGCGTCGGAGGTGGGCGTGGCACATGCCGATCTTTCAAGGACCTCGCCAACAACCTACCAACCAAAATTGGTGACTGTATCCATTAAATTGTGAGAGATATGTGGAATTTACTGCTATCGGAAATCTAAATGTATCGATAATTCAGAAACTGAGGCAGTTATCGATAAAATATTCAAACTTGATCTGCGCCTGGTATACGAGATCTCATATTCCAAATTTGAAGTCTCTAGCTCTTATAGTCTCTGAGATCCGCGTGTTCATACAGACGGACAGACGGACGGACAGACGGACAGACGGACGGACAGACGGACAGGGCTAGATCGACTCGGCTATTGATCCTGATCAAGAATATATATACTTTATGGGGTCGGAGATGCTTCCTTCTGCCTGTTACACACATTTGCACAAAACCATTATACCCTTTTTACCCATTTTTAATGGGTTCAGGGTATAATTACCATAGGCACTTACAGGCCAAACTCAAATTCGAACTCGTCCAATGTAAGATAAACATACCGAGCACAGATATAGACGTATTTTGATCTTCTGATACAGATTTACACATCTACATATGTATATGCATTACTACTAAGCGAAAACTCATGTCTAGGACTTGTCCCAGTAATTTTAAGACGCACACTATAAAGATCGATAGCTTTGTATGTCAGGATAAAAACTTATTAATAATATCAGTTATTTTATAATATACTCTTGCATAAAGCTGCTAAATATCTATTAGCGTCCGCAAGAAATATTTTTTTTAACGAACAAAATCATGCACCATCTGATATCAGAAGTAATACCATCTGATAACAGGTTGTAATGAACAACGGAGAGCTGATGGGCTATTAATGCGGTCGGAGTACGCGCTTGCTTTGGCTGAAGCTCGCCGGCAATTGGGTTGGGTTATTGAAGGTTAACCGACACACTAAAATTGCTTCCTGGTTATTAGTTATACATATTTATGTTTCGCGTACTATATTTTTACAAAAAAAAAGGAAGACAGACGAAGACAAGCCATGGACAGAAAATATAAGAAAAGATCAAAAGAGATTGGGAGTTCAAGTAGCTCAAGTAATCAGGTCATCCTTTTTGTGGTGCTACCGGTTGGTGCACTCGCCCACCCTGCCTTGATCCTGCGGACCGCTATAAACAGCAGGATCCCTTGGGATGCCTTACGGCCGCTATCCTACCTCCATCGGGAACTGCATGTCATCCACTCCACAACAAAGTTAATACATTTTACAATTAAGCCACGAAAGGCTGATATATTTCATATTTTTCAGGAATTGTTTGTTCATTATAATTAGAAGCTAACGGATAATTTTACAATGAAGCGATAATTCGAATTTTGTTCATGTTTGCAGAAAGATTTGTAGAGCAAGTAACAAATAAAATGCCGGTTGATCAGAGCGTTTACGGTATGCAAGTGGTTATGCAAAATGTACATGCATCATCAGTTCAACTTCTGGCATGCACATCATTAAAAATTTGATTGTGTTAATTAATTTTATGTTAAATTGAATCGATATACAAACATTCGCAAATAAGTTTCTGCTGACTCGGTAAAAAGATAAACAATGAAAAAAATCTATCCCTAAACGTAAGCATACGAAATGGGTAAAGTAAATGCGAAAAGAGATATTATTAATAGACTAAGTTTACATAAATTTCTAATAAGTATATTAACATGAGATTATCCAATTTTTAATTTCGGTTGGGGGGGAATATATATGTATAGTTGCCATTTACTTTAGGTATTTCATATAACGAATATGCATTCAGAGCATGTTGCTTTGCGTTTTAAAAAAAAATTAATTAAGTGATGCTATAAATTTAATTAGTGCTGTTGCAAGAGACTTCGGTATATATGCTCAAATTTAAAGAGTTAGCGTTGGAAAATTTATGCACTCACATTATGTACGCATGGCTCTCCATTAAAGAACGTCGTATATTAAAAGAAAAAGAGTGACTTACATACATCCTCCCACGCTGGAAGTACTTCCTGGTGTTGGTGTGTGTGTTGCTGCAAAAGTGATCAAAAGAGAGTGCGCAAATATTCCATGCCAAGTGCAAAAGCTCGCATTGAGTGATAATCATGTAAGAGAGCATTTATCTCGAGCCACGTGCGAAAGCTCGTTGTATGCATAAGCCCTATGCTGAGACAACTTTTTGAGTGGTTTTCATTCTGCATGCACTTCTAGAAAAAGGGTACTTATTAGTTATTTAATATTTATAAATTTTTCTTAACTTCACAGAACTGTCACAATTTCCTTTTTTAACTCGCATTGCATTTATGATTTAATAAAATTATTTTTCTTTTTGTTAACTTTGTATTAACTTTTTAACCATTTTCTTTGCCGAGGGCACACGTGTCTGTGATGATTAGGTTAGGTTAACGCTATTATTCACTTTGATAAATATGGGGAAAAAAAAAAGGAAATTGCACTAGTTCCACACTACTGTGCTAATAGTTGATGTTGACTCCATGATGAGGGTGGCATAAAGATGAAAATCTGAGGACGAAGCAATAGATCCTCGAATGTTGACCATGTCCATCCGTTAATGTTCGGTATATAAATACAACTAAAATGCACTCAATGACATTTTTTCGTCTTCAAGCGGGAGCGACACTCATATGTTGGTGAATATGATCGCATGTCAATGCAGGCGTTAAGAGAAAGTTTTAAGAGCGACACTCTTAAGCCATTGACTCGAGTACTTTGGACAATTTGATACTCCAATTAATTGAGTGACATATTAGGGTGTTACATTAATATGTAGATAAGTGTGAATAAGTTTTCCACTAAATTCTCCACTAAGGGCCCATTCTAAAAACACATTGATTAAAATTGGTGTCTTCTTTGGAATGGTTATGAATTTATTTACCCTTATAAAATTTGAGAATAGGCACTGACATATATATATATATATATGTATATATATATATACGGAGCGGGTGCAGCTTGCTGCAGCGAAATGTCTAAAAAAAATGAATTTCCTAGTTGACGGCCTTGCGCAACACAAAATAATTAAACAATTCAACTTACAGTAGTTGTTGCGTTTTTCCTTTTTCACTAATTGTTTTATTACACTGTACTGTAGGTTAGATTCACCTTTTTTTCAACTTTTTCCGTTTGCAACGCGCACAACTTGTTCGCTCAAGGGCTATGAGATGAAAAGAATGTGTCTGTGGTCCCATGAACTTACGAAGACACATTTTTGCAAAAATCGTTTTACAATCCTATTTCACCAATTTTTGAGTTTCCTTTATTGCTACATTTTTGTATTTTTGGGACGCTCAACCCTAATGCTCGTAGATGGCGCTAAATGCGAAACGCAGCAATTTATTGCCCGTTTTTAGGAGGCAAACAAAAATATAAGCTCGACAAGCGAACTATTACAAGGTGCTACGGAATCGAGAGGGTGTAGCTAAGAATTACCGATCTATCAAGGAGGTTCCTAGTAATTTACCTTCCAAACTAGGAAAAAAACACAAAATGTTCCAGAACTCAAAATCCTTGCTCAAGAGGGTTTTAGCGAACGTCAACCTAGACCCTTAATTGTTTGCGCTTATAATGGGCTTCTTCCGTGGTTCTCGAGCATTAAGGTCTTGGTTGTGCACTTTTTCCTCATTTCACCCTGCACCGGTTGAGTCAATTTTGGAGCCGATAGGTTAAGATCCTCTGCTAGTCCTATTCGGTGAGAATCTTCCTTGGTGCCATTCCGCCCTTGCCCTCCATCCGATTTTCGTCGATGAAATTTCGAATGATGTTGTACACAGTGGAGTTGCTTATATTGACCATTTCAGCTATATGGCGATGTTAATACCCAATTTTGATGAATTACAAGATGAGTTTCCGTTGTTCAATGGTAGTCCGTTTGCCCATGGTCCTTGTTGGCATCTTGCACCCGAGATGCAGGATATAATAAAACTGACTATGAATGATTTGTCTATTTATACCGGAAAATTAAACTTTAGGTAAAAAATCCGGGTCTTATGGCACCCAGGTATCCATAATGTAACTGTTCGAAATAACTTTTTACGATAAATGGAGGTACTTTTTACATAACCCTACCTATCAAGTGCAAAAAACCACATTTTATTATGGTTATATATTTATTTTGGTGGTTAATAAATGTATTTTTGAAAAATATTGCTTTATTATTTTATGGCAGGCAATTAAAATTGATTTATTTAATTTATGCATGTCCTATTGTTTGATCCCGAAGAGCACGTAGTGCAAGGCATCAATATCCACCTCCTCTCCGGATGAGTTTGTTGTAACGGTGCTAGGGCTGCAACATTAAGAAAGTCATTGTTATCAAATATATATATACAGAAAGATTTGAGGTGCATACCTGTCCGAGAAAGTGGCACGATTGGACGAGTGCGGATTGACCAGCACACAGTGCATGGGCTTGCCATCGAACTCACGCGTATTATAGGCATCCACAGCCATTTTGGCGTGCTCCAGAGCCTTGTAAATGACCTCCGCCGTGCCCGGACGCACGATGCGCGCAGCGTAAATGGGCCCAATGTCATTGAACAGCTCCTGTATGATGGAAGCGGGGACATTTATGGGCAGATTGCTCACCAGCAGACGATAACCGGGCTTATTATTTGCTACGCTACGACTGCTACGCTGATGCATGGACATCGAGGTCATGGACTCCGGTCCAGACATATGTGCCTTGGACGACACAGTTCCATTCTCATTGGCATAGACGCCATGGGAGACGCGAGGATCTCTTGCCGCTAATTTGCGCTGACGGCGCTCAGGGCGTTTATCCAAATTATCCTCAAGGCTGACATGTGACGGCGGTGGCATGGACATGCTCTGCAAATTATTGAGCTCCGTCTGGTAAATTGAAACCGCATCGTCGTCTAGTTTTGTGTTGTAGGAGCGTCCCAGAGGACTGCTCACAGGCTGGCTGCTCAAGTGCATCATGCGTGAAATCTCCTCTGTTGGGGTCAGAATGCGAGATAATTTTTAGAATCGAATCTGTGATTTTTTATATAACTCAATCGAGAGATGAATGTCGAACAGTAAAGATTAACCCCAGCTATTGCTTTATTTTTTGTACAGTGTAAAGTCTTCTAATTGGCAACGCTGGACTGTTCTTAAATACACTTACCATCTTCAAGATGCTGCATGTTGTCATAGTCTACGAAGCCGCGCGGCTCAAACGATTTGGCGGACGCACTTAAGCGACTTGACAGATGCGAGACGCCTGAGTTGGACTTGTAGTGGCCATGGGAGCCAATTTCGTCTTTGCGATTATTCATAGAATTTGTGCGTTGGCCAAAATGGCTGTTGTGGATGATAGCACCATCACCAGCAGAAGCACTACCACCACCGATGCCGGTCACTTGTGGTTGCGGTCGCGATGACTGCTTCACTGGTAGTCGCCTTTCCATGCGCTGCTTCCTACGCTCGATGAGCATGTTGCGAGCATCGATGCAAGAGTCGCGTTTGTTCTGGTTGAGTATGTCGCGTGCGTCGACAATTTTGGCACGCATCTTTTCGATGATCGTGTTGCGGGCGTCGTAGGGGCGCTGGTGCTGGCCCGGCTGGTTGGCCTTGTTGATCCACTTGCGTGGCTTCATTTGAGAGCGGTTAACATGGCTGTGGCAATAAAGGTGAAAACTCGACTTAGCAGCGCCATTTTTTTTTTTTTTTTTTTTTTTGCGAAGGCTATACTTACAGCTTTTTGCCGTTGCTCCGTGGGGGGTTGCGTGCGCGATTCTGCTCGATAATTTCGTCCAGTGAAAGGTTCATTGTCGTAGATTGGCGTTTTTGCACTCGTAATTTTCGATTCACAGAATGCAGCGGCAAATGCAGGATATTCGTCAAAATTTGATGCCACTACTTGTCACAGATTTAACGTTTGCAGCTTTAAAGTACACGTATCGATAGCCTTCGGAGTTGATTTCAATAGGTACTATCGATAGCCTTTTGGAGTTGATTTCCATAGGTACTATCGATACTAATTGTTCGATGTATAAAGCGTTTTTTATGCAAACGTGAAACTTTAGATCTGGGCAGTGCTTAAACTATTTAACTAACAACTTTATTTGCGACCGAAACAAATCGTGCGCCAATATCTTACTCAGACTCTCCAATAGTGGAAAGTATCGATGCTTTATTCGATTACAATGTTGTGTTTACATAACGGTGTCTAGCTGAAAATTTAAAGTGCCATAAGGTTTAAACAAGGAAACAAATTCAAAATCTTTAAATGCCAATTTGTTTTATGTTATATTACAAATGAAAAAGAAACTTTAGTATTTATCAAAATATTAATTAATTAATTAAAATGAGTATTAAAACCGAAAATATTCAAATTGACGAAAAAAATCCGGGTTTTATGGCACCCAGGTGTCCATAATGGCTGAAATAACTCAGAACCATAAAGTAATGTAATTTTTTACATAACCAGACCTAGCAGGTGGAGAAATACCAGTTTATTAGAGTCATATATTCATGATGGTGATTAATAAATGTACCTGCCATGGGTCTTTGGAATTTTTGAAAAATAATGAATGATTAGTTTATGGCAGGCAATACAATTTTGTGCTAGACACTGGTCGAAATGAGCTTGTAATCACTGTACATATTTGACAATAATTTATCTGCAATGATTTTCTATCAGTTCATATAAATATGTGTGCATATAGTTCACAATTTGAGATTCACAGTTAGCAAACTCCAAATATATCTGTTGAAAATATGTTATTTTACATTCAATGCAATCGTGCATCGATACTTATGTTAAGTCTCTCATTAATTGCTACTCATACTGTAAAGTAGCAGTCTTGAATAAACGCTGATTGAGTACACAACGCTGGTGGGACTCAGTATTACTTTTCTTATCCAGGCATTCCGTGACGCGGGGAAACTTCGCTCCAACAGGTTATGGGCCCAGGGAACGTGGCCTGATAAGATCGGTTATAGTTTATTGACTCGATATCCAGAGTTACGAACTCGGATGTGATAAAAGACAAAATCGGCAGTTACGTGTGTGTAAATCTAAATTGCGTCGCAAAAATAGAAATATGAGTGGGCTGTACCAAATACAGAAGCTTGAAGAAAAGAATTATGATTCTTGGAGCATACTGATGCGAAGCGTGTTGGTGCATGCGGATCTATGGGAAGTTGCGTCGGGGGATTTACTGGAGTCTGATGTTGGCGAAAATGTTAACTGGAAGGCGATGGATCGAAAGGCATTGTCAACGATCACGCTAAGTGTTAAGGAATCGCAGTTGGGATACATCAAGAATTGCACAACGTCGAAGGAGGCATGGATTAAGTTGCGCGAAGTCCATCAGCCAAGCGGGCCGATGCGTAAAGTCTCGTTGTACAAAAGTTTGCACAATTCTTGCATGGCGGAGGGGCAAAGCATGGCTAGCCATTTGATCACATTTAACGAAATCGTGGATCAGCTTGCCGGAGTTGGAATAGAAATAGTTGACGAGCTCAAGGTCATAATTTTGCTTGCCAGTCTTCCAGGAGATTATGGGAATTTCGTTGTCGCCATCCAGACGCGCGACAGTCTGAAATTCTGTGCATAAAGTTGAAGGAAGAAGGCGAGAGAAAAGAAGGCGCCGAGAAGCACAACGAAACGGCGAACGTCTTTACAGTTAGACAAGGGCATAGCGCTAGTGGGAAGGTCACTACAAAGAAGAAAAAGAAAAAGATCGCCTGTTACGAATGTGGTGAAATAGGGCATATTAAAGCGAATTGTCGCAGATTAATTGCCAAAAATGATGTAATGAAGACCGAACAGCAGAATTGCCGCTTACTCAACGCATTGGATGGCGGACGCCGGTACCTTACAAGCAGAAGGCAGAGGCGAAGTCAAATTGGAAACGGATTTGTGTACACTGGTGCTAGGCAACGTATTGTACGTACCAAAGTTGACGAGCAATTTTATGTCTGTGGGACAGGCCGTCGCAATGAAGTGCAATGTTCACTTTGATGCAAAGAGTGCTCGAGTCTGCAGAAACGGCAAATGTATACTCGAGGCCAAGCGAGTAGGAAATCTGTATACGTTTGAAGGTCATCGTAACAGTTGTTATGCTGCTGTTAAGTCAGATGGCGAGTTGTGGCATAACAGATATGGTCATTTGAACTACGATAGTTTGCGTGAAATGGCAAACAAGGCGCTGGTACGAGGAATGGAAAATGTTGACGTATTGCAACGGGTGTCGTGAAAGACGTGCATGCTGAACAAGGTTCACGTGCAGCCATTTCCAGGATCAGCAGAAAGCCGAGCGGAAGAACTTCTGGAATTAGTGCACACTGATGTGTGTGGCCCTTTCGAAACGAAGTCTCTTGGCGGCTCTAGGTATTTCCTCACATTTATTTCTGAAAGGGAAGGACGAGGTCTTTCGAAAGTTCGTGGAGTACAAAAATCTGGTAGAGCGTCAAACAGGAAAGATGATCAAGTGTATTCGCAGCGACAACGGACGCGAATATGTTAATAAAACTTTCGACGGGTTTTTGAAAACCAATGGAATTGCACGGCAATTGACGGTGGCGTACACTCCGCAACAAAATGGTGTGGCAGAACGAGCTAATCGTACGCTTGTGGAGATGGCAAGATGCTTATTGGATCAATCAGGCTTGGACCAGTCATTGTGGGCAGAGGCAGTAAACACAGCGGTGTATTTACGCAATCGTGCAGCCACAAAAGCACTGATCGGGATGACTCCAATGGAAGCGTGGACCGGTAAGAAACCAACGATAAGTCATCTTAAAGTTTTTGGTTCCATTGCAGTGGCACTGGATAAGGGTCGTCATAAGAGCAAGTTTAAACCCAAAGGGAAAGAATACCGCATGGTCGGTTACTCAATGCAAGCAAAAGGCTATCGGCTCTACGATGCAGAATCCAAAACAGTGATCGACAAACGAGATGTTATCTTTGATGAGGTCAGCTATTTGGAAAAGGCAAAGGGCGAAGCGGTAACATTTGATATGTCGAATGTTGGGCATCGAGTTGAGCAAGTTGACGAAGAGGATGATGATGAGGTTGACTCCAGCAGCGAAGACATCACATCTCGGTCAAATGCAACTGATGAAAGCAATGCGGATGAATCTTTTGAAAGTGCAAAAGACGACGAAAAGCTGGAGGAAGAGCAGATCCCACGAAGTGGACCTGGAAGACCGAAATTGCTAAGGACGGGTAGACCTGGTCGCCCAAGGAAGCAATACAATATACTCGGCGCTATGGCTACAAGTGATGTACCCATTCCAGCAACCTACGAGGAGGCAATGCGCGGTACGCATGCTTCGTTCTGGAAAGAAGAGATGCAAAGGGAGTATGAGGCATTGATAACGAATCAAACCTGGCAGCTGGCAGATTTACCGAAAGGACAACGTGCAATTGGTTGCAAGTGGGTCTACAGTCTGAAGCGGGATACTCACGGCCAGATAGAACGGTTTAAGGCATGACTGGTGGCAAAAGGATGCGCACAGCAGTACGGTGAGACGTTTTCACCGGCATGCAGGCTGGAGAGCATGCGGTTTATATTGGCGTTGGCGGCAGAATTGCAGTTGTACCTACATCAGATGGATGTTTGTACTGCGTACTTGAACAGCGATCTAAGGGATACTGTTTATATGAAGCAACCGCAAGGATACTCTGAAGACAATCGGGCGGATGGAGTATTGCTACTGAAAAAGGCGATATATGGATTGAAGCAATCTGGAAGGGAGTGGAACTCCAAGCTCGACAGCGTTTTGCGTGGAATTGGCTTCATTGCATGCGACAATGAGCCATGCCTTTATAAACGAAAGGGAGGTAATTTGGCACTAATCCTAGTTTACGTTGATGATCTCCATATAGCTTGTCAATCGAAAGCGGACTTGATCAGCATCAAATCTGATATTATGAAGTCGTTTGAGTGCGTTGACAAGGGGCCACTAGAACTGTTTCTTGGCATGGAAATTCAACGTGAGGGTGAACTTGGAGAGATCACTCTGGGCCATACGCAATACATCAAGGATCTTTTGCGTAAACACGGTATGGAAAGTTGCAGACCAGCAGCTACGCCATTGGATGCTGGGTACCAGACAGCTTGCAACGGCAGCCAATGTCAAAAGGTGGATAAGACATCGTACCAAGCACAAGTGGGTGAGCTAATGTGGCTGGCTCTTACAACAAGACCGGATATTTTGCACTCGGTTGCAAAGTTGGTACAACGGAACATGGATCCGCATAGCGAACATCTTGCAGGCGTGAAGCATGTCCTGCGGTACTTAGCGTCTACAGTGGAGCTAAAAATACACTACAGAAAGTGTGGAGCGGCGTTCGAAGGCTATGCTGATGCTGATTGGGCTGGCGATCAGATTGATCGTAAATCGTATACTGGCTACGTATACTTTCTCGCTGGTGGGCCGATCTCGTGGAAATCGGAGAAACAACGCAGCGTAGCACTCAGCAGCACAGAGGCTGAGTATATGGCTTTGTCGACGGCGTGCAAGGAAGCTATCGTCATGCGCAGGCTGATTATCGAAGTCGGTTGTGGCACTGAAACTACCCAGACGGTGTTGTACGGAGACAACTTGAGTGCACAACAATTAGCAAAGAATCCTGTACATGGTAGAACTAAGCACATAGATATAAGATATCATTTTGTTCGGCAAGTTGTTAATGAGGGTCAAATTGTTTTGAAATATGTTCCTTCACATGTTATGATAGCAGATGTGCTAACAAAGAAGTTGTCCAAAACGAAGCATAATGAATTAAGGAACATGTTAAATTTGAAATGACTTCGTAAGCATGCTTGCATTGTGGAAGGGTGTTGAAAATATGTTATTTTACATTCAATGCAATCGTGCATCGATACTTATGTTAAGTCTCTCATTAATTGCTACTCATACTGTAAAGTAGCAGTCTTGAATAAACGCTGATTGAGTACACAACGCTGGTGGGACTTAGTATTACTTTTCTTATCCAGGCATTCCGTGACGCGGGGAAACTTCGCTCCAACAATATCTCGAAGGTTGCTTATGGCACACTCACAAATCACGAACATTTTTTTATCCACAGTTTAAAAGATGGAGTCACCAAATTTGAAAGCACGAAGTATTACTAAACACACAAGAAGACTTTTATCTACAGTGACGACAAGGTTATTTCGACCAGGGTCTAGCAAAAGTTTTAAATTACTGTAAAGTTTAAACAAGGAAAAACGCAAAATGATTAAATGCCAATTTGTTTTAATGTTATATCACATATGAAAAAGAAACTTTAGTTTTTGTTAAAACATTAATCAATTAATTAAAATTAGTCAAAAACTGAAAGCATATCCAAAATACATATGCAAGCTTAGTTCGACCAGTCTTTAAAAAGTTAAATAGTTCGCGTATAAAATCTTAAATAAGGATTTTATTACTTAGTATGATATCCATTAGCCTTAACAACTTCGCTTAACCTATTATTCATGGAAGATACCAGCTTCCGGGTAGTTTCTAGGCTGATCTTGCTTGATATTGATATTGTTTGCTGGATATGTTGTGATTCCGGATGTTATTTTCCTGCAGAGCCCACAAATTTTCAATAACATTTGAATCTGGAGACTGGGACGGTGGAATTATCACGTGGGGCAGTTCCAGATAAGCCAGGACTGTACTATTCCGGACTTATGCATGTGGTCGTTGTCCTGGTGGAACCGGAAAGGTCGTCGGATTCCCAGTTTCTCGGCACTTTGAAGTAATTTTTTCTTTAGTATATCGAAGTACACATACTTGTCCATTGTTGTTTCAATAATCACAAAATTTCCGACACCGGCTGCCGAGATAGATGCCCATACCAGGACACTTCCTCCGCCGTGCCATTCCGCCCTCGCCCTCCATCCAATTTTCGTCCACGAAACTCCAAATGATGTAGAATACAGTTCAGGTGTTTGGATTGACCATTCTAGCTATTTTTCGATGAGAATATCCAATTTTGAAGTGATCCAGGATGAGTTTCCGTTGATCAATGGTAGTCCGTTTGCCCATAGTCCTTGTTGGCTAGTTGCACCCGAGATGCAGGATAAAACTAAACTGACTACGGAGGATTGGTCTATTTAGACCGAAAATATTCAACTTTAGTAAAAAATCCGGGTTTTATGGCACCCAGGTTTTCATAATGTAACTGTTCGCAAATTGAGATACGGTTGTACATAACCCGACCTAACAGGTCGGGGGAAAACCGAGCTTATTGGGTATATGTATTCATTTTAGTGGTTATGTACCTGCCGTAGGTCCTTTAAATTTTTGAAAAATAATGTATAATTAGTTTATGGCAAGCAATTAAAATTTTTGCTAGATACTGCTCGAAATAAGCTTTGAGACACTGTACTTGTGAATTTTGGGGTGTGAGTGGGCGTGTTGGACGATTTTTCTAGTATTCTACATTCCAAGTTTGATTTAAGTAATTCTAATATTGCGGGAGATATAGGCCCATACAGTTTTTGCGGGCGGGAGTGGGCGTGGCGCTAAACTCTTGTGAAAGACATTGCCAACAACCTACCAACAAAACTTGGGGGACTTTGGTTTTAAAATTGTAAAATTTGCAGATGACACAGTATGCAGATGACACAGTGTTCCTTGATAACTCTACCTCTGCTTCGAGAGCAGCTGCAGTTACGGAAAGAATCTTGGATGGCTTTAATACTTGGGTCAACCGGTGGAACATCTGCGTCAATGGGAGCAAGTCTCAGCACTGCACGCTTGCACTCAGGAATGGTAACTGTCTAACTGTCCGACTCAACAACATGGTCGTACCTCAGGAGAACCATGTTCGCTACCTGGGTATGTGTCTGGACAGGACACATTCAGATCACAGCAGCAGAGTATAGATCCAAAAGAGCAAAACTCAACTGGTTCCTAAAGCCATCTAGCAAACTCAGCTCGGGCAACAAGCTGCTTGTGTACAGGAGCATCATCGTGCCCACCTGGACATATGGGATTCCACACACAGAAAAATCTTGGATATACCAAATTCAAGAACAAGGTGCTCAGAGACATATCTAGTGCTTCACCATACGTGAGTAACAGGACGCTGCACAACGACTTCGGTCAACCGACAGTCAAGTCTCAAATTAACCGACATATGAGTCGATATAATGACCGGTTGCATAACCATGTCAACCCATTGGCTTGCACACTTGGGACTATAAATTCACTGTCTCTTTCATACTGTTACAATCAATTTTGTATAGCCTTTAAATAGGTTGATTAATGTTTAAATATAATTGCTACATAAAAAAAAAAAATAATAAAAATGTTAAGAGATATTTGGTTTTATCAGAGTAAAAAATAACTGTACAAATAGTTGATTACTTTGTGAGTTGTATTTTTTCGAAGAGATACAAAAATAAAACGTGTTATATTTGAATTTAAGCTTAAAGCGAATGCAACTTATATTGCATTTGTTGTACCCACATTTGGAAATGTTACAGCCATGTCAGCATTGTGGCTACAACCGCATCCGAATCCGAATCCGCAACGGTGCCATAATGTCACAACTCGTTGTTGATGTCCTCAAAGGCTATACACGCAACACTTTAGTCAAATGCCATCAGGGAGATCAGTTGTCATCATCGCTGGTGATGGACGGTCGTGGCAGTGATGGTTATCACTGTGGTTGCGGCTGTGGTTGCAATCATTCAGATTTCAACTGCTAGCCTCCTAGTTTGTGTTGCACATGCATCAGCTGTCTGTCGAGATTGTACCGATATTCCACATATCGATGGACAAACAGCTGACAGCAACTGGAGATTCAATTTATGGAGACATAATTTGCATTCAATTTGCTTGCTATTTGTATATGTATAGTTCTTGTAAAAATATTTCTCACCGACAAACAACATTTAAATGTTTTAAAATTAATAACATTTATTTAAATTGTTTTCATTTATTTGAATGGAAAGTCGAGGTATTAGTGTACTAGGTACTGCCACCACATATATATAGAGTTATTTGTATTTCCAAGCTAAATTATCAATATTTTCGCATTGGCAGTGAGATTAATTCACATCTTGAATTGGCTTTGACCCAATATACATTGATTTTTGGCAAGAGTTTATCGGCTGGTTCCCGTCTACTGCACAACTGCTATATGGGAGATTTGGACTACAATAAAGCCCCAAATGAACTGGGCCGCTGGGTTGTTCACTGGCTCCGCACGTGCTTTGTTTTCGTTATGGAATGTGTGTGAGAGAGAGAGAGAGAGAGAGACAGAGGGAGAGAGAGAGAGAGAGAGAGAGAGAGACAGAGGGAGAGAGAGAGAGAGAGAGAGGCGAAGAGACGAGCTTACCCGTTGCCCCAATCAATAAAAATATAGCGCTGTATATGGTTAGTATGGATGTCCTCTGCTGCTCTGCTGCTAAGTTGGCCATTTGCTGATTGCGACCGCACTATTTCGTCGGGTCTGGCATATAAATTGAGTGAGAACCTAAACCCAAGAGCCGCCGCCTAATAGTTAAGGGTTTCGACTTTACTTTGTATCCGACCAGATTTGGATTTCAATTCAATTGCATTGAGTGGCTGAGTGGCCTGTGCTTGTAATCCTGTCCAGCTTAGACCCAAGCCTTGCGACTGTATGTGTGTGTGCCCATTTGACCATTTGCCAGCCGATGACTTTTTACTGTCTACATGTGCGCACCGCACTTAATTGATGCAATGCATTTGAGTTCAGCCTGACATAACTTTGCTTTTAAGCCCCACACAGGCGTCAACAACAACTTACCCATTCAGCCTACATGCAAAAAACGAAGAGAAGTGAACAAAATCAGCCACAAAAAATGAAATAGCAGACGGCATGACAGTAAAGTTGTTGGAGCGTTCAAAATGTGTGTGTCAAGCATTAGCTGTTTAAAGGAAAAAAAGGACATCGGCTGGAAAAAGGAAGGAAGGAAGTACTTGCTCGCTAAGCGTTGCTCATACGCCTTGCGGGCCACTCGACATGTGGGTTAATCCTTCTTCTTGGCAAAAAAATAGAAAGTAGAAAGAAACACCGTCAACGAAGGCATTAAGTATAGATTTATTGCAATATGGTCCCATTACTATGAATAGTAAATAGCTTAGTAGGACATAATGAAGTTGTGTAAAAGCAATTACAGGTAGATGGTATAACTATATATATTCCTAATCAGCCTCATCCGTCATGAGCCATTTTAGTTATGTCCGCTTGTCAGCCCGTTTCTCTGACTGACCGTTCGTCCCTATGAAAACACTGATCTTAGAAACCACAAAGGCTTCTAACTTGGTTTTCAACTTCCTTTCGAACTTATTGATGTTAACCCAATAACAATAAATCCATATTCAATAGTAAAAAAAACACTCACTTTGAAAGATGTAGCTTTCTGTGGGAGAGGAATATACCCTGGCATAACATTGAACAACTGAAGGAATTGTAAGCCCTTGGGTGCAGGGTATCTCCTGGTCGAACTGTCTTGACAAGCGCCTGCTTATTTGCTGTGATTGATGTGGTGTGTTTAAAGCCACAAAGATTAATCAGCATCAGCTGTTAAATGTGCAGATACTCAGTTTTGTCAACCGGCTGTTGCGTATTATTATTTAACGATAATTTAATTGGATTACCACATGCAAAAATGTAAATAGGAAATTTTCAGTGTTCGCTTTTGGGCTTCTAATGACATCAACGTCAAACTATCAGGCATGCCACTTGTGGCCCAGACCTTAAGCCCTTTACTCTAAACCCAGCACCAAACGTTGGCATCGAACCCAGTTTGGTATTCACGCCTCTGGCGATGACAGCCGACGGCATGTTCATATTGTAGAGGGCACTGCCAGGAGAGACTGTGCTTAAGTCTCGCCACTTGCCGCCCCATGTCCACGGCTATGTGGTCTCTATGGTGTATGGCCAAAGTGGACATATTTTGATTTTTTTTTATGACGTCGGCAAGGTGGCAACATAAAACCGGAAACAATGCAGGCCACGGCAAAGGCGAAGCCAAAGGCAATGGCAACGACAACGGACCTCACTTCGTTCAGACGTAAACTGAAATGTAAATGAAACTGTTTCAATGTGTCTCATTTTGTGCGTCTGTCCCTTGGCTTGTTGGTCGCGACGCCTTAAGCCCGTAAGAGTTAAATGGGTGCGGATGTTTGTGCCCGACGCTTGTCTCCAACTGCGTCAGCGCCCAACAAAGAAAATGTCACGGAAATAACTAAGGATTAGATTGATGAGTTTGCTGCTAAGCCAAGCGACGGTCCCAAGCCTCAGCCCCTGACCTTGCGCCAGCTCCAGCTACGGCCCAAGCCCCAAACATCTACACCTACACCCGCACCCGCACCCGCACCCGCACCCGCACCCTCACTCTCACACACACACACACCAACCTTGCAACAACTACAGCTTGGCTATGTCATAAACTAGTCACTGACACGTAAAACATCACAAGTTAGGGTCCAAGCTCCAGCCCCAGTTCTAACTAGGATACTGTCTAAAAGGGCTAGAGGGGGGGATGGGGACTCAGGAGCAGCTTAATTTTTTGATTATATGCCAACATCAGTTTATTGCGCGGTCGTTTGTTCCATTTTTACATGTGTTATCTTCTACTCCGGCAACTGTAATTAATTAAATTAGACTTGTTAGAAGAGTGTGCGCAGTGCCAAAAAATCTTCTAGTGAAATTAACTTGCAAAGGGCGAAATACATACGTTGACAATAACAACAACAACAACAACAACAAAATACGAAAACAACAACAACAACAACAGCGTCAGCAGCAACGAGAGAACCCTTGACAAGGTTGTTCATATACATACATATTTTATGTTTGAGTGTCCATGTGTCCATGTGTCCATGCGCACGCCATATCGCATACATATAAACATATATACGTATATATATATATATATACAAATATATCCTCACACTCATAACAACAACAGGCCAACAACATAAAGATGAACACCAACAATCTACCAGAAACATCATTATATACACTGCCACACAAATTTGATGTAAAGCCAACCTTAAATGAAAGAACAGTTATTATAATGAACTACACTCTAAAAGCACGCGCTCCTAGAAATTCTTATCAATAAGGATATATTGTCTGAAAAAGCTTGTTTTTGTATTTTTCCGAAATTTATTTCCTTATAACAGAAAATATTTCCAACAGGTAGAATTGCAATCCGTTGTTTTTGGATAAATTTGAAACCTGCTCTCTCGACTGCTCTTTTAGAGTTTAGCTGGATACTAGCTGCTATTACCAATAAAATTAGTGCAATTTTTTTGTTAAATACTGGAATTGTTTACACTGGAATTGTGAAAAGAAAAAGACGAAGGTTGGGTCTTTTTCTTTTCACAATTCCAGTGTAAACCATTTTTTAGAAATATACTTTTCGAAATATACTTTCGGAATCGCACTTTAAGCGAACAGTAACAAACATATATTGTTGAGTAAGGGGTTGCAAAATCAAATATATAATATAATAATTATATATAAACAAATATATAATATATAATATAAAAATATATAATACAATTTCCTTAAAACAGCGAGTCCCAAAGCAACAGGTTGATTTATTACTTACTTCATTCAAAGCTAAAATTTTGTAAGAGACAATATTAGAATATTTTATATTGTTTATACTCGAATTGAAAATATTAAATATAAGATGTCAGCTGGTAAATATTATTATTAATAATAATATTAACGATAGTGATAAATAAAAAGGGACCCGGCAGAAGAATAAACATACCAATGATTAATATAATATTAAAGATCAAAAAGTGCAATTTCAAAATGAATAATCCCAATGCTCAGTTGTTATCAGAACATAATACCCGATTTGTCCTTGTGTAGTCTCCATATATATGTATGTATGAACGTGTGTGTTTTTGTATATATGTATGTATGTACATATGTACATATGTGCATCTGTCAGTGCATACATAATGTTTAACATTATCGTTGACATTTATTAGAACCAGCTATGTGAATTTTTTGCTTTGCTGCCTCACACTAATATTGTTATTTTGTTGTTATTTCTTTACATATGTATGTGTGTGCCGCTTGTGCACCCTTTACGAGTCCGAGTATCTGTATTTAAATATGCGTGTGTGTGTGAGTGAGTGAGTGTGAGTGTGTTGTGTGTGGTTTAGTGGTTTAGTAGGTGTGTCGGGCTTTGTCACATTTATCCGGCCTAGTTTTTGTTTCTTGTGAAGCATTTTCAGGTCGACTGTGCTACGGTTTTCCTTTGGCGTTGAAACTTGATGTATTGTCTTATTCAATAATTTAATTAACACTCACACAAATACACTATCAAACATATACGTGCATAAATACACATAGACAAAGATATATGAGTCATAGAAAATTAATTATTTTGCACAATCTCTAATCACTAATTTCAAAACTGAGAGACTAGTAAAAGAGCTCTAATCGATGGTGTCCAACTTGGAATTATCCTCTCCACTCAATTAAGAAACGCGTTGTCTGATTTGGAATTCATATAAAAATGATTCGTTGTTTTCATATGTACAACATAAATCCCAAAGACAGATAATCCTCGATTCGCTATACACAAATTGTTAATACTTAGTATATAAGTATATATATATATGTATATATTAAGGGGCAGTTCTTCTTTGTTCAGGCCCCTAGCCCCATGAATCATGGGGCAGCCCTGTCCAGCCTGTGTGTCTGTGTGCCTGTGTGGAAGGGAGAGCCCATGTGGCACGTCTATTAAGCTGTTTTAATGTATTTTGATTGCATATTTTTGTAAGTTATGACTCGTGAGTTACGTTTAACATATGCGCATAAATTTGACCCGTGCTGCCACTGCCACTGCCACCGAGGGAGAAAGAGAGCGAGAGGAAGCAGAAGGGAGAATGTGTTCAAGTCACACACAAATATTTAGCTACTCAACTACGCCAACTAGTCGTATGGATATTGTGACATAATTATTCATATTTACCAACTGAACGAGTGGCACACGGGGTCTATTAGCGGACACGCTGGTCACTGTAAGAGGCACAACAAGGTGTGGCCAATGCTTGTGTTGTCCAACCACCCATCCCATTCCCGCTGAAAAGATCAATCTTCATTTGGGTCATTTTATAGCAATTGTTAATTAAAATCGACTGCAACATTTGTGTGCACTTTTGATGGCCTTCCCAGTGCTTTGGTGTTGATAATGCCATACTGCATTCGCCAGATAGTTTAGGCCCCGTGATTCGAAACCGTTGACTGCTCATCCTCACCCATCTTCACTTCCGTTGCATTGTGTGCCTGGAGGCCAGAGTTGTAGTTATTATGGCGCTGTGTTTCCTGTCCCTGATGCCGTTGCCGTTGCCGTTGCCTTTGCCGCTGTCCGGGTGGTGCGTGTTGGGTGTAAATTGGGTGGGTTGTAAGTCATCACCTGCCTACCAGAGCCAGAGCCAGAGCCAAAGCCAAAGTCAACAGCGTTAGCGACACTCTGCCACGTCCACAAGCACACAGACAGACACAGACACAGACACAGACGGACGGACGGACGGACGGACAACAATGCACAATTGGAATTGTTGCCATCCAGCTCATCACATTCTTTGTTGTTCGCCCAAGGTTCTGATTCGTTTCCTTTCGCTTGGTTTCGCTTCGTTTGGTGGAGGACCATCTCGGAGCAGAGCACTGGGTGCATCCCTTTTGGTTGGTCACGTTCAAGTCATTATCATTATCCGCACAACGCCTCATAGCCTGGTTATAAAGCATAATTATTGGAAGCAATTTAACATTTTGCTATTTCAATTTGCCCAGCTGCACAGCACAATTGAATACCATCATTATTATTTATTGTTGTACTGAAATTAAGTGCATACATATTTGAATTCTATTAACCAAATAAGCAGTCATAAATGTACGTAACTATTTGTGAGTAATTCACGTCTTCGTTTGCCACAATTCTCCACATTTCTGAATCTCCAGAGAATACATATATTTATTTAACCTTTCTACCTGAATATGTTACAATTTCATAGCTTTCGAAACTCATCATTGTAATTGTTATTATAATTATTGATTAAAATTATATCACTTTTGTCATTTTGTCTTCTTTTGCTGACTCAACCATTTTGATCATCTGTATTTAACAAAACAAATAGGCATTTTCTATGCTTTTCATGCCTGTTATATACATTTTCACGGTGTTTGGGAAATCTTCATTCTTTTTGTATTTGGATTTCCTGTTTAGTAAATATCATAGAAGAACGCGTTACCAGTCTTAAGGCATATTTGACAGACTCGACACAGAGTCGACACGGAATGCGCTGCCTGTTGGATGCACATTCACACATTGTATGTTTTGTAATTTGAATGAAATTCTGACAAATTTAATAATCATAAAACCCAAAAGCAGACGATTTAGAAACAAGGCAAACGCAGAAAAGCGTGAACAACGCGTTGCATGCAGCAAACTGAGAGGAAGTGTGTAAAACGCATGCGGGATTTTAAGCATAATGCAGAAAATAAGGCAGGGCGTGATTGGGGCGTGTTCGAGGGGCGTGGCGTGGGCGTGGGTGTGGGCGTGGTGTTTGCCGAATTACGCCAGACAAAGTTGAAATGCAATTGAAAAGTTTTGCAAAAAGTAGCAACTACTATATATATATGTATGTATATGTGGTTACTTGAGTTGGGGGAAATAGACAATAAGGGAGAGAGAGAACGAGAGAGAGGGGGGGGGGGGGGTACAAGCACGAGACATGTCATAAATGTTGACTGAGTGTTCGGGGCGCATCTACCCAAAGTCGCTAAATTCATATGTAAGCACAACTTTATTGGGGGCAACCATTTTGGGGATGCTACGTGTGTCAAATTCATTTGAAACTGCAGCGCCGACTTTAAGAGCCAACCTAGCTGTGCTGGATGATAACGGCACTGTGTTGCCGGCGAGTAGGGAGCGGGGTTGTTGCAAAACTTTCACAACCGGACAAGTTGAACAAAAGTCTTAACATATTTTCATAATCCAAAAGTTTAGCACAAATGCGACTTAATTGTTGGAACGCGTTGCTTGTTCTTTCTTTTCTTTGGGCTAGTTGCAGTTGTTGTTGTTGCTGCAGCTTATACAAGTTTTGCTACTCTTTTTAATCACTTAATAAAGCGCGGCAACATCAACATCATCAACAGCAAATTCATTTGGGTTTTCAGCTTGCCAAGGCTTTTCCTTATGCCAGCGACAACAGCAACAGCAACATCAACACCAACAGCACCAGCAACTGCAACATCATCAGTAGCAACCAGCAACCAGCAACCAGCAGTCAGCAGTTGGCAGTCAGCAAATAGCTGCGCTTCAAGGGGGGGCGACTAAACTGCTCTACGGGACTAACGGCGATAAGATGAGAGGGGCCGGGCACCCCCATGGAGCGACCATATTATGCAGATTTTAGCCCAGAGCACAAACCACGCAACGGAACAGACAGTAACTTGGCTTATTTGCTGTCCTTAATGCGCTTACAGTGAAAGTGAGCTGCCAAATGCTTACTGATTAAGGCCAAAAGTCGCTTGGCTTTTAGGAGGGTTATGCTTCAACCAATTAAGTAATCTGGCGTATTTTCATTAAGTCACATATATTTTGATATATACTATCTAGATTTACGGAAAAACTTAACTAAAGCTAAAACATTCTCATTTTTAGTGTGACACCATTCAAGGCTAGTCATCAAGCAAAGACTATTCGTGTTTCTTCACTCGATCGCTGTTGTGACAAAACTTGAATGCATTAAATGAATGAAAAATTAATGTCTTTTCATACAATTATTCAGTATTTTTCATCAGTTTTTGTTTGGTGTTGGTTAAGAAATTTGATTGTTATTTAGTGAAATTGAAGTGGCAGGAATTTCTGTCCAACATTCATATAGAATAATTGCTTTTGCCCTTCATTCTATTATTATATTCATTCTATTAAATATTTTTTAAAACTAAATTTAATCGTTATATAAAGAACATAGCATAGCAAAGTATATAGTGAAGTCGTATCTTATCTATGCTTACTGTGGAACCTCAGAATTGTGTGTAGATATTACTAGAAATATATAAAATGAAAGTTATTGAATTGTTTTGACAACTTTTTTTTTTTTTTTAGTTCTTACATAGCTATTGACTGCGAACAATATCGTGTAGAACCTGCAGAAGCAATTACGGGTTACAAAAGCCAAATCCAATACTCATATTGACTCGGCATTTGCAAATATAAGTGATGCAAAATTACTAAATTATACATAGCCACCAGTTATCCAGCGGGATTTCTATAAGTCTTGACAGTGAACTAATTGAAAACTTAATTGGTTATGTTAATATTTTATTGTCATTGTGTGTGATATTACATTTACTTACATATTTTCAAATAATGGGCAATTCGGTTTTAAAATTGCTCAATTGTTCAAATTAATGAATTTTGTGCTTTAAGTTTTAAGAAGTTATAACATGCATTTTCTTGCAAAAGAAAATATAAGACATAAATTTGTCCATATTTCCATTTCTTCATAAAGTGCATATAGTTAAAATCGATGGAGCAATAGGAATCAGTGGCTCAGACACTGATTACATTCCGAGTCACCATTGCTTCTAGTTTTTCCTTATTTCGTTTTTTTTCTTTTTACTTTTACCATTTTTGTGGTGTTATTCCCATGTGTGACGACTCGTAGCTCCAAATAGGCTCATTTTTTTTGGCTCAAGAGCAGCAGCATCAACAATAAACGAGAGGCAAAACTGATGATAGTAGCTTGTTGCTGTCCTTGTTGTTTTTGGGGCAAGGAATTCATAAGTTTTTATGTCTTCATTTTTGGCAGGCGCCGCAAATCAAAGTGAATGGCATAAATGTCTGTATCTATTTAACACAAATGCCCTTTTTGGCATAAACAACGTTACCTAGACGCAATAAATACGGACTATATGACAACAGCCAAAACAACCACAAGAACCGGAGAACAGCAGCGGAGCAGAAGCTTCACCATAAGCCATAAGCCATAAGCCGAACGCATTAACGCCACAAATTTCGACACAAATGTGAGACAAATGTCACATAGACTTATTGATTTCTTCGAATCGAATTGTGATGATGGCAAACGAGAAGAACTACATAGGCACAACCACACACACACACACACACATACACAGAAATACACTCACACATATACACATACACTAGCTATGCTGTCCAAGCCGATGATAGCAAAGATACGAGTCCTGATTGCTGACAGTTTAGTCACAGTGGACACCAAAATTGATTCCAGGGTGCTGTAATGGAACACTTTTGTGCCGGATAACACATATGTATGTATGTGTGTGTGTGTGTGTGTGGCACGCACGCCGATAACAGCAAGCGTGCAACACATACGCATTCAAAGGCACGGCTGTGAATATTATCGTTGATGGCCAGACATGAACGCAATTAGGTGGACACTAAGCAGAGCCTGTGATTTCGCATTGGACCTCCAACAATTGGTCAATTATGCATCTGGAAATTGAACATATGCTTAAGTACTAATCAGGGAGTCGTTGTTGCTGCTCCATCAGCAGGAACTGATCTGTTTGCACATAGAATCCAATCGATCATCATGGGGTGAATTAGTAAGTCTTTCGACTTGACCGGTTTCAGCGGGGAATACAATTTGGTCGATTAGCTTGGAGACTCCTTTCATTCCAATTTAACACATTCTTCATCAGCATCACTAGCCGTGTTCATAGAGCCATTCTGTCTTTCCTGTCTCTTTGTATGCATACAAGTCCCTCGGTCTTAAAACTATATTGATACAACTTATAAATCAATCGATAGGAAGATAAGTTCCCATTTTGTCAATAACCAATAACCAATGACCAATACCTTGGCACAATTTAAATTAAGGGTATCTCATAGTCGGGCAGCCGCTAACTAGAGTATACTTGTAATCTTCGGCAAATGCAGTACAGCACCGAATCCGTCTCTAATTGGATAGTTGGATGCACTGCGGTTCTTGGCAAAGTTTTGGTGGTTTTTGGTCTACTTTTGTCATAGTGTTTCTTGAACTTGCCCCAACACGCTTGCTATAAATGCTTAAATGTGTGTTGCAATGTATTTTGTACCTTTAAAACAAACAAAACACAAAACACACTCAAAGAAGCACCACTACACACACAATACGCACACATACACACGTACATATATTCATATTTAGCAATTAGCCACGTATCGCATTTAATGAATGGGGGACGGTTAGGTGAAGGTGGCGGGGGTGTGGCACTTATGGCGTCAATAACTTAATTTCCACTACAACTTGATTTAATTAACGATTACTAAGAGCCTGACCCTTTTTGGTCAGCTTGGGGGCTGGGTTGCCCCGCATGAAACAACTAAATGAGTTGCCTGTCGGTTTGAGTTAACAGGCAACTTTGTGTCGAGTCGGTGGGTCCTGCAAAACTTTTTCCCGCATGCTTCGTGCCATTTAAATGGAAATAAAAGTCGGTTTCCTAGCGGTGTTGGTTGGGCTACATTCGATTTGGATCTACTTGTGTACTTAACACGCGTCTATGAAGCTAATACAATTTTCTGGAGACGCACAATAATTTTCATAGTTATTAATTAATTGTACAATATTTAAAGATGTTGCTAAGAGAAGATTTTAAAATAAAACTAGGCTTATCTCTTTATGCTTTGAAGGTGTAAGCGACGCAAGCAACTCATCAAAAAATAGCAGCTACGGGGGAATGACACCACATCACATAATTTATAGCTCCAGAAAAATATGAGTTCCACCTCCACCTCCACAACCTCGTCTGCGATGTCGTTGCGGGACAGAGCCGAGAAGTGTGCCATGATTTCCCTTATGCCACCCACACAACAAGTATGCTGCAGATAATAAACATGGTAAAGCCTTAGACTTAATAATTAAAAACTCGGCAGTGTATTTTACTACACTCAGTAAAAATAGCAAAACATTTAAAAATCAGAAAATGTTTCTGTTTTAATTTGAGGACGATTTTTTTTTAAATTTAGATGAAATGGTTTTTCTTAGTTGCCTGCAGTAATATAAATGTTATTCTTAATTTCATTTTATTTATTACATAAGCGAGATATTTGCATATTTCAGAATGTTGAATTTTTTTAAATGCTTATATTTCGATTTCATATACAATGTTTGAGTCAGGAGAAAAATGCGCTGTTTCTTTGCACTTTGATATAGGCAAAGAAATATTACAGTCAAGTCTAAATTATATAAGTTATAGCGAAGTTTCCCCGCGTCAAGGAATGCCTCCATAAGAAAGTAAGACTGAGTCAGCGCTTTTTCAAGACTGGCACTTTACAGTATGGGTAGCCATTAATGAGAGACTTAACATAAGTATCGATGCACGATTGCATTGAATGTAAAATAACATAATTTTCAACAGTATCCCTCTTCCAAACACGGCTACTCACTTTACTTTATTCACAGGGATCCAGCTCTTTCTATGCAAGCTGGTGATTACACCAATTGTATATACATGTATGATATCTAATATTTAAGGTACATAGTTGCATGTTATGTTACAGATATTATTTAACAGCTTTGAGTATATAACATGATATCTAATATTTAAGGTACATAGTTACATGTTATGTTACAGATATTATTTAACAGCTTTAAGCCTATTTTACAGATCGAAGAATAATTTCGCGACCGAAATTGTCCTTTGTGGAACCTAAATCAAAAAGGTCTGCGTAGAGGCAAATATTTAATTAATTAATTTTCTAGCCTTAACGTGGCTTATAAGGGCACTTTATTCTTGCGGATTTAAATCATTTTTCATTCATGATTAACTATTTCCTTTTCGATGTTCCTGCCGCTCCTATGGTGCTTTTCCGTTAGCTACAAGAAACTATATCAAAGTTCATTATTTTGACACTGTCTGTGCCCAAGTCAGACAAAGTTTCAAAATTGGGGTGCTACTTCCACTATGAGGCTAGGAAATCGAAAAAATCGATAATCGCAAGTCGATAAGTCCACATATATTCCACAATTTTCAGGTTAAAGTCACCACATTTGGTTGAAAGGCGTTTGGCGATGACCTTTAGGAATTGGTATATTCCATGCCAGTTTCTGAATTCGTCATCAAATTTGGTAAGTATATTACTGGAGGCCGCCCTTAACAATCGATAACAATGTTTATACCCACGCTCAAAATTGCGCCCATTCTTGAGACTTAAGCCGATAAGACCGCATATCTCCAACAATTTAAGAGGTACAGTTACCAAATTTAGAAGGAAGATTACTATAAACCTTTCCTCTAATTCAGCCATGTTCTCTCCCACCCCCAAATCCTGCAATCCGCCGGTATTACTTATGATGTCAAAGTATTACGTTCTCTCTTGTTTTCCTTTAATTTGTACCAACAATTTTCTAACAGTATACTCTGATGGTCTGATAATTAAAGCCCTGCTACAGAAAGGGAAAATGCATTTCTGTTTGTATATTTCGTATCGCCTAAGGAAAGTGCAGTGAAAGGTGGAGCCACATAACTAGGTATATTGCTTGTAAATACATTTAATATACATTTTATTATTAAGCACATTTAAAGTTGGAAACGCAATGCTGGCTCGAAATTCATTTAAAAAATAATACTACTAAAAAGTGTCTGTATGGACGGGTGCAAGACTGCACAGAGCCATAACTTTGTCAAAACTCAAAAGATTTTCAAAAATATGTGCTTTTAATTATCTAGTGACCTCAATATAAATACTATTATCACAGTTGGTATCGCAATTCTGGCTTGAAATACCAAACAACCGCAGAAGATAAGTAAATTGGCATCTCCATCAAATATTTGTAAAAAAAACACCTTTTTATTATTTCGAGATCGGCTGCAAGGTTCTCACTTGTTTTTCATTTATAGTCAATCTACGATTTGGCAAGGATAACTTATTTAAGGACACGCAAATACTTAAGCGAGATAAATGGGTCCAAGTACACAGCTCTAATTTAAAGTATTTACTATTTTAAGGAATGTGTTTGAGCCAAAAACATCAATCTAAATGAATTGTGCACCAAAACTCAGCCAGGCTGCAGAACATTTGGATTGATGGATGGGCTGTGAAGAGGGGTATGGGAGGGTCTGCCCCGTATTCACCCCACACATCCGGCTCATTTCTTGTGCTGTTGCATTTGACTAATTTACATGCAGTAAAACTTTCGCGCCAACTTTGTGGCCCAATGAGTAGCGCTTAAATGCACAATGCGGCATAAACTGCCAAACAACATTTTCATTTGCATTTGCATCTGCATCTGCAGAAGACCCATTGGCCACTGCCTCCACTAATAGACGTGTTTAAGCGCATTATATCGAAATTACCGTAAAGCGGAATGCGTTGCAAAATGCATGGTTAGTCCTTGTGTCACAAGACACACATGAATACATTAATATAAATAAATTATACATACATATGTATATGTTTGTATGTATATAGCACAAGTAAGTCCAAAGCTGAAACAAATATTTCTCTTTTGAAAAGTATGCAGGAATTTCACTCATTGGGATACTGGAATAGCCTACCATTGTATATCGATGGTGTTCATAAGGACTTGCCAGCTTAGCACGGATTTCAAATCATCCGATCCCGCTATCAAAGTTAGAGCTTGATTATAGAAACTCAAAGAGCTAACCATCCACGAGCATAATCTGGTTTGCTGATCCAAGGGTCATATGTTTATCCTGTTTAAATATAATATTTTGGATAGCAACTAAACTAAATACTTTTTGTTCGATTCAATTTTAAAGTTCTGAAAATTAAATTAATTTAAAGTTTAGAAAACTTAAATTTTTTTCCATTTTTTGTGCATACATTGAATACTGTTGGAATTTATGTTGAGTGGAGTTTCGAAGTCTTGCTCATTTTTAAATTAATATTAATGAATAAATGTTGACTAATGTATTTTTAAGCGTCGTCCTGGAAGAACATAAATTGCAGTGCATTTAATTTTAATTGAGTTCTGTTGAAAATTAATTTTTTATTTTGTTCGAATCCCGATTGGTTGTCTTATGGGAGCAGAGCTTTTGAGTTTCTCAATTACCGACATAATTAAAATAATGCAACGCATTTATTTGAATCGTTGGAAAATCAAGATTGTATTGATCCGAATACCTTCAGTGGTGTTAATAAAAATGCAGGTGTAAATCATAGTTTTATTACGCATTTATTTTTTATACATTCTTTTATATCCATATTTTAACTTTACAAAAAAAAAAACAGTTTTTTTTCGATCATTTTATTATTATGCATTAATTAAACGTTCATTTACTATTCATAATATCTGTCTGACATTTTTTGTTTCTAGCTTCCATTTTTGGTCATGCAGCAGGACTTAAACGATGTTGCTTATAATTTTCTTTTTTTTTAAACTGTTTTCTTTCCGTTCTGTTCTTTTATTTCATGAAAATTTTTGCTTGTTTCTTTTTCTTTAAAATGTACACCAAAAAAAAAAATTCAGCTATACATTACAACTAGAATATATTTGTAATTTTCAATTTGCAATTAAGTTTACTTTAAACATTCTTTAATTTTACTTGTGATTTTTTTGTTTGTTTGGGATTTTTCAGTTTTTAGTTTTTGAGTTCAAGCTCGGACTGAACCTTCCGCTATACTCACAGTTCTATGAAGGAGTAATATAGCGAATTTATACATTGAAACACAATAATAATATCTCAAGTTCCGTATTCGATAACCATTTCAATCGCGCAATAAAAGACATCATCATTTCTCAAATATTTAGTTTGGGATTTTTAGCTTTCGTTCCTTAAGGATCTTTTGATAACAATTTTGTTTTGATATTTTGTATTTTATTAAACTTCGTTTTTCCCATCATAGGTCTACCAATTTCTCATACTACATGCTAATGAGATTTCTTCCTTTTTATTTTCAATTTGCTAGTCTGCGTGAAAATGCTGTCCTGCTTTTCATTTAAGTCACACTGAATTAGTGAATATAATTAATCGTACTTATTCTAAGGCTATGACATGTATCCACTCTATTCTTAGTTATTAGTAATTCACAAAGCAAAAAATATACATTTATTATAACATTTTTTATACAGTAAACTTGGTACCATGTTTGTTTTTAGGTTCTGTGATAGAACAAGACCACAGAAAACAAAAGAAAAAAAAAAAAAAAAAATAGACAACACTATTAGACAATTCTCTAAAACGAGACTTTTTGTTCACAATTAGTGGTTTCATTGGCTTTTACATACTCGTATTCTCTAATGACCAAAAGGTTTACTTGTGTTTTTCTTGCGTTGGTAAAATTTGATTTTAACAGTTTATAAAATTTAGATTAAAAAACCATTGTATATACGAATAGACTATATACATTTATATGTAACACTCATTTATTTATTGATTTTATTAGGCTTAGGCCCTAAAAAATAAATGTGGCATGCAACTTATTTCTGAAGAAGTTGATTTTCCCTTTTCTGTTTGGCATGCCACAAATCCAATTTTTTTGTTATTGTTTTTTTTTTTTTTTTAAATTTGACACTTTTTAATTGTTTTAATGCTCTTTTCCTTTACAAAGTGTGAATCTTATATATATATATAGGTCATAGCAAGCCGTAAGAAAACATTAACAAATTGTGAAGTTGTTGGAATTGGTTTATTTTCAAAATTATTGGCATTATTTATTTATTTATTTACTTTGCTGTAGTTTGTTTTACTCTTTGGTTTTATTGTTAAGTAACTCCGCATTCATTTAGCTAAAATCTCGTTATTATTCCAACTGCCTCAGACCGCATTACCAAAGTGAACGTCTTTGATTGAAAACCGTGATATGAGCCAGTGTAAAAGCGTACTTCTGGGTTTGTTAGTAGGCATTTTATTATTATTATTATTATTATTATTATTATTATTATTATTATTATTATTATTATTATTATTATTATTATTATTATTATTATTATTATTATTATTATTATTATTATTTGTATTTGTATTTGTATTGAAACTGTTGTTGCTGTGCGAGAGAGATTATGGCGCACTTAAATACAGTTTCGCTTGGGTGGGTCAAAGTTAAACGTGGGTATCGTGAATATCTTTTTGATCTGCTTGGCATTTCAACAGTTGGCATATTGTCGTGACTCGCTTGGGTGTGTGTGTTTGTGGTTGTGTCTGTGTCTGTGTATGTGTCTGTGTTTGTATCTGTGTGCATCATTCGATTCCAATAGTATTAACTCTGTTGAGTAGTTTAAGTAACAAGAAACCAATCGTAGTCGTAGTAGAAGGAGAAAAGTAGTTGCTAGTTAGATTCATAGATCTATAAGTAGTATTCTTAACATCGCTCGTTTAGCATTTAATTTGATTGATTAGTTTGTGTTTAAAGTTTGGAGAGGACTAGAAATCTAAATGTTAATACATTTATAGAGCAGTTTGTGTGCAAGATTGCAACGCATTTGTTTTTGTTTTTGTTTTTTTTTTTTTTTGAAGATGTAAACACTCGTAATTATTCGTACTGCGGCAACATTTCTCTAAAAATAACACCATATTTGTTTATCTTTTACTTATATTGTTAAACACTTATTTTTCTTCATTACTTAAGTTCTAGTATTATTTAAATATTATCATTCATTTTTTCTTTTCCAGTTTTTTGATTCAATTAAGACAACATTTATTTTGAATTATTTTATGTTTTATTGGGTTGGACACAGTTTTCTAATGGGGCAAATCTTCAAATGTTTTCAGATCTTGTTATGTTATAATATTTGTATTTGTTTTTAGTTTTTATATGTAGATTTGGGTTAGCGCTTCATATACCACACTTGGTGCAGTTTCATCTTGAATGTAAATAAGTAAGTATTAAGTAGTTGTAAAGTTGAAAGCTTTTCATGTGTTTCAGCTAAGGTACCAATTTGCTACAGGTTGTCTAAATGGAATACTTTGCACTCTCTCTTGGTTCGTGTTCTCGCTCTCGCTCTTGCTCTTGCTCTCGATCTCGGGCTTGGGCCAAGGCAGATTGGAGATCTGTTGAGAATTGGTGTTGGAAGACTACATCTATGTAAATACATATTTTCATATATGTACATACATGCGTATGTGTATAACAGTAAGTGAGGATGTAGTAGCAGGTGGAAAGGATCAAAACAATAGTTCACATGACTCAAGTTCCAATTGTTAATCCAGTTCCGTTCAATTAAGTTTTTTGGAAAACCATTCTTTTAAATAATAATTAACTATCTACATTAGTTTAGTATTCTTGGCTATTTGCTATTGTGTACCGTTTTTTGTTTTTGTTTGCTAAACATTTAATGCCTAATAGTAGTGTGTGTGTTCAGTGTCTTATGTCTACTAAAAAAAAAACCACAATGAACCAATATACATTTTCGACAAACATTGTTTTTCCATACATATACACTCTATACACTGTATGTATGTTTGTATGTATATATTTACACACTTACTTATTTATTCTGGAATAATAAACTAGAATATAATGCATTTAGTTAGTTTTCTCCTTTTGTTTTACATAGTTTTTGCTTAGATTTGCTGGTCCAATTTCTGATTTTAAACATCGATTTCATTTGATTTTCTTTCGTTTTTATATCTCATAGGTAGTATTGTATGTAATTGTACATGACTAATAAACTATGTACTATAAGTGTTGCTATATACATAAATATGTATGCATTTTATGTATGTAGAGTATACGGATTGGTCTACATAGACTTGGAGATTATTGAATAATTGAAATTTTGAACAGCAACAGTGTGAAACAACAACAATCAGAAATTTACAAGTTGTCATTGTATTTTGAGCGGTTATACGACAAATTATTGGCTTATCATATTTATTGGCTGACATACACTGCTCAACTATTTACTATTTAAATGTGCTGGGTACAATTTCTAAATCCATTACACCTCAATTTTATTAAGGTTTTGTAAAGTCGTTTTATTTTGTGGTATGCCCAGCATAAGAATAAAATCCATGTTAAACTGATTGGTTCAGATTCATAGATTGTGTCTTTAAAAGCACAATCAACCCAAATGCGGCAAACTGTAGTTGGTATATAAATGTATATTTTTTGAATACTCTCTTAGAGTGTCATTTGCAAGTATCGATAGTGAACCAACTGTTCAAAAATTGCTTCTGCTCAGAAATGGAAAGCTTGAAATCTGATTCTTGGCATTTAAAGCATGTTGAAATAAACTGACAGCTAAGAGATTGTATCGTAGAGGTCCAAAATTTCAAATGATACAATGTTTTTTTTCAAATATTCCCAATTCTTACAATACAATAAAAAAGAGTCTATGTTGTGGAATTTCGAGGAAATTGGGTTCCACTTCGATTTTTAATAAATATAGCATTTCTCTAGTTTAGTCATTTTTTTCGTTCACATATTTGTTTGTTTTGTATTTGGTTAGTCGGTAGTTTGTTGGAATAAAGCTTTCGTTACGCATGCAGTCAACAGTGAAAATGCTGTTGAATCTTTTTGTGGGCTCCCCAAATTTGCCCCTATATATGTACATATGTATGTGAGTGTGCTTGTGTCTGTACATACATATGTATATATCTTAGTTAATTGCATATTGAGTGTTCGCTCTTCGCTGGTGTGTGTGTGTGTGTGTGTGTGCAGCACACTGACAAACATAAACACGTCCACACTTTAAGCAATAATTTGAATATTTATGACCATTTCGTAGCTAGTTTGACAATTCGCGTTCGGTTTCATTTTCGCATTTGCTCTGCTCACATTTCATGTTGTTGTTATGCAAATTTTTGTTGCTTGCATAAATATCTGCGTGTTAGTGAGTGTGTATATGTGTATGTGTATGTGCGTGTGCGTGTGTGTGTGGGTGAGTTTTGGCCAGCAGCATTTCAAGCAGTCAGCGCAGGCAACAGCAACGGGCAGCAGCCAGAGCGGCAATAAAAGAAAGAGAAAGAGACAGAAAGAGAAAGAGAAAGAGAAAGGAGAAGAAGAAGAAAAGCACATAGTTTAATTGACATACAAGAAATTCAATTTCGTGCGTCTATATGTATATGTATGTGTTTGCATGGCAAAAGAAACAACGATAAATCATATGAAAAAATACGTATATAATAGAAAAAAAAGAAAGAAAGAAAAACACAGATGGACCGAGATAGCCATAACGAAAAACAGTTAGCAAGAGGTAACGAGCAACTGCATCCATTATCCTTTCTCGTTTATTCGTTGAGTCTTCGCTCGAAAGGCAGCAAAGGCAAATTGTCATTCTTGGCCTTTCGCAAAACACTTGAACAAACACAAATACACAGAGATACACAAATACATAAACACATAGCATAATTGTATATGTGAGTGTACTAATAAATGAGTAAGGCTACAATAACGCATACATATGTAAATACATTTTAATTGGATTAGATTGAATTCTTAGAACAATGTATCTACACCGGGGCGTCAAACCGAAACCCATTGCTGTTCCGGCTCCGGCTCCGGCTCCGGCATGTCAAGTGTTTCAAGGTTTCAGTGAAGATTATGATTTTGATTTAAAATTCATTTTTTACTTGTTATTTTTGTATTCGGCATTAACAGAAAATATCGATTTCACTAGCTGGAGCTTAAATTCAAAATTTGGATTCGGTTAAGATGCCGGTCCGTTCCCGGTTTGACACCTTGATCTACACATATTCAATACAATTAAAAGTTGCTGTAATTTAAGCCTGATTTCCGATTCGTGTGTGTGTAAAATTTGAATTGAGAACATTTTGTTTTGCATGTGTTTTAATTAGCAATAATAATTATAAACATTAATATACAATTTTTTTTGTAAAGCCAATAAATACAGTGTCAATTAAATAGATGCAAATAAATGTTAAGTTTATAAGTTAGTAGAAGCCAGAAAACTGTACTGAAATAACATTCACATACACACACCACACACCACACACGCATAGACATGCACACACACACACACACACACACACGTTTAGAGTATGTGAATAACAGGTATTTCTTTATCGCTATTGAGCAATTGATCGGACCTTATACATTAGCTTAACTATTTGATTTTCTCGTTGCTTTGTCCCTCACCCACTGTTAATTTTTTTTTTTTTTTTTTTTTTTTTTAGTTTAAAGTAGTTTCAATTTTCATCACAGCTAACGTCATTTTGGGTTTTGGTGATAACTACTTATGTTTCTGGGTTTCTTTGATTGCACTTCATTTGATTTCGCCGACTCAGGACTAACGAAAGAAACAAAATAAAAAATAAAAAAGTAAATCATATTTTCAATTTGATTATTTGCTTTATTTTGTATTAAGGTTAAGATTAAAATTGCATTTACTGCAGCTTTACTGTTATACATATACATTTCTATTTAATTATTAAACACTATAACACATTTTACACCTTTTAACATCAAAATAACAAACACACCGATTTGGATTTGTCTGATCTTAAGCTGACTTATGTGTAATATTGTTTTTTGTTTTGTTTTTGTTTTTCCCGTAAGCTTAAGAAAAGGAAAACAACCAAGAAAAAACACGTACATATGTATGTATAAGTAAAGTACATTGAATGTTAAACTTAGAAAGTAAAACTCTTGAGTTGCAATTCTATTTTGTATAGTTTAGTGTAGTTAGTATATATTACTTAGTCCAGCCTGTAGTCTCTTTCTTCGCGACTTTTGCTTTACACAAACGATTACGAAATTGAGCAGAAAGATCGCTAAGAAATGTATGCTATATTTTTCTATATTTTTTTTTTGGTTTTTTCATTTGCTGTATAGTTTTGAACAGTTTTGAACCTGCATGCAACATGAAAATCTCGGAAATACTTATGCTGATATCAAAGATGTACTCACTAGCTGATAGAGATACGAGTTTTGAACGTTTACAAATAAATGCCTATTAGCAGGAGACGCCCTGCTTGGCCACCGTGTACCAAGTGCTGACCGTAACCAGCGACGGTGAGTCTGGTGTTTGGGGCAGCTCTGCCTGCCCAATGCCTGCCACTCGATAATTATTATCCAACGGTGGCGGCATCGGCGGTGGCAGCGGAATCGCTGCTGCGGAGGCTGTTTCTGCTGCTGGTGCTGCCTGGATTTGTTTGCGATTGTTGCGCTGCCTGTTCTTGTTTTTACTCTTGGCTGGCTTGGGTGGCGCATGACCTTGACCCTGACCCTGACCCTGAACCGGGCACAACTGCTGCGGATGATGGAAATGCATTGGCTGCGGCGTATGCAGATCGCGACCCACCTGCGGCCCCACCTGCGGACAACGAAAGCGTATCGCCTGCTCATTGGCTATGCTTAGCTCTGGCCATCTTGGCGGCTTCTGTGAATGGAAATGCTGATGTGGATGCTGATGCTGATGCTGATGCGGATGCGGATGCTGGTAATGATGATGGCGCTGCTTGCTCTTGCTGCGCTGGCGCTGACGTGACTTTGAGTGCGATTTGCGCACTCGCATCGCCGGCAATTGGCGCGACTGTAGCTCCGTTTGGGGGCGTTGGCAGTGGCGGCAAATGGAGCGACTACGCGGAGGCATCTGCTCCTCGCTATATTCATAATCATCTAAGTCGGCATCATCTGCATACTCGTCCGCATCATAATCACCGTTATCGTTATCGTTATCGTTATCGTTATCGTTATCGTACTCCGCATCTGCTTCATTCTCGTCGTCATCTCCATCGTTGTTGTCATCTTCATCTTGCTCATAGAGCTGTTTATCGTAGTTCAGGGTGCGGTGCCTATGATTAGTTTTGTAGTTCTTGTTGCTTGTTGTGTAGTTGTTTGTTTTTGTTGTTGTTTTTGTTGTTGTTGCTATGCTTGTTGTTGTTGTACTGGTGCCATCCATGTCAATGACATGACAGCACTTGGCTGCTGTTGCCTGGTGGCTTGTGCTATGTATTGGTTGCATTTGTTGCTGTTTCATCTTGTAGTTTGACTTACGTTTCTCTTGATCCGTTTGTTGTTGTTGTTGTTTTTGTTGTTGTTGTTGTTGTTGTTGATGTCGTTGCTTTTGCCTTTGTTGCTGACTGCGACCAGGTTGCCGATGTCTGCGAACCGTGTACTCATCGCCCTTGTCAGTCGGATATGGTCAGAATGCTGTATCAAATACGGACATAGATCTAGATATGGCATCATCATTGCGACACGCCTCCAGGAACTCCTCCAGCGTCACAACTCCATCGCGATTGATGTCCATTTTCTGTTCAAGTTTTGATCAAAGACAAAATTGTATTAGAATGACACGTCAACAGTTCGTTAAGGATGCAAGAAGTTCCACAAAATCCCACATCAACACACATCACTGTGATAAATCCTACTTTTCTAATCTATTTGCAAAGTGATATCATAAGCCAGGTCAATATCGCCACCTGTCCACCAGTCTGTATGTTTCTATGCGAACTCGATCCTCTGCTGTCTTGAGGAAACATTGACTGTATTTGTTGTGCAGAAATGGGATTCGCATTCGCAGCTAGTTTCCTACTTAATGTTGAATACTCTGCTATGGAAATACAAAGAGTAATGAATTTAGGGAGTGTAATACTGACAAATATATAGTGTTGGCCTGGCTGCTGGCTGCTTTACCATCTGGACATAGAACTAGATGGGGCATTCAACAGGACGACAACCGTTAATGACACTGCGTGACTGGCAAGCCAAACGAACCAACACAGCAAGCTGGCCAAGCTGGACATTCTGGACGGACAACGTGACAAGTCCCCCTATTATTGGGTCTGGCTGCCATTCGATGTGCTGTCTTGCGAAATGACCAACAAAAGAAATACATAATTTGATTTGCATAATGCTGAGTAAATAAGCCGCCAGTTTGAGGCAAGCGCAAATTGAAATTGAATAATTAACATAAGTAATGCGAATCGTTGCGGTCAGTTGCAGAAGTGAACCGAACCGAAACGAAACGAACCTTAGCGAAGCGAACTGAACCGAACCGAACTGATACCGTACAGGCATCCACAAGGATGCCACAGTTGTGGGCACTCACCTGAAAGATGTGCTCCACCTTGCCCTTGATTTTCTCCTCCTCGGGACATTCGTCTGGCAGGCGGCCCATTAGCTCGTATATGGCAGTCACAATGTCAGTCATTTCCTCCCTCGTAATGAAGCCGTCGCCGTTGATGTCGTACAGGGAAAAGGTCCAGCGGAGTTTCTCCTCAACCGAGCCGCGCGACAATATCGAGAGTCCTTGAACGAAATCCTGTGCCAAATGATAAATAAGCAAGCATTAATATACATTACTCGAAAAAATATATAAAAATAATCTTACAGTAACATTTACAGTTACAACCAGGTGCGACAACGGAGCGAAATCAGATATATATTTTAAGAAATTTCCCGTAGGCCACAGCCAATTGGCACGTACATGGCTTCAATTACCCGTCGCCCGAGGCACCCCAGTCCCAAATTGAATCCAGCCTTGTCCAGATGGAGGCTTCCCAAACGCAGCATGCTGCGAAGGTGGACATTCATCTCAGTTCTGCGTATGACAAATGTGCCCAGATAAGAACTGGCAAGTGGAAAATGTTGTACAACAACGGACAGAGCCCCTCATCCGATCTAAGTTTGGCAAAAAAAAAAACTCCAAACGTAACTAAGAGCAAAACGTTGCTACTTTTTGCATATTTCCTCGCGTTGGTCTTATCTATTTGTATTTGCACTTCTTTTTGTGCTATGCTCCAGCTATGTTCAGTATCTGGCCCATTTGGCAAATGGCAGAGAGCGCTAGTCTAATTTATCTATGAGCCAGGCAAGTGTTGGAAAGAGCAAAAAACAAAAAAAAAGAGAAAAAGGAAGGAAATTCACAAACTAATTTCGAGCATTTGCAGTTGCGGACGCTGACAAATGTGTGTAGTTGAAAACACAACTGAAACTACAGTGTCTGCAACCAATTGTAGAAATGTAGAAAGGTGAACTGGGTACGAGATATTATGTATACTTGCAGATGATGCATTAATATTCTCCAGTATTTGAATATGTACATCATATTTGGCTATTCACACCATACAAAACACTGCAGCGAATTTCTCAATATAGTCAAATATCCTAATAAATCCACACTCTAAAAATTGTCGATACTTGAAAAGCATTTTTAATATTATTCACATTATTTTAAACGGCCATTTCTGGGAGACCTTGGTTATTTTAAATGTTTTCTTCGAAATTTGTCTAAATTTGGTAAAACTTTAATGCATATACTTCTTAGGAGACTATATTTAAATAAAAAATATGACACTTTAAAATATTATTTTGACCCTCTTATATTTTTTCAAGACTTTTTCTATTATGTTGAGCGCTGCTGTATTTATATTGATTTGTACCTATGTATATTTCATACATCAATATACTCACAATCTTCCCATCACCTTAAGAAAGATTGCAGGACTTTGTTGTTTATGAGAATAGTGTACCACATGCAGAACGGATTAGGATTAGGCAAAGTTTCGGATAGCCAAAAGTCTGAAGAAGGCATTTTATATATTTTTGGGAGGATTGGAAGCAAACATTCATTTTTAGCTTATTAACTTAAGTAGTGTTGTTTTCAACACCTTTTACTTTTTACACGTCACTTGCGCACTTGCGATTTTGATTCTTTTAAGGAATGTTGCAAAATTCAACTGAAATCCAGAGAGCAAATGTTATTCCAAGACCACGTTTTCAATTGAATAAAGCAACTGTCGTGCAAATCGTGCATAAAACACCTTGCAACAATATGTGGGCTTAATTGAAAAGCGGAAGTCTACTTAGTCAACCATCACTCGACACACACACACACACACACACGCACACACACGCACTCAAGGCAAGAGCAGCTGGAAGGAAGAGGGCGAGAGAGTTTGTGTGTGATGCGTGTTGTAGTGTCCTCATGTACATACACTGGGAAAAATGTAGAAAAATGCTCTAAGATAAAATTCGTTAGAATCTTTTTTTGGCTTATGAAAATATTTATAGAATAACGAAATAAATTTCTTAAGATGGAAAAACATTTGCCTCAAATTGACAATTCCTGGAATATTTTAAGTTCTTATGTAAGTTACCTTTAAATATTATAAAAATATGCTTTCTGAATTAAGGTCATAAAATGAACTTAATGGACTTTCTGGTGGCAAAAATATGGCGAATAAATTTCAAATCAATTTTTTGTTGAAGTGTATAAATGTTTACGTTTTGAAGTATGCACATGTTTTATATGGTGAACGTGCCTTTGAGTCATTACAATTTTAGGTCATTATTCACAAACGAAAATGGCGAACAGGCAAAAAGGCAAAGGCGAAGCTGCTCATATTTGCCCAGATAAGCGACTGTCTCTTAGTAGCTAAAGGTGTGTGTGTGTGTGTGTGTGTGTGTGATGGTGTGTGTGTGTGTGTGATGGTATGTATACAGCTGCAGCAGTTGTCTGCCTTTTGTTTAGCTTGTGTTTTTGCCCTTGTGTCTTGAGTTGGCCACCCCAGTGAGTTGGCGTTAAAATCGCCATAATTCATCGTTTCAATGGCATCGCCAGCCAGTCAGCCAACACGTGCTGCTCCCTCCTTCTGTTTCCTTCCGTCGCCCCGTTCCGCCCTCTGGCATACGATTTTGCATAGCCAATAGGCGTGGTTCCCTCACACCGGATGTGAAGTTCATGTTCGGACGTCGGCGAACAAAACTGCAAAATTATTTGCAAATTTGCATGCGAAGTTTCTCCCTGCCTGCGCCTCCCTGCCTGCCACACCCCACAAAAAAAAGAAAAACGAAAAACCACCTCCGTCCACTCGGACTGACCACCCACACAGCCATTTGCCACACTTTGCATGCACATATTTATTTGATTTCCGTTTGGCTTCTTCGCGCTTTGTGTGCGCCACCAACACTATTTTTTGTTCTTTTGTTTTTGTTTCTGTTTTTTGTTTCTGCTATAGAAATGTTGACAATGACAGCAGCAACAACGACGACAGCAACAACGACAACAACAACAACAACTCTAGAAGGGACAGGTACATGAACATCGCACGTGAAAATAGATTGAGACTGCGGCAACAACCATTTGCACCATCCGCACCACCCGATTCGCTTGTCATCCACTTGTGCAGCATTTTATTTCAATTTTGAGACATTTCATTTGTTGTTGTTTTTGTTGTTGTTGTTGTTGTATTTAGGTTGGCTTTTGTTTCGCTCGTTTTGTGCTGCCATTTGGCAGCTTAGCCGCTGCTGGCGAACTACCCAAGAGTGGGGCATTGGGGAAGTGGTGCAAGTAAAAATGCCAATTGTTGTTTTTTGCTTGTTTCCTGCACATGGGCAAGATTCCGATCGAAATTTGTTGGCTTCAATATCTAAATTTGATCAAATGACTGTTCAAGTAAGCTGGCAATGCTGCTATATATTTTATTTATCCACTGCCAAGCCACGAAGGGCATATTTATTTTCTAGTGGCAACTGTTCGAGAGTTGGGGGTTATGGGTGCAGGCTGGGTGTTCGAGATACCGGGCCAATGACCATTAACAACACGAGGAGTTACTATTTGTTATATACATTTATTAGATAATTTGCATAAGTATTTTGCTTAATGTAATGCAACGACTAAATACTTAAATTAACGAAGAATGTAACTCTAACTGGCAAAATAAACAATTGCCCAACTTCACAAGACCATTTCTTACTTATTTAGCCTGTTCCATACACAATTGTAAATCTTCACTATACGCTCATAATTATGTTAAGTGTTTTTGATTTTATAATTAAAATCGACTTTGATTATTTTAATCAAAATGATTGTTAGCTTATTAGGGTTCAATTGAATGCTTGGCTCGATTTACTTATGTGCCTTTTCGATAAAGAAAACCTTGAAAACGAACTTCAGACATACTTTCCGTAGACTTACAAATGTTTTCGATCTATCTGAAAATAGTTGCTGATATTTTTAAGCATCTGTATGATTTAGTAAATGATGTGCTTTTAAGCCGCTGTGTGGCAGCTTATTTATGCCTCTTAAAAATAAGCGCCTTGTGCTTAAAGCCAATCAGTCGCTGCCTGCCACATTCACAGAACCTTCTCTCCACCCATCAAAGACAGACACTTCGGGCTACGCAGTAAAGCACAGGAGAGTGTATGATAAGAGGAGAGTGATGAGAAAGATCGAATATGTGTGTCTGAAATAGAGTTGGGGATAACTTGGGGTATACGTATTACTTTCTATGTTAAGAAGAACTTTCCTTATTGGAACTTGATGCTGGTGTGAGTGCTGAAATACTTTTCCATTCATTACATTCACAAAACAAGTTGACATATTTATGATTTTGCTGTTGCTGTTGCTGATGCTGATGCTGGCTGTGGACACTGCTAGTAAATCGCAGCTAAATGAGCAGAGCTTTCTCCCCTTCAAGCATTTTGCAACATCATTTGGCGATGTCATGCAACCAAATTCCATACAAATCCACCCACAAAGAGAGCCACAGGCCAGGCAAGAGGAGGAGGAAGAGGAGGAGGAGGAGGAGGCAAGTCGCTTATAATGCTACTCGACTATGTCGTGGAGTTTCAACTCAACTGTCAGCCATATTTTATGCTTAAAATGTCTAAAGTAATTTCATTGTACTTAAGCGCTTTTTGTTCTTGTTGCTCTTTCTGTGCTTGGGGTGTGCCTGGTGCCTGTGGGTGGATATGGGTGCTTTGCCATTTGCCGTCTCAGTTGACTGACCAGTGAGTCCACCCAGCCAAGTAGCTTGCAAGGCAGCAAAATCTTGCTCCGCTTCATTGTCCCCCAGGAAAAGGAAGAGTGGGAGAGCGCGAGGGAGAGAGTAAGAGAGAGACAGAGAGGGAGAATGAAAGTGAAAGTACATAATTAAGTATATTAAATTGAATTATTTTCCAAGTACTTAGGCGCATTACAAAGTTACAATTTTCCATTTGCCAACGTTCATTTAAGCTTAACTCTTTAATGTCTAACTCTGGATTTTATTCCGTTCTTGAGTTCTATTCTAATATCTCGCTGTAAGCTTTTCTCTCTCTCTTTCTCTATATTGGCTTCTGGGTTTTGTAGTCGATAAAATCTTCTATAGACCTACGACCCAAAATGCTCTTTTCACGGATATAGCTGTATTCATTTGCGACAACATAATGGGGAAGCCGTCTTAAAACTATTTTTAATACACGAAATAATTCAAAGTTGTTTGGTGATTGATGTCTACATTAGAGTTCGGTCTAAAGTGAGCTAGATATCTTACTAGTTTTATTATCAAATTTCCTTTTAAAGTCGATAAAATAAGGTAAGATTGGTAACTAAAATTACATATTGTAAGTTTCTGCTGTTTTAAAATAAGACCCACGGCCACCACGTTTTGTTGCCTGCAGATGTGGAATAAGAAGCACTTCAAATTGCCGCAAATTTAAATTATAAAATTAGCCGAATATCTTCATAAGAGAAATGGGAAGGGATTCTTGGTTAAGTAAATATACCAATGTAAGGATTACCTGATAAATCCATTGTAGATTCTGCTCCTATCGATAGATGGTACTCGACGAGAATTGCAAGAAAAGCACAGCTGAGAATTACAATCTCTCATGTTAGCTGAAGTAATGCTTTGTATTTTGGTAGTTCGAGAACAATCCAAATTGAAGGAGCTTGTTTACCTTTTATAACTCAGAAGTATCTTCCAATGTGTCTGCTACACATCTTTTAAGAGCAATTACTTGTCAAACCTTGTATTCAAGATTAAAACACGTTCTTAAACAACTTTAAATCCAAGAATCGAAATATTTAACGTTAAGCTTTTGTTGATGTTGTTGGAGATATTATGTTATATATTGTAGCCATTGTATTATATTGGATTGCTTAGCGATATACATATGTATGGCACATTGGTATATTTGTGCTCATTGATAACGAACGTATGCTAAATTACACTGACTGCAATCGAGCGTCTGGATGCCGTTTAGATATCGATACTTTTACCGATATCGCTACTCACTCGGATACCGCAACAAGGCTGCCAGATAGCTTTGACCGATTCACGTTTTTTTATCATCTACATAAAATCCAACATTGATCAAAATTTAACCAGAACGAACGTTGCAGTCGGATGTAACCGACAGCGAAATACTATTATACTATTACATAAATTAATTTAAATTTTTACAAATATAATATATTAATATATATATATTTATATATATATACATATATATATATTAAAAATACAAAATATATTTATATAATTATAAATTTGTATTTATATTAATTTGACTAAATTCTTGTGTTTCGTTTTATTTTATCTATTGTGATGCTACCTTGACTCGTGTGGAGCTGCTGTGAGCATGCGATGAAACTATCGCGTTAAAAAATATCGCCGTTAAAACTTACTTATTTGAAAATAAAGTTAGCTCTTAATTTAAGGATAAAATAAAATAATGATAAATTAGTTTTGAATTTTATTTATTTTTTATTTTATACAAAATTGAGATATTTTATAATAGTAAGTTGGCACAATTTGACGGGCTCGATAAAATCGCTCGATTAAGAGTGACCAAATTGCAAGATAACAGCATTGCGCCAAAATTAGCAGCATATGTTAAGTATTCTGTTACATTACATTGTTACAAATTGGCATGTATTGGCAACGCTGTAAATAATGGACTCTCGTCACAAAGTTCACTTGTACTGGCAAATCTATTTGCATGAGCAGAGTGCAAGTGAATTTGATTATAAATGCATGCATAAATGCATTACACGGAAAAATAAGGATTTAATGTTTATGTATAACTAACACATTTTTAAGAAAATAGCGCTTTACTATTTACTCCATTTATATTAATTATATTTATTTAATTAACTAACTTAAATTGCGGGAGATACGGGCATTTATTGTTTTTTGTGGGCGGGAGTGGTCCAAAATTATTTTTCCCAAACTTATGAAGGGGGTTACTAGCAATATACTTTAAAAAATTTGGAGACTGTAGTTTTCAAATTGCGTGAGATATATGGGCTTATCGACTTACACCAACAGGTGTATCGGTTTAGGTAGCTGGAGTGGGCGTGGCAATCCAATTTTTTTTTTTATCGATCTTTGGGGGAGTTACCAGTAACACACCTTCAAAATTTTTAAATTTTATTTAATTTAGCTTAAATTTATAGGGACGAAGTTCCTAGGGGCGGCGGTAGTAGGCGTGGTCCAAAAATTGATATAACAATCCTTGGAGGAGGCTACCAGCAAATTACCTTCCAAGTTTGGTTACTCTATCTTTAAAATTTTAGGAGATATACGGAATTATCGATTTACAATCAGAATTGTCGATTATAGGCGCAGGTGTGGGCGTGGCAATACAAATTTCTTATCGGTTCTTAAAGGCGACTACCAGTAATATACCTACCAAATTTGACGTTCCCTACTCAAAAACTGCGAAAGATATAGCCATTTAAAAATTTTAGGGTCGAGGGTGATGGGGGCGTCGGAGGTGGGCGTGGGACATGTCAAACTTTGAAGGACCTCGCCAACAACCTACCAACCAAAATTGGTGACCGTATCCATTAAATTGTGAGAGATATGTGGATTTATCGATTTTCTAAAATCGAATTTCGCGGTTTTCTAGCTCCCTAGTGGACGTAGGTCCAAACCCAAGACACTTTAACTTTTGAGGGTATTTTCCAATATACGTTCCAAGTTTCAAGTCTCTATCTCTAAGGGTGTCGGAGGAACGCGCGTTCATACGGACGGACAGACGGACAGACAGCATGACGGACATTGAACAAAACCAATATACTATTATACCTTTTTGGTATAATAGTATAAACATCTCGCTCTACACTAAAATCTAAAATCACACCGACGACTAGATACATTATCTAAATAAACCAAAAACTTAAAATTAAGAAGTTTATTTTTTTCTAGTTTTTTAATAAATAGTCTCGAAATACTAAGTGAGTTTTCCTTGGCGCCAAAATTCAGGGCGTTGATTTTTTTAGAATGTTAGTTGTAGAACACACACCCATATTCCTGGTGCTGACGATATATTTTTATTTATAATAATATAATGAACTATTCAAGTATCATCAGGATAAGAAAAACAATTGTTATAGTTGAAAATGTATCTCTTTATTATCAGCAGGCTCTATAATTTCTGTATATAAACACATCCATATTTATGTGAATTACACTAACATTTTTATACCCTGAACCCATTAAAAATGGGTAAAAAGGGTATAATGGTTTTGTGCAAATGTGTGTAACAGGCAGAAGGAAGCATCTCCGACCTCATAAAGTATATATATTCTTGATCAGGATCAATAGCCGAGTCGATCTAGCCCTGTCCGTCTGTCCGTCCGTCTGTCCGTCTGTATGAACACGCGGATCTTAGACTCTATAAGAGCTAGAGACTTCAAATTTGGAATATAAGATCTCGTATACCAGGCGCAGATCAAGTTTGAATATTTTATCGATAACTGCCTCAGTTTCTGAATTATCGATACATTTAGATTACCGATAGCAGTAAATTCCACATATCTCTCACAATTTAATGGATACAGTCACCAATTTTGGTTGGTAGGTTGTTGGCGATGTCCTTGAAAGATCGGCATGTGCCACGCCCACCTCCGACGCCCCCATCATCCCCGCCCCTAAAACTTTCAAATGGCTATATCTTCCGCAGTTTTTGAGTAGGGAACGTCAAATTTGGTAGGTATATTACTGGTAGTCGCCTTTAAGAACCAAAAACAAATTTGTGGTGCCACGCCCACACCTGCGCCTATAATCGACAATTCCGATTGTAAATCGATAACTCCGTATATCTTCGAACATTTTAAAGATAGAGTAACCAAGCTTGGAAGGTAATTTGCTGGTAACCTCCTCCAAAGATTGGCATACCAATTTTTTGACCACGCCCACATCCGCCGCCCCCAGGAACTTCGTCCCTAGAAATTTAAAATGCGCATATCTGCCGTAATTTGCAGGCTAGAGTCGCAAAATTTTGCAGGTATGTTACTGGTAACTCCCCAAAAGATCGATAAAAAAATTGGATGGCTACGCCCACTCCACCTACCTAAACCGATACACCTGTTGGTGTAAATCGATAAACCCATATATCTCGCGCAATTTGAAAACTTAAGTCACCAAATTTTAAAGGTATATTGCTAGTAACACCCTTCATAAATGTGGAAAAAAAATTTTGGACCACGCCCACTCCCGCCCACAAAAAACGATAAATGCCTGTATCTCCCGCAATTTAAGAGCTACAGTTACCAAACTTAGAAGGTATATTACTAAGATCGGGCCACGCCCACTCCAGCCCCCAAAAACGATAAACCTATAATGCATTTAAAGCTTGGTTCAGGGTATATGGTAGTCGAGCTCACTCGACTACAGCGTTCTTACTTGTTTGGGATCAGTTTGTTTATACAGGCAGACAGGCAGACAGACGGACAGCTATACCGACATAGCTTTTGATCTTGATCAGGAGTATATATTGTTTATGGGTCGAAAATATTTAATGGCGATTCTTTTTTTTTCAGACTGAATTTTAGATTTTGCAATTTCTTATCTTACAAAAAATTATTGTGAAAAATACTACAAGGGAATCCATTGCAAAATACCATGTTCCGAGTGTCACAGCTGATTATTGAGTAGAATTAGAGGAACCTACTCGATTGTGTTTAAGTTTAGGATTTGGGAAACATATTCTGTTAAATGAAATTGGTTCTTTAATCAAGTATCAATAATTTTAATTTTATTTGTTATTTATTTATTTATTTGAATTAATCACATAAGTATATAAATTGTTACCTACCTCAAAGCTGACAATGCCGCTGTGATCCTGATCCAGAGTATTGAATACATAATGTGCGTATAATGTTGGATTTGCTGTAATTATCGTTGTGGTTGTTGTTTTTGTGTGTGTGTGCGTGTTTTTTGTTTGTTTTTGTTTTATTGTTGTTTTGTTGTAAATGAAAGCAAGAAAAGAGCAGCGTTAAATGTGAGAGTACATCGGTTGGCAATCAGAACATAAATAACTTGGAAACATCAAATGTCAACTCTTAAAATAAACATTTAAATATAAATATATTTACATATACATATATACAGCTCTCAATATGTGTTGTTGATGATGTAGATCAACTATGCGAGAACATAAACAGCGCTTGCGAATGACAGATGCGAGATAGAAATGAGAATAAGAATGGCAAACTTAACCCAAAATGGCAAATAAAAGTGAAAGTGGAAGTGAAAGTTAAAGGGAAAGTGCAAGTAAACTTTTTTACTGTGTGTCTTGTGTTTGTTGGGATGCCAGCTTAAAAATGGGAATACCACCGCTGCTGTGTCATTATTGGGTCAAAACTTTTATGGGGTTCGACCCGCTTGTCTGTCCTTGCCCTCCGATGAGCACTGTGCACTTGTGGCAAGCCACCAACACCGCCACCATCAAAATGAGAAGAAACAGAAAATTGTTGCAAGTAAACTTTCGTTATGTCAGCCGCAAAGTTTTTGTTTATCGTTAAAAGTCAACTTGGCCCAAAAAAAAAAAACTTTAGACATGCCCATCTACGACCCGTCCTACGAGTGCGCCCAGCTAATTATGTTTGTGTGTTCGAGTGTGTGTTTAAGGGTGTGCGAGTGTACTGACAAGTTGACAAATGCTCAACAAACTGTGCAGCATGTGTGCTAAATCAGGTACCATCAAATGTGCGGGAAATATTCTATTGTCTGCTTGTACTAACCGACTTGTCCCTAATGAATTTTAAATTTGTTATTTAATAAAAACACATTTTGACAAGCTGAGCTCAGTAGCTGAAGGATACTAGACTTGCAACATGTTTGAGGCTTGGATTTAAAAACAGTTTTGCTGCATAATAATGTAACACAACGGCATTTCATTGTTGCACTGAGCAATTGGCGTCAATGTCCTCATCTAGATATCTTCCTACATTTAGATTATTGCCCAGCAGCGGCACATTTGCGCTGTTTATGTTTATGACTGGATGTTTGCCTCAGCGGCTTCAGCTGCAACTGCAGCCTTCTCCCCACATCCTGCCTTCCTCGTGTTTGATACTCGCGTTTTTTATGGGCACTGAATGCTTACACTTGCTTTGGGGAGTCGGGAGTCGGACAAAAATGCAGTTCATAAAAAGGGGCACTCGTTCATCTTCGCAAAGAGCGTTCTTATGCTATGACACCGAAGGTATAAAAGTATATTGGGTTTGTGCGACACCCTTCGAGATAGAGACTTGAATCTTGGAACATATACTGGAAAGTACCCTCAAAAGTTAAAGTGTCAAGGTTTTGGTCCTACGTCCACTAGGGAGCTAGAAAATAGATAAATTCGATTTTCGCCAATCGGCTAGGCCACATATCCCTCACAATTTTATGGATAAAATTTTTGGTTGGTCGGTTGATCGGCGATGTCCTTCAAAGATCGGCATATGCCACGCTCACCTCCGACGCCCCCGGCCCCCCGCTCATAAAATTTTTAAATGGCTATATCTTCCGCAGTTTGTGAGTAGGGAACGTCAAATTTGGTAGGTATATTACTGGGAGTCGCCTTCAAGAACCGATAACAAATTTGTGTTGCCACGCCCACACCTGCGCCAATAATCGCCAATGCCGATATTTCGGAAAGTGTTAATCGGTAACTCCGTATATCTCCCACCTTGGACCCCCCCCAAAAACCGATAACTGCCCATATCTTCCGTAATTTAATAGCTACAGACAAACTTCGAAGAAGGATTACTATCTTATATCTACCTCAATCTGAAAGGCAAACTTCAACAGTATTTCTTGGCTGCACACAAATTATGGTATCATAGTATTTAGCTTTCGGTTACTTCCGACTGCAACGTTCTCTCTTGTTATTGATGTGCTTGCTGTAAGCAGCAGAGTAAGGGCAATGAGCAATGAGCAATGTGGAGTGGTGTATGGTGTATGGTATATGGGGGAATGGGGAATTGGATCTGTGGGGATGCTTTTTTGCGGCATCGCGAACTGCCAAAAATGTATTTGTCAAAGTTTATTTTCGCCGTTTGATACTTAATGTAGTTTTATGAGGCATGACGCACTGACACGCCCACAGTGCACCCACAAGGCAAGGTCAAAGCTCAAAGACAAAGTCAGCATATGTTGTTGTTGTTGTTATTGTTGATTTTGTTGTTGTTGCTGCTGCCAGATATGTTTATGTTTTGGCCAAATCAAAAACTGACTGCAAATGTGTCATGTAAAATTTTTTATACAAATTTTTGCGTTGAAAACTCGCGGCTGAACGCTAAGGAAAATATATGGAAACCCAAACGAAATGTGAAAACAGTGCAGTGGGCAACTGGAACCGTACATTCAGATTGTGACTGCGACTGGGACTTGGCCCAAAAGTGATAAATCACCAATTTTGATGATGATTTTTTTTCTAGATTTTTTTTTTTCGCTTAGACTTTCTTTTGCTTTTGGCTCAGCTGCCACCCCACCACCTTGCATCAGTCACATTCACGTCCACATCCGCAGCATCGTGGCGGAGTGGAAAAGCGGCTTATCAAAATAAAAAATGATTTCATTATATTTTTTTTTTTTTCATCAGATAACTGAGGCGCAGCATGTCTCGTGTTTACTTCGCTTTTTACAAGCGTTTCCGCCTATTGCTGTCGATGCTTGTTTGTCAGCCTAATACAACAGCTACGTGGCACCACCCACCATCCACCATCCACCACCTCTATCTCTTCCTCTCTACCTCAACACCTCCGACTTCCACTTTCACTGCTCCCTCTTTAACGTAATGCCTGAGCTGCTCTGCCATCTCAAGGCTCCATCTCCATGTTCACATGCATTACCATGCTCCATGTTCATGTCTGCGTTCTTGTCTCGCAAGCCAGCCAAATAAGTTTATTATAATAATTTAGTGCCAAACATGTGTAGCAATATTTCTGTATGTGTGGGTTTTTTCTTGCTTCGTCCTGACCGAGGGGATTAGTGCATGACAACGAAGCAGAAAAAAAACACAATCATGGATTTTAAGTAGGATTTATTGTGGCCCACAACAGCATACGAGCCATCTCTCTCATATATATATATATATATATATATAGTATATATATATATATATATAAATGTATATATATTTTATACATTCTCTTTATCTAATTCATATGTGTAGTCACTGTGGGCCCAACAGCTTGTACGAGATCCAAAGTGTTGTTGTAGCTATAATTAAAGCACTAAGTTCATTTGAAGATGGTTTTAGTTTTCACAGGAGTTTATCGAATAATTTCAAAAATTAAAATTCATGTCGTAATGAAAGGGTCATTAAAAAATAGACAGGAGCCTGGGAGCCAATTCTACTTAAAATTATATTTTAACATGATTGCGGAATGCATTCGATATGTTTGAAATTGGAAATGCTCTCTCTGGCTTACGTATCTGGTTATGCCAAGATAAGGCAGGTGTTCGAGCTGTCATTTCACCTTGTGTCAGTACAATTCAACTGGCATTAACCCAGAGCATAGCTCGGCCTTTGGGCAGTCGTTCAATTGGTCCGCTTCCCAGTCAGCCAATCAGTCAGTTACTGTCCAGTATCTCATTATCCATGCCGCAACTTTGGCCCAACCGGTCAGGGGAGGCTTTTGTGGCAAGGCTTTTATTTATGGCAGCAGCCGCGTGGCAAAAAGTAAATGAGCAAATTTACTTGTTATTCAAACGAGGTCAAGTGGGTGAAATGGGTGAAACTTGGTTGCTTTCTGCCTTGGCCAAGCCCGTGCAACCAGCCCAACCCGAGCCAACCCAAGGCAACCCAGCGGCGACTTGTGAAACATGATTTTGCTTTTTATTCTTTTTGCTAATTTGCTCTCTCAACATTTTAGTTTTACAAAGCAAAGGGTTTCGCTGCAAAGGCAAACCCAAAGGCGAGGCAACGTCCTTTTCCCACATCTCTTTAAAACCAGTCATAGTCATAGTCAGAGCCAGAGCCAGAGCCAGAGCCAAAATCAGTTTATGTTTATTCTGATTCATCTCTATTGATCAAAGTTAATAGTTGGCATTGGCCTTTGTTTCGGCAACTGCTAACGAAAAATAGAGGCAATACTAACGATAATACATCTTAGATTTCATGCAAGCATTGATGGCAATGGAACTGGAAAGAGCATCAGCCATCGAGCCAATTGGCTCAATGCGGGCCCATTCCCATCCTTGCCAGCTCCTTGCTTGATGGCTAATAGATTACAATGAGAGTCAATCAGTCGCTTGCTTTCGACCATCAATGGGTATAGGTATTGGCATGTCAAGGATTACATTTATGATAGTTTGCTTTTTGCTTTTTGAAAACTGATTAAGTTTCAGCTTTAGCCTTGCTAAAACTTTTGTGCTCTTTGAAGGTCTTACTGTCAAACATAAATGTGTTGCGGTTTATAACTCAGAATTTTAATGAGAATGTCATGTGTGTAAGGCGGTCATATGTATAATAAATAATTACATCATTAAAATAGTTAAATAAAAATTATTTTGTTTTAATATTAAATTGACACAAATTATTTTCAAACTGACACCGAACACTTATTCCTTAGAAGGAGATTGTTATTGCTTGCAGTGATTTATTGTTAATTACTTTAACAGAGAAACTGATACAAGTTAAGTTGAAGCTTAAGCCTTCTTAGCTATTATTACTTCCCAAATACAGAAAGGTAATTCAAGTTTGTGCTTGAAACTTAATCTTTTGCAACCCAAAACAAGGAACTGGCATAAAAACTATTAGCTGAACGTGTAAGTGATTTTTTCCATGTTTTTTATGTATTCTTTACACACACGCACATAACTTAGAGATATGAAATTGATGTGTTTCAAAATTAAGAAATCAAGTTAAGCATATGTTTTGGATATTAATTTTAAATTTACAAATATATTCTTTTGGCATGAAATTAATATTTGAAATGGTGTGTTTTAATAGTGAAAGTACTTTGTATGCAGGCAATCGTTAATAACACGCTAGATCAAGTCAGAAATGTTAACGAAACAAAAATTATACTGTACCGCACGAACCTCCCTGGGGAAAGAACTGCGAGTAGATCACTTTGAAGGTATCCTCCTTGACGACGCCCGTGGGACATTCAGCCTTAAAACCGCGATAAATTCGTTTGATTTCGTCCTCTGTGAAGCGGGTGGCGCGACTCAAGGCGCTCAGCGAATCGGGTCTGTATCGGGCCGGCGTCTCAAATTCTTCTAGTTCGGAATCTGCAAAGCCATTAATAGACCAAGGCACAAGAAATCGAGGAAAAGGAGAAAAGGAGAGAGAGAGAGAGAGAAAAAATAGAAGCGATGCATGAGTGAATATGTTTATTATTAAGCAAAAGCTGCGGGATATTTTATTAATACTTACAAGTAAATTTAATTCAAATAAAATATAGTTGCTGATTTGTTCATCAGTTTTCAGTTATGCATTATAAATAGTATAAAATTAAATATAGGCTTAACTATGAGCTTAGAGAGAGAGAGAGAGAGACATAGAGTGTGAGAAGTACCGACTATAGTCAAAACTGCTATCTTTCAAAATATTCCACAAATTTAAATAGATTTTTACTTTCCACAACGAGAGAAGCAGCTGGGTCGATCTACCCGATTCCGTCTGTATTATAATCAGCTAGAGTGTGAATGATATATTAAGTGCTCAAGTGGGACAAAAAGGAGTGGTAGCAGAAGAGAAAAAAAGACAGAGAGAGAGAGAGAGATAAAGAGCAACTGACTGCAATAAGTATTGTCAATAAAAAACAAATACGTAAACGTTTATACTGCAAAGAATATTTAATATATCCTAGTTAATTTGCCTTTATGATATTAATTATACTATGACACCCAAGGTATAACAGTATATTAAGTTTGTGCAATGTCCGTCCGTCCGTCTGTTCGTCTGTATGAACGCGCGTTTCTCCGACACCCTTAAAAATAGAGACTTGAAACTTGGAACACATACTGGAAAGTACCCTCGAAAGTTAAAGTGTCAAGGTTTTAGTCCTACGTCAATTAGGGAGCTAGAAAATCGATAAATTCGATTTTCGCCAATCCATAAAGCCACATATCTCCCACAATTTTATGGATACAATCACCAATTTTGATTGGTAGGTTGTTGGCGATGTCCTTCAAGGACCAAAGATATACCACGCCCACCTCCGACGCCCCCAACCACCCGCCCCTAAAACTTTTAAATGGCTATATCTTCCGCAGTTTTTGAGTTGGGAGCGTCAAATTTGGTAGGTATATTACTGGTAGTCCACCTTTAAGAACCGATAACAAACAAACCATAATCGACATTGCCGATATTTCGGAAAGTGTAAGTCGATAGCTCCGTATATTTCTCACAATTTTAAAGATAGAGTATCCACGCCCGCAAACGCCGTCCCCCTGGAACTTCGTACCCAGAAATTTAAATTGCGCATTTCTTCCATAATTTGTAAGCTAGAGTCACAACATTTTTTTACCAGTAATAGTAACTCCCCAAAGAGATCGATAAGAAATTGGATGGCCACGCCCATTCCGCCTACCTAAACCGATACTTCTGTTGGTATAAATTGGTAAGACCATATATCTCAAGCGATTTGAAAGTTTAAGTCACCAAATTTGAACGGTATATTGCTATTAACCTTCAACCCCATAAAAATCTGAAAAATAATTTTGGACCACACCCATTCCCGCCCCCAAAAACCGATAAATGACCATATCTTCCGTAATTTAAGAGCTACAGCCAAACTTCGAATAAGGGCTACTATATTATATCTACCGCAATCTGAAAGGCAAACTTGAACAGTATTTCTTGGCTGCACCCAAATTATGGTATCATAGTATTTAGGTGTCGGTTACGTCCGACTGCAACGTTCTCTCTTGTTTTTATTGGTTTCGTATGTGAACCAAAAACTGTGATACGTAAAGTGAAAGTTCGTTAAATGGACTACTTTTAATTTTCTCTTTATTTGTCTATAAATGTTCTTGTCTGTCATCTATACTCTTTGGAGATTATTTTGTACAATCTTCTGAGCACGCTTGCAGAGGATGTTACAATTTTGTAGTAATGTTTGTATAGCATTAAGGGACACTTCTCTCACTAAATAAAGTATATAAATTCTCCTTTTTTCCACACATTCACGAGAGCTCTTTAAATGTTTTCAATTGTCATTGCGTGAGTTTCAGAAAATGTCGCGTTCAGATTCTGCTAGTTCCATCATCTTTGTAATTCCTCAACATCTTCAAGATGTGAGTGCGTATGCTTGTGTATGTGTGTGTGTGTATTTGTCTGTATATTTATGATGTAGCAACAATGATGAGCTTGCTACAAATGTTGCATGGCTCATGCTCAAATTGAATGCAGGTTGGCCAGCGAGCGAATCAATAGCGAATACAATACGCATAAAATATCTGCTACAAGACTGAATTGCTTAGATTGCCCTCTGGGAGGGAATTGCTAAGTGTGTGGGGGATGTGGGGCGGTGGGTGGGTGGGGTGGGGTGTGGTGGGAGTGAATCACCTCGACAATGACAGTTTGCCAGCAGACACTGAACATAGATTGAAACATTCGAGTGTTATTCAGCGGATCTGACAGTCAGCGGTGCGCAAAAACTTTTACTTTGCCTCATCGCGGGTGACAGCCGTGCCAAGGACATCCGTTGTGCCATATCCATATCCATTTGATATCCGTTATTCTGGCTCCGCCAAGTAGACAAATTTCAATTTGCTTTGGCTCTAGGATGATCGGGTCTCTGGCACTTAATCGCCGGATTTGCTTTTGGATTGGCCAGCGGTGAACAGAGCAAAAGTTTTATTGAAAAAGTTTCATGAATGACAAGTTGGCTGATGTTCTCCAACTCTACCCCATCTGCCCTACTCGGTATCTTTTCTAATGATGATTTTATTTTAACATGCAAAATGATTTGGCGCTTTGCCTAAATTGATGAAATCAAATTTAAATTGGCTGCCTTGTAAAAAAAAAACACATATACTGCAGATTTTGGACTCAACTTATTTGTTTTATCGACTTGATAATAATTTTCAGTGATTTTTTTTGTACATTCACTTAATACATAATAGAGACAGAAATTGTATAATAGTATAAGGATACTTCGGAATCTCGATTTCTGAATGAAATGTGTGCCATATCTACAGGCTACATCTTTACCATATTTTCGTTAATTACCACTGGAAATCGTCCATGAATATTTAATTATAAATCCAACAATAATAATATCCTTTTTTTAATTTTTGTTTAAATTCCGCTCCATGATTTTTAAGCCATAACCCGAAGTTCAAAGATTTGGCCCAAAGCTCTTATAGTCTTTAAACCAGTTATAGTTTCTTTTAGCTTAGGTTCGTTCTCTTGTTGAAATCACATTCGCCAAAATTTCAACGTCTTTAATCTGTTTGAGGTAATTTGGGGAATATTTGTGTTTCATTCTTTTCCAACAAACAGAGCACTAAAGCAGGGTTTCTATAGGTGGCACACAATTTAGAAGGAGATTGCAGCTCGCTTCTGATTTGGCCATTCCTTTCTTGCTGCTTTTCGCCTTTTTGCTATTGACTGCGTTTTATGGTTTCCCTTAGTCTCAAATCACAGTTTGGACGTTTTTCCGCTACAGCTCCGGCTACATCATTAAAAACATCTCAGTTTCCGACCGAGTCTTAGCCATTTGGTGCTGTTTATCCTACAGAGATGGATTCTTGGTTTTTTCGTTCAGGCAGTTTGCGTCCACTTTTTGTTGGCTTCTTGCAATTCGGTCCTGCGCTTAACTGCACTTCATAATTTCTTCATTACACGCATAAAACGCATCCGTAATTGAATTCTTCGTCTAAATTTTGTGGTTGCATCAATTTGTGCACTTGATGGCCAACAACTAAAGTCCTTGCATTGCCCGGGACGGTCCTGCCAGTCCCCCAGCCACTCTGTATGCTTTTAATTATCATTTCATTATTTTCTGTTTGTTGTTTGATACTGCACATAATTTTTAATGGAAGCTGCGACATTTTAAGTGCTCGTGTAGACCACGACCAAAGGGAGGGGCGTGCCTCAACTCAGGGGTGGGTGGGTTGCTTCTGGATTGGTTTGGGTCGGGTCGGGTCGGTTGTCTTGGTTTTATTGTTGGCTGTTGACTACTTAGTGAGACACTTGAAGCTGGCACCTTTGGGGCCTCTAGGACACTATGACTGACTATCTTGACAGTTGGTTTTCTTGGCGCTCTTTCACTTTCACTGCCATTCACTGGCGCTCAGCTGAAAGCGCAAGGATGCCAGGACACTTTGTGCTTTGTCAGTCATTTTTGTTTCTCCGTTTCTGTCTTTTGAACATAAAATATTTTGTGTGCTTTTCATACTCTGCTTTAATTATGATGTCGTTTATCATAAGTCATAAGCCATTCTCCATAATGTGAACCTTTGTTGCATCTAAATATGAGATGTAAGTGTATATTTAATTCAGCTTTGACGTTGCAGAGTATTTTGTAGTTGGCCAGTGCCAAAGAAACCACTTTTACTTTTTTATTCGTTGAATTTGTTTCTTTTTTCATACTCGTATAAATATGTGTCTGTGTGCGTGCATATAAGTGTCAGGGCTACCACAATTTAATTTATTTAAGGGCATTCTGTGCGGCTTGCAAATGAGTTAAGTGCATTTTTCCCTTTACACCGCATTTTTGTTGTTTCCCAGGTACTCTGTAACTATTAAAATTGCTTAAGAAGTCAATCGCAGAGACGGCAAAAACATCTTAAAATTAATCGGATCAAGTGTATTAGGGTTTAACCTCTCACTTCCACCGTTTTCTAATGTCGATTAATATCGATTAATATCGATTTTCGATTGCAATAATAGACACAATTTTTATTCAATAAGAATATTCGTGTAAAAATTCGATTATTGAACTTACATTTTAAACTATATAATTAACATTAAAACATCAGAAATTTAATGAATATATTCGACTGTTCAGTTATTGTTAGTTTAGGACTTGGTGCAGTGTATTTACTAGTCGAACTATACCTGTTAGACCTCACTGTACCATCCGCCTACTATGTTTATTTTATTTTATGGATAGCTTTCTCTGTTTCGCGAATATCGATAAGAATCGATTATCAATTACGAGCACAATCGTAAGGATATATGTTTTTAATGGAGAATGTGTATACCTTGACATGGTATTGATTATATCTAAGAGTTCACATTTTTATCTAAAGAGTTAGCTTCTAGTCGATAGAGGATTATTACTTCGACTTTTGTTTTAGGTAATAGCTTTCCCATTAATTGTCGACACGCCATAATAGATAAGAAGTACACATACACACGTGTGTACGCCTGTGGACACAGGTGTATTATCTAGATAATTGCAGGAAAAACAGCAGCAGCTGAAAAACCAGCACAGATTTTCTTGCTGCTCCTGTGGCTGCATTTACTTGGTAATTGTCTGGGAAACCACAGCAGCAGCCGCAAAAAAGTGCAATAAAGGAAGGCATCAGCATCTGCACAAAACAGCAAGGAAAATAAAACAACATTTGTTGCATTCTTGCAAGTTGCAACTTGGGGGCAACAATGTGAGAAGGAGCGCGCCACAAACTTTGTCCTCGCAATTTCCTTTCCATAATGTTGAGCATACGCCGTGTGCGCCCTCTCTTGTCCCGGCTATGAACCAGCAACCGTAAATTACGCGACTTCAAACGAGATACGTGCAGCCATTTTTTATGTGTGGTGCGCCACTAAATGTCAACCTATGGCATAAGTGGCAAGGAGAGCGCTGCCCCACAATTAAGTTTACCAAATTTATCACATTTATAATTATTGTCAAATACCAAAATACCAAATACCAACAATAGTGTAAGAAGAGTGTATGTATGTATATGTATATGTATATGTATATGTATATGTATATGTATATGTATATGTATATGTATATGTATATGTATATGTATATGTATATGTATATGTATATGTATATGTATATGTATATGTATATGTATATGTATATGTATATGTATATGTATATGTATATGTATATGTATGTGTATATGTATATGTATATGTATATGTATATGTATGTGTATATGTATATGTATATGTATATGTATATGTATATGTATATGTATATGTATATGTATATGTATATGTATATGTATATGTATATGTATATGTATATGTATATGTATATGTATATGTATATGTATATGTATATGTATATGTATATGTATATGTATATGTATATGTATATGTATATGTATATGTATATGTATATGTATATGTATATGTATATGTATATGTATATGTATATGTATATGTATATGTATATGTATATGTATATGTATATGTATATGTATATGTATATGTATATGTATATGTATATGTATATGTATATGTATATGTATATGTATATGTATATGTATATGTATATGTATATGTATATGTATATGTATATGTATATGTATATGTATATGTATATGTATATGTATATGTATATGTATATGTATATGTATATAGACACTCGACAGGCACACTTGAAATTGAACGAAAGTAAATATTTTTATGCAGTTGCAGTGAATAAGAGAAAAATAGTTGAATAGAGAAAAGCAGCAGACCTAATAAAAAGCATTTTCACAGTCGCGACTTTTGCGCCACCCACCGTGGCAAACCACACAGAAACTTACACACCCTGCGGCTTGCAACAGCAGCATGCAAAAATATTTGCGCTTGGCTGATAGCGGGTGCTGTTGTTGTTGCAGCACTGCAGCAATTGCAATGGTGCTGCAGCGGAAACGGAAACATGACACCTGCGCAAGCCACACGCGCACACCCACACACACATACACAGACAGTGTGGCTGCCACAGCAGCTGCAGCAGCAACGCGACAATCAAACAAACAAACAGACATAAACAAGGAGTCGAGATAAACAGGAACATATTATGCAAGCGCATGCAACACTGTATGTTGCAACTTGGCACCAGGTGCACCGTGTATGCGTGTGTGTGGGTGTGGGTGTGTGTGCTTTATCTGCAATTACAATGACTACAGTGTGAGCAGCGGCTTGAACCTCCGCTCACCCTTATTTATTGTTTGGGCTACCAATGGCCACCGACCATGCTGACCAATGATTACCCCTCGTCCCACCCCTTAACGCAAATAAGAGGGGCTTATTTGCGTACTTCACACCTTCACGTCAGCAGCAGAGGTGCAAACAACAATAGCAAAACGGTGGCCTGTTCCTCTGCGAGACTTTTGGTCTGGTTGCCATCCCCAAAAAAAACCCAATCCGGCCAAAAAATAAATATCCTGCTCAACTTTCCAGCTGTCGAGGTCACACAAAATGGCTTTGTTATGCTTCCAAATAATTTAGTCATTTTAGCTTGAATAATTTTCCGGGAGCTTCATGTTGACGAACTAATAATAATAAAACGCAAACACAAAAGAGGTGTGTGTGTGTGTGTGTGTGTGTGTGTGTGTGTGTGTGTGTGAGTTTGTGTGAATGAATGTCACTTGGGGCCACAAAACTCAAAGCATGATTTGGCTTATTTCGAGTCAAACAAACAGCACATAAATATGCATAAACTTGAATTAATGCATTTTGTCAACGGTTTGCGCAAAAAGCCAACTGGCAACTGGCAACTGCCAACTTGCAGATGAGTGGGATAAACACACAGTTGGAAAGCCAAGCTTTTCTGTAGCAAAAGACAAAATAATGAACACCATTATTTCAGATAACAAACAGACGCAGCTGAACTGCAGAAGCAACTGCAATACATGCATTTCAAATAGGAACAAGTAGGAACGCTGTACTCGGGTGAGCTTGACTACGATATCGGGGTACATCCAGCCCAGCTTAAATTTGTTATAATCTTACTGGCAAATTTCCGTTTCAAATGTGGGCATGTCTACAATTACACTCATTTCTTGTGGAACGCACAGGCACTGAAGAATACATATCGACTCTGTTGTTGCTGATCAAGAATATATATACCTTATGGGGTCGGAGATGCTTCCTTCTGACTGTTACATACATTGAACAAACCATTTTACCCCTTTTATACAATTTCAATGATGAAACTCGTCTCTGGCAGACAACAGGTACTCTGAGAGGATTAACCCTCATCCTCCCGCACTCCTCTCAGCGAATAAAATGTGCAAGAATCAGTAAGGAATTCTAGAGGAGAATTGGGAAAATACCCTCAACTGAAGGTGGGAACCGACTTTTTTTCAATACTGGATGTTTTCTTAACGAAATTCTTATTTTAATATTGTTTCGGCAAAAATCGAAGATTTCTGATTTCTGAAAAAATATTTTATTTTGTATTCAAATATTTAATTAAATATTTTTTCAAACTATGATACCAAAGTTATAGTTCTCTCTTGTTTCTTTTATAACAAAAGCAAAAAGTGTCTGACGGATAAATTTTAGTGTGCCTCGTTGAAAGCAATATTTTTAATGTCCTTATGCATGCCTGCTGGCATAAGCCACACACCACACACACACACAGGCACACACACACACACTTACTTTCATGCATATGCAAATGTATTCTCCTTTTAGGCGAAAACGAATAATATAGCAAAACTATACAACTCTGGCTTTAGCTAAAAACAAGGAACAAAAAAGAACAACAACAGGAGAATGTTGCAGTCGGACGGCACCGACAGCGAAATACTTTGATACCATAAGTTGTGTGCAGCCAAGAAATACTGTCCAAGTTTGCCTTTCAGATTAAAGGGAGATTTAAGATAGTAACCCTTCATTAAAGCTTGGCAACTGTAGCTCATACATTACTGAAGATATGGGCATTTACCGGTTTTTGGGGGCGGGAGTGGATGAGGTAGCAAAAAAATTAAATGTTGGAGTTCGATCTTAGTAATATAACTTTCAAGTTTGGTAACTGTAGCTCTTAAATTACGGGAGACCTGAGCTTTCATCGGGTTTTGGGGGCGGGAGTTGGAGGGGTTCAACAAATAATATGCCGATCATTGGAGGTGGTTACCAGCAAGTTACAAGTTCCAAGTTTGGTTACTCTATTCTTAAAATTGTGGAAGATATGTGGTTTTATCGATTTGCGAATATCGATTCTATCGATTTTCAAGCTGCCTAGTGGACGTAGGACTCCAATCTTGCAACTTTATCTATTCGGAGTACTTTCAAATATATGTTCTAAGTTTCAAGTCGCTGTCTCTAATGGTGTCGGAAAAAGTTGCGTTCATACGGACAGACGGACATTGCACAAACCCAATATACTATACTATATCTTCGGTATCATAGTATAATGATTGTCAAATGTGATAAAAAAGATGTTCACAATTTTGATTGGTTGCACGCATTGATTCATTTTTTTGAACAGAGAAAGCAACAATTTTGTACGTCAGTAGAAGTGTGAAGCAGGTTTTTTTTATAAAAAATTTAATGAATAGTCCGTTGGCCCTTTCTCTATGTGATAGCGATCAAGATCGGAGTTAGATTCGCTCATTTGTGTATGTGCCTTGTGCCATGAGGCATTCATGCCTTCAATATACCCAACCACTGAATGAGCACGAGTACTCATTTATATGCGAGGATACCTCCAGGCGATTGCCGAGCATTCGCGTCGCAAGTCTGCTCCAAATGTGAGCAAAGCTAACAAATAGTTGATGCGCTGCCCCGGATATATCTCCACCCAACCCCGGATATCAACCCAACCCCCCCGGCTGCCGACCCGCTTTTGCTGCCACAGTTCAGTCGCTGAGCGTGTTTCATGCATTTTTAAGCAGCCATTTGTCAAGCTCGTGAAAAGTGTTGGCTGCTTTTGGGCAACTTGCGCTCTTATAAGCACACCAATATACATACTCACACACACACACACACACACACACACACACACACACACACACACACACACACACACTCAGGTGCACTGCCTGCAGCTGTTGTGTATGTGTGTATTTATGAGTTGAGCAAAACTTTTAATTAACCAAAATTGAGGCCTTACAGCCGCCCCAAAGAGTTTTTCTGTTTTTATTCTTTTTTTTATACAAAGCCAGAAGAAGTATTTACTTGCTCCACAGTCGCGTAGCCATGCTTAAAAGTTTCCGATTTTTTCCTTGGCATACACAAAAGAAAATTTAAAGCAAAAAGTAAAACTACACGAAAAGTTTTTGGAGCGACAGGTAAGGTTGCAAATCAATTCAGCGCTAGAAGCAACCCAAAAGATCAAGATCACGACAACTTCTGCTCATCATGTGTGCGTTTATGTGTATGTGTGTGTGTGTGAGGCAACGTCAATGCATACGTACTAAACTCACCCCCACACACACACCCCCAGTCCCGGCAGTGTCACCATAAAGTATCACTTCACCGGGGTGGTGCAACATTTCCGTCGCCAGTATCGCTTCGTCCGAAACCGAGCGGAAACTGGAATTCACTCGTAGAGCACTCAGCCTGTAAGGTGCAGAAAGCTTCTTCCGCAATCCTTTCTTATTGGATACCTCCTTTGCCCAGATTGATGCCGCGTACAGCAGGACTGAGATGCCAGAATACTGCTACCGTCAGCCCAAGAATCTTCTATTCATAAAGGGGTCCCAGTATTGAAGTCCCACGGCATTACTGGACTCTGCCTTAGTCGCCCTCTCATGTTGGTTGGCCGCCAAGCGGGTGCTTAACGGTTATCCGGGGATAACTGGCCTACTGCCGGAGGTCACGAGTTGCTTACACTAGCCAGGACAAGAATCGACTTGGTCGTTGCCCTGTGAACGACGATCAAGCGCTTTTCACCTGCGAGAGGTACTTGTCCGGGTAGTGTCATCCCCGTGTCATATCAGTCACCTCGTACGGAAAGCTATGACTCGCTGTGGTGGTATTCTTATACCCGTCCCACCACTCTCGTATGTGTGCGTGTGTGTGTATGCTTAATGTAGGTGTGGGCATGTAGCAGACCTGTTGGCTAAACAAGCTGAGTAACGGGCAAAGATAAGAATACTCCTCTTTCGAAAGGTGCCTCCAGCTAATGACAAATATAACGAGGAACAAGAAAAAACAGGCAACTTTACCACATCGTAGATTATATGTCCTTGATCTATAAAGTCGACCAAGAGTTAAGGGCGATTTGTATTTTAGAGATACTTTTAAAATTTCAAATCTAAATTCCCATATACCTCGGACTGATCTTGTTTAATTTTCACTTTATTAATAAGAAGAAGAAGAATTATATAAAAGAACCAGGTAATTTTTAATTTGAGGTCGATTTTGTTAATTTCTTTTCAATTTTTTTAAATTTTTTCTCTTCAAATTTAAGTTCTCATATGCCATGGACGGATCAAGTTTCATTTTTATTTTATCGATAACCAAACTACTATATCGATAACAGACTACGACTAGCATCTTTATATTAAAAACAGATTTCAGAATATCTGATGGTCTGAGGTATCTTAACCAGAACAGTGAAACATGCCTTTTATTAGTATTATTTTGTTTACTTCTGCTTATCCATGTGCCGGGTGTGCACAACAGATCACCACAGATTTGAATGTTTTTGGTATAGGCACATGGATGAGAGCTGGAGCGAAAGCGCAAGCGGCGGAGGGAACACAATCAATCCAAATGGAGTGCAAACAAACGGAACAAGCCAAAAAGTATCTGATCAGAGATGCGGAAGCTGCGTTTTTAGTTGGTGTTAGTCAACGCCAGGGCTGATCAGTTAGTGGATGGACATGGACATTGGAAGGAGACTGCTTACGTTTGGAGAGAGAGCTCCAGGCCAAAAATAAAGCAGTCAAAGCTACACAACGAACAGGGAGAGACAGCGAGTGAAAGAGAGAGAAAGAGAGAGAGAGAGATGGAAAATATAACATAAGAACAAATTGTACAGCTAAATTATGAAAGTTTGGCGAGGAGTTTTGAAATCAACCGGGTAAAATTGGCTTACCAGTCTGTGCGGCGCTGCCGTGGAATAGACTACGCAGATAGCTGATCAGCCGTCGATGCAGTGGCCGATGGCGATGACGTGACGATTTGCGCACAGTTGAGGATGAGTCCTGGCCACCTTCGCCCTGCTCCGCATCATCGATATCCGCTGTCTCCTTGCCGCACTGCGTTGCATCCACAATGATCTCGATGCTGCGCTGGGTGTTGGATTTTTTGAGAACGACACCACCGCCTCCGCCACCGCCACCACCACCACCACCGTGACCAACTCCACTGCTGGTGCCGGTGAGCGCTGCTAGAGCGCTGTTGCTGCTGCCGGCACCAGCGCTGGTGGCAATGGTGCCAATGAGTGCATCCGTGGCACAGCTGCCCGTGCCCGCAATACTGCTCACAATGTTACCACGTGCACTGTGACCCGGCTGCTGCTGGATGATGCGACTGCTGTTCGACGGCAGCTGGCGCTGTCCGGCCATGATTCCAGGTAGCTGTTCGTTGACCGCGCCATTGCTGTGACCGCCGCGATAGATCAGTTCCGTCTCGTTGGACACCTGACGCAGTGCGTGCAGTCCCAGGCCCGTGTGTGAGGCACTGCTGGCCATGCCGGCAGATGCGCCGGCAACGGCACCGGACCCATTCCCATTGAGGCCGGTGTAGTAGGCGCTATTCGGTCGCTGCGTGTGCTGCACCTGCGGCCCAGCCATTGCGTTGTCCCGTTAACGGAATCGGACTCGGCGTGGGGTCGGTCACTCGACCTCTAGCGGATTAGCGGAACAGGCTCAGCTCAGCTCAGCTCAGCTCAGCGTCTACTCTACTCCCTAGTGGTGGTTGCGTGTTAAGGTTAGTTGCTTTCTTTCACTCATTATTCATCTTTTTATAATTATTATTTACATATTGTTCTGCTTTTTATTTTATTTTTCTGGCGTTGGAATTCGGTATAATTTGATTTTGATTAGTTTTTGCTTTCAGTTTTAGATTTATGTTATTTGCAATAAGCGTTTTTTGCGTTTGGCTATCGGCAGTCGCTTCAACTTCAGCATTAAATTCTCAAAATCTACACGAAGAGCGGGCGAGAGAGAGTGAGAGCATGATTGGGTTAGAGGGAGAGAGAAAGAGAGAGAGAGAGAGAGAGATAAAATATTAAAAGCTTGTGGTTAATTTATATTAACATTTAGTTATTTAATTATTTTAGTATTTACAGCCAGTAGCGTTGCATGTGTGTGTGTGTGTGTGTGTGTGTGTAAATGTGGGTTGGGTCTGTGTGGGTGTGGTTATGTGTTAGTTACATATACATAAATTTCACTTTTGATTTATTGTCGTGTCTAATGGCCAAAACTTTCACTTTATCAGATTACTTTCTTGAAAAGTTACAATGAGATCATTTGCCATCAGTTTTAGCAGTTGGTAACAGATAGTAACTCAATGCCAGCAGCTCTTATAACAAAGTTAAATATAACAAATTATTTGCGAAATAGAAAACTATTTAACTAACTTGAACAATGTATGTGACAATATTGTATTATTATGCCATTCTTTAATATACATAAGTCATGCTCGTTTTATACGAAACATATCCAATCCTGGTCGCCTTTGCGGCAAGAGTCTACCCAGAGTTTAGGGCCTCAAATTTTGATTTTATTTGTTTGCCCCTCAATCCCTTCCACATTGGTCCAAATCCAAGCAAGGCATGCGCCAATGAGGAAGTGCTGCCTCGTAAATACTCGCCGGACTGCATCCCTGCTGACAAGAATACTGCTGACCACATCGCAACTACATGAGGCAGCGTTCATGGAAACGAGACTTAATTTTCACCGTGCACACCATATAATTCTAATGATCACAGCAACTTATGTCTATGGAGGACATTACAAATATTAAAATTTCGAATAAAATTCAGTCGTGAATAAGGCATCAAATTGAAAGCAATCGAGATTTCTCTTGTCTTTATTTTATCTATAACTTTTTACATTTTCAAATAATATCTATCTTATGGTTTATTATACTTTGACATACTATTGTACACCTTTAGAAACTTCAGTTAAGGAAATCGTATATTGATATATATAGTATTCACACCCATCAAATGTTTTTCTTCTTTAAAATGTCCTATTGAAGTGGCGTAAAATTTAGATTACGCAATTTGTTTAGGTTTGCTTTATATTTTCTATTAACATTTAAGTGGCTAGCATTAAATGTTAATACCATTATAATCTCGAGATGGTGGGCTCTTACCTTGCATTCGCTTACACCCTCCAAAAATACCGTTACTAGGCGGTTGTATATTTTCAAAATGGCCGCCAAGCTGCGATGGCGGCCGAAAAATTGATGACATATCTTACGGGTAATAATTTTTGACTACGCTTAGCAGCTACCAACGCCAACGTGCTACACAGTCTAATTACTCACACACACACGCACACGCACACACACACACACACACACTTGTGCAGATAAAAGGTCGTCCATATTTGGCTATTTTGGGCTAAACTGGCGAACAGCGGCCGCCGATTGCGTGAAATTTAACAAGCAAGAACTTTTGAGCATTTAATTAAAATAAAATGTGAGGCACGCCGCTGTCACTTTTGGTGAAAGAGGGGGCAGGGGGAGTGGCAACTGCCGAAAAGGATGCTAAGCACATTGAAATTTCGCAACATGTGCCCCGTCGAGCTGTCAATGATGGGTTAACAATGGGATGCGACAAGCTCCAGCTATTTAGTAGCTCCATCTATATTTGCGTCCGTCTCTATCTATCTCTCTCTCTCTCTCTCTCTCTCTCTCTCTTCTCAGCTGATGCGGTGATTTGTGAGATCTGAGAACGTGTCATGCCCTTGTCACGAGTTGGTCGTTTGTCACAAGCGCGACTTTTAAGCAACACTCCGCGTATCCCATTGCGTATGAGCAATATTTGCTTATGCTGCTTATTTATAGTCCTTGGCTTTCAATGGAGCATGCCACAAGGAGCCTGTTGAGCCATCTGCTGGCTGGCTGGCTGGGGACTAGAATCTATTTCCGAATGCAAATAGGCAAATGGCACAAGCTATCCTAGCATCCGTTAGTCCTTGAGTATTCAATTGGTGCATGTTGCGAACAGTTAATTATTGATGAGACTCACATATTGATTTGCATGTTTCTGGTAAGTTGTCTGACATGTTGTTTTCTTAAGCGAAAATGATTATAGAACCGTTTAACTAAATAAATCTGATCCACAAAAATTTCCGCAAACAATTTACTATGCTTAACAACAAAATATTTAAAAACAAGATAGAACGTTGCAGTCGGACGTAACCGACAGCGAAATACTATTATACCATTATATAAATTAATTTAAATTTTTATAAATATAATATATTAATATATATGTATATATATATATATTATAAATATAAAATATATTTATATAATTATAAATTTGTATTTATATTAATCGGACTAAATTCTTGTGTTTCGTTTTACTTTATCTATTGTGAAGCTACCTTGACTCGTGTAGAGCTGCTGTGAGATGCTGCGATGAAACTATCGCGTTAAAAAATATCGCCGCTAAAACTTACTTATTTGAAAATAAAATTAGTTCTTAATTTAAGGATAAAATAAAATAATGATAAATTAGTTTTGCATTTTAACAATCGAACTACTAGAATTAATATTTTATACAAAATTGAGATATTTTATAAAAGCAAGTTGGCAAAATTTGACGCGATCGATTAGAAGTGACCAAATTGCAAGATAAACAGCACTGCGCCAAATTTAACAGCATATGGTAAGTATTCTTATTACATTGTTACAAATTGGCATGTATTGGCAACGCTGGAAATAATGGACTTGCGTCACAAAGTTCACTTGTACTGGCAACTCTATTTGCAAGTGCAAAGTGCAAGTGAATTTGATTATAAATGCATTAAATGAAAAAATAAGAATATTATGTTTATGTATAGCTAACACATTTTTAAGAAAATAGCGCTTTACTATTTATTCCATTTATATTAATTATATTTAATTAATTAACTAACTTAAATTGCGGGAGATACCGGCATTTATTGTTTTTTGTGGGCGGGAGTGGTCCAAAATTATTTTTTCCACATTTATGAAGGGTGTTACTAGCAATATACCTTTAAAATTTGGTGACTTAAGTTTTCAAATTGCGTGAGATATATGGGCTTATCGACTTACACCAACAGGTGTATCGGTTTAGGTAGCTGGAGTGGGCGTGGCCATCCAATTTTTTTTATCGATCTTTGGGGGAGTTACCAGTAACACGCCTTCAAAATTTTGCGACTCCAGCTTGCAAATTACGGCAGATATGCTCACTTCAAATTTATAGGGACGAAGTTCCTAGAGGCGGCGGTTGTGGGCGTGGTCCAAAAATTGGTATGACAATCCTTGGAGGAGGTTACCAGCAAATTTCCTTCCAAGGTTGGTTACTCTATCTTAAAAATTTTCGCAGATATGCGGAGTTATTGACTTACAATCGGAATTGTCGATTATAGGCGCAGGTGTGGGCGTGGCAATACAAATTTCTTATCGGTTCTTAAAGGCGACTACCAGTAATATACCTACCAAATTTGACGTTCCCTACTCACAAACTGCGGAAGATATAGCCATTTGAAAATGTTAGGGGTGGGGGCGTCGGAGGTGGGCGTGGCACATGCCGATCTTTCAAGGACCTCGCCAACAATCTACCAACCAAAATTGGTGACTGTATCCATTAAATTGTGAGAGATATGTGGATTTATCGATTTGCTAAAATCGATTATCGCGGTTTTCTAGCTCCCTTGTGGACGTAGGACCAAACCCAAGACACTTTAACTTTTGAGGGCACTTTCCAGTATACGGTTCAAGTTTCAAGTCTCTATCTCTAAGGGTGTCGGACGAACGCGCGTTCATACAGACAGACAGACAGCATGACGGACATTGCACAAAACCAATATACTATTATACCTTTTTGGTGTAATAGTATAAAAAGGCCCAGGCACAACAAGAATCAATAATGTGTAGGGTAAAATTGGTTTTTTCTAAAACCATTGATTTGGTTTTTGTGTCAAATTTCAACTTAAATATTTAACTGTTTAATAATTCGGACAAGCAGCTCATTACTTGTTGAATAATTGAGCAACAAATTGAAAACAGCTAGGCAAATTATATATTAATCATTTATGTAATCCGATTAGACAATGTTGCGACTTAAGAGCCACTTGTTGTCTGCAGGCCATTTGTAAGCCCCTTCTTACATCGTTTACCCAAATGCCAAATGCAATTTAATCAGCATATGCAATGCCTATAAGCACATACATTCATATACATACATACATACATACAGACATACATACATACATACATACGTACATACATACATACATATTCCAAGTGAACAATCGAACGCTTTTGCAAACTCAGCTTACAAGAAGGGCAATATATTTATATGTATACGTATAATTTACATATGTAAGTATATGGGACATTTTCCATCAAACTTATTGATTTACACAACTTTATTTGGGTACGTGTGTGTGTGTGTGTGGGTGTGGGTGTGTGAACACACATGGGATATGTTGCAGTTTAGCAGGCAGGAGCAGACCGCCAGGCAGACTGCCTGTCTGATTGTCGGTCTATCTGAACATCTCCTCTTTCTCTGGCTGGGTTTTTCTGAAATTTTCTGTTATATTTATGACAACATTTTGCATATCACACACCCCCCCCCCCACCCCACACACACACACACACACACACACAAGCAGGCAGAGTGAAATAACCAAGTGACACAGATACGGCATGTTTACAAGTTTTAGCAGGCAAATATTCATACAAATCTACATATTCCTATACATATGAGTATATTTTGATGGGAACACACCCATTTAGACATACATACATACTTAGAAACGAGTCACGCTTAAAGTATTGGGATTGCCGCATAAATGAGCGACTCTACTTCAGTTTAGACAAGGCCAGAACGAGCGATTAGCTTAGCCACTCCGATGATTAAACTTGTGCACACTTGTGTACCGGTGCTAAACATTTAAATTTTGGCCTAAATATTCCATATTTGTGTAGCTAAATTATATCATGATGTCTATTAATATTTTATTGCCACTACTGACTCCCATTATTCAAGAGATAGATATACAGATATATGTATATGTTTATTAATCGGTAGTTTATATAGAAGCCCAGAATTTGTATTTTCTTTTGAGATAATATCCATATCTCAGAAACCTCGCAAATACATTTATAGTTTTCAGGCGATTTGCTAAATTCGAATTTAGATTGAGCTCAGGTATAAATAGGCAAGCTTGAGTCGATGAGTCGATGAGTCGACTTCAATCACTAAATCCATTTGGGCAACTTGTTACTGTTACTGTTGCTGTGAAATTCAAGTCCAAAGAATGGAAGCCGAGAAACACAAAAGAAAAGAAAATAAAAAAGGCCAAAATTGATTTGCTGCCTTGTTTTGGGTTTGATGGCTTGATGTTCCACCTCCAGTTGAACCTTTTTGTTTTTTATTTGTTTCTGCACTGTGTTTAATGTGACGGCTATGTTTGACAGGCTTGGCTTAATTATATTAAGGCTTTTATGGCGTTGAACACTGGCGTTTGTATGGCAATACGGCGGCTATAGGTCTCATAACTTATTCAGGCAAAAACCGCCTTGCGCTTTATGCATATTCATGCCGCTGACAACCGTTGAACCCGCTCTGGCCACTCCTCCCCAATCTGTCTATCAATCGGATGGGTAACAGGAGTGGGAAATGGTAACAGGAGCAGGCAACAAGAACAGAAAGTGATGGTGCTCAACTTGGCCACTTATTCGCGCTCGTAAGCACGTTCACAGCAACATTCACATTCCAGGAGTGCTATACTCCGGCACCTGGATCGGCCTAGTGGTCCAGTGGCAGCGACATCGGCACGTGCCCGGTCCAAAGGAGCTGCAGGGACATGCCGGAACCTGACAGTACCTGTCTGTGCTCGCAACTTTGCAGTTTAAATAATTTACACGGGAGGTCAGTCCCGACGGAAAAGCTGCGCAATGTGGCCTAGCGTAGCTGGACAAAGCAGCTGGTCCGGTGTGAGGTGGGGTGTGGGGTGTATGTATGCATATAGATGCAAAATGTAGATGAAAATTGAGATGAAAATTGAGATGAAAATTGAGATGAAAATTGCTTCAAAAGGCCAAGTGTGAAATGCGAAACAACAAATGTAAACACACACTCTTGCGCATTTGGCACTCTGTCAGCATCACGTATACGCAACAGCGCAACAGAAAATGTATGTTCGTCTGCACGACTGAGGGAGGGGGTGAGGGGTGAATGGGGAATTTTTGTGGAGTCTCCATCTCAATTCATAATTCGAAGTTAATTGCCTTTGGCGCGCTAAGTCGGCTCAAAAGCCCAGATCCGTAATCAATATTATGGCCACTGCGCAAATTGTAATCCCTCATTTGCCAATCTGTAGCCTGCTTGTTTCTCACTCGATCTCCCCTAATTTCTCTCCCTCTCTCTCTCTCTCTCTCTCTCTTGCCTTCCGCTTCTCTTTCTCTCTTTCTCTCTCTGCCACTCTGTCTCGAAGTTTTGTGTGGCTGTTGTGTGACTGGTGTGGCCATCAAAGCTTTGTTATCTCTGTCATTAGTCTCAAATACCAATGGGTATTAGTAGGTATGCAACTGAGGATTAGCCCCAAAAGCTGAGACACACATACACCCATACACACACACGCACACACACGCACACACACTCGACACACACAAAGTGTGTACAAAATGTATCATGTTAGAAACAGTGTTTGCAGTGTTTGGTTGTGTTTGTTTGCGTGCGAGCTGTGGAAATCAATAAAGTCGAATTATTCATTCAAGTTTGCTGCTGGCTTGTCTCTCTTTCTCTCTCTCTCTCTCTCTTTCTCTCTTTCTCTGTATCTCTCTCTCGCTCTGTCTCACTTTTCTGTCTCGCTGTCTACAATTAATTTAAAATGAGCTGGCGCTTGGGCCAAATTGTTTGATATATGCACATGGCTGTCACTAGCTGCGACAAACCAAACCAAGCCCCCACCCACCCCCCAACAATCACCATTGGGTGTGGTATTGGCCTTCAAGCGATCAAAAGGAAACGGCTGCCAAAAGCCGATTTTACGCATCGCTGCCAATGCCAACGACTTTTAAGACCCCAAACATTGTTGTATTAGGCATTTAAGCATTTGATTAATGCGAACCAAATCCAAATCGCAAACCCGATGCCCACACATTCAAGCCCAAGGTCCAACTCGGCCTCAGGCTGAAGCTGAAACTGAAACCGAAACCGAAACTGAAACAGAAACTCCGACCAAAAGCTAACGTGAGCAATCCTAATCCGTCCCAAATAGTTGACTAGGTCAGCAAAGGGAAGGCGTTGAAGCAAGGCGATTGATGCTCTACTTTGAGCTTTGCACAGCTGATGCTGAATTATTCTGATTGTTTGCCACACAAGCAAAGAATAGCAATTGATAATAGTATAATAATAATAGAGTCAAGGAGGTCCAGATAAGCAACGGACGTGCAGGAATTAAGAGCGTGACCAAAAACAAAAGGAGTGGATGTAGGAATGCTGTAGTCGAGTGAGATCGACTCGGAGATACTTAATCACAGCGTTCCAGTAATATTGTAAAAATTCTTTTCAAATTGCTCAGCACACTGCAATATATATTTTTATTTAAAACTCATAGATAAATGTGTACAATTTTTGCTTATGTGAATAATGTTTTTTGCAGAAGCTGCAAATTGGAGGAAGAAAATAATCTGCAGAATACTTATTCTGCCTCAGCCCACTCAAGAAGCGACCTGACCTAACTGACCTATCTCACTTAGCATATTTAGAACCCTTTTGAATTGGAAATTAAAAAATTTAATTAAAGCATCCTGTTGAATTCTTGAAAAATGAGAGGCATCTGATCAAGGTATCACCACTGCAGAATGCTGGACTAAGCTAACCTAAACATATCAAACCCAACCTAACCTAACCTTACCAAACTTTTATCAATCCTTAAGAATGTGTTCTGGAGTCTCGACACCTTAAACCCAAGTTCGTACCTATTGTAAAAAATTCTAACCAACCATGTTTAATTGGTAAACACAAATACCGGTAATGATGACATTTTATTTTCATTGTTATCGGAAATCGTTTTTTATTGATATTGGGTAAGCAGGCACACAGTCGGATATGACTAGACCGACTCGGCTATTGATGCTGATCAATAATGTATATAATTTTTGTAGTCGGAGACATTTTCTTCCATATCAGGTCAGGGCTATGTTGAAAGCCCCTCAATGAAATTTCTTGCCAGATTACAATATATATTTAACTTACAAGTCTAGTATTATAATTAAAACACGATAATACATAGATTTAAAAAATCGGTAATGTAAATCGAATATCGAATATAAAGAAAAGTATATTGATTGCTTGAAAAATATTTACAATTACCAGACAAGGTGAATCGATTTATTCCTGTATTCATCTTGAGTGTATCTTGTGAAGCTTCTTTAAATATTTTTAAAGAGGTGGCACTTTCAGTATGTTATTCCCAAGAAAACCTATATAAATCTGAATGTTTTTTGGCTGTCATTTGCTTTGTTTTTAGCATTATCTTGTGTGTGTGTGTGTGTGTGTGTGTGTGTGTGTGTGTGTGCGTGTGTGTGGAAGCTCTCTTATATAAATACATAAATGTATGAGCATACAGTAGAATGTCCGAGCTGGAGAATTGGGGAGTGGCCAAAAGTCATTCATGTGTTGGTATCTGTAACTATCAATTCACAAAGTTGACACTTTGCTGGCTTTTGTTTAGGGGCATTGCCGCAATCAATGAGCCAGAAATGTGTGCGAAATGAAGCCACACACAGCAGACACAACACAATTGACAAAAGATCGCAAAGAAAGAAATTTATTTGGCAAGGCAGGCGTCACAAGGCACAAAGCACAAAACACAAAAAACAAAACACAAAAATAAATATGAAGATGAAGGCCAGCTGCTGCTTCTAGGCAATTGGCAACTGGCAACTGGCAACTGGCAACTGGCAACTGGCAACTGGCAACTGGGCGCTGCTCGTAAGGCTCGTGGCCGGGCTAATTAGGTATCGACTCATTCCTATACACAGAGGCGGGGGAGCGGGTTGGCTGGCAGGTGTTAGCTGAAGATGTCAACTAATTGGCATTTGATTAAGTTGAAAGTGCACATACTTAAATGAACTTATTTAGCGCTCAAGCATAGAAATCGTATTAGATGCCGAATTGATTTATGTGCCTAACAACAGCGACTGCTTGGTTGCAGCTTTCTGCTTCCTGTTTCCGGTTTCCGGTTTCCTGTATTTCCAGTTGCTTCCTGCTATCGTGACGGTCTTGATTGTCTTAACTGTCTTGACAGACTGGCTGCAAAAGCTCGAAACCACTCAGCAGACTAGAGTCAAATATTTCTCTTCGTCCCTGGGTGTGAACAATTTGGGCAGATGATTGTCAATTTGTTAGCAATCAGAAGACAATGTCAAAAACATCAAGTTGCCAAAAACCAACTACAAAATCACTTAAAATGCACATAATAAATATAGAATTTTATTTTTTAAATTGCTTCTCAAATGTGCTGCTGACTCCGTTTTCAAGCATTGCGAGGTTGCAAATTGATTGCGGATACGGTTTCATTGCAATTAGAACCAGTTTTTTTTTTGTTTTTTTTTTCTGAATAGTCTGCAAATTGCAAAGTGCAGCTGTGAGCACAATTTGTAATCAAGTTTTGGGATAATTCTGCAATTAAAATCTGGTATTTATAATATATAGTTATTGCAATTCAAATTAAGTTTGTAGCTACCTTCGCATTGGAATATAATCAAAGGACTGTCGTCATTTTGCATGACTTTAAATAAACATATTGATTTGTATTAATTTGATTTAAACTCGTAAATGGAATTCCGTTAGGCCATAAATTCATTTAATTAATTGAATATATTTTGGCAAATGTTCGTTTCGTATAAAATGAGATTTCAAATCAAATTATTGATGAAATTCGATCTATTTAGTCAATGTTCGTGAAGCAAACAAGATTAGTTAACCTACATTTTAAGCAGTTCAACAATTTAGATTTGCCTTTGCTTGAGTAGTTGCTGTTGCTCGTATATTTAGTATATATATTTATATTTGATTACCGTACTAGTTTCAAAAGGGCTCTATTAACATTTGACCGATTAATTGATCCGATCAGTGCAGTTTCAACCCGTATTAGTTATTGAAAATTTGTGCAGTTCCAAGAGTATGCGAGGCATGTGGAAATGCAAACGCGACCAATTTTAAAGAGGAAAGTTTTAAATTAGGCCGCTACGTTGCTGTTGCACGTTGTAAGCAACTAAGCACTAGCTCACCATTTACCAATGTGGCAAAGGGTGCATGTACGGTGAGCAACAGTTGCCACCAAGCCCACTCCTTACATGGCTGTCAGCCATTAGCTAATAGCCAATTAAGTAATTAAGTGACCAAGGTGCAAAAACGTGACAACTGCAAATTGCCGTTACGAAAACAACATAAACTGGCAAAAATACTTTATGTTTGCGTGAAATGTTTTTTTATTTTTATTTTGTATTTGGTTTTTTGGGCCCAGTTTACGAGTCGCCTTCACGTTGCAATGGCCAATCGATTAGCTGGCGCTGCTGGTAATTAAAGCCATGTCTGACATCTAATTACGAGTAGTTTGCCGACCAAATTGCCAGCATTAAGGAAATTAATTTCAATTTTTTAAAGCAAAATAAGCATAAGTTAAAAAAAAATTACGCTGAAAATCTGCAAGCCTTGAAAGTGAAATGCGATTTTAATAAATAGTGTGCAACAACAACAACAACAACAACAACAACAATCATCAGTAGCAGCAACAACGACATCGAAAGAGCGTCTCTAAAATTAGAAATTACAATTTGCGGCTGGTGGCTGTTGGCGGTTGGCTGTTGGGAAGGTCATGACACACATTACCACTGCAGCGCCACCTGGCGGCGGGGGAGCAAAACAACACGACTTGAATAATTGTCGAGCAGGCAGTGGAACCCGTCTGTTCCCATTGCCGTGGTACACATATGCCGAGAACAACAGAAATTTGCAAATATTTAAAGGGTTCCGTTTCTATAAATTTAAAGAATACAATTCTATGTTTAAATAAGTCCACTTGGCAATTTAATTAATGTTATATAATGTGATAAGTCGCTTCCTCTTGAAGCACATATTTATTGTAGTTTAATATAGACAGATAGTTCAATATTCAATTACAATGATTATAAGGTCTCTAAATAGCTGTCAAGAGAGCAAATTTCATTACAATTTTAAAAATTTTCAGAGAAGATTTTTTTTTCTAAAAATATGAGATTAATAAATATATTTCTGCAGAATTGATAGGAGCCTTTCTAATTTTAAGAATTTTATTAGGTTTTATATAGATATTATTTCTAAAATGTAGATAGCTTGTTTAATCTATAATTGCGATTTTTAATATAAGCAGTTTTCAGTTTAGTTGTCAAAACAGTTATTAGGATAACCCTAGTTACTGGTAGCTAGTTAAGGAAAAAAGATTATGGTTGACGGATCTGCACCCAAAAGCGTGAATTGGTGTCACTGTGCAACATGGACTGTAATTAAATCCAGCTTCAATTTATGATGGGGACGATGGCCCAAATAGCAGCTGGCATAAAGAAATTACACGAATCCATCAACGCACGCAATGAAACCAGACGGAAATAGACGCAGCCAGACCTGTAGCCGGAGCCGTAGCCGGAGCCAGTGTTAGAGCTGTAGTAGCAACAACCACTGTAACTGAAGTCCGGTTCAGAACGAAAATAACGGGCAGCGGTGGAGTATGGTGCTGGGGGAGAGGTGAGGGGGGCGCTTAATTATCAGGTCTTGAGGTCTACCAGCATACGTTTCCGGTTCTGTATATATTCTCCACGCCCGTCACTCTCACTATCTCCGGATGCATCGCGTCTCTTGCGTCTCTCTGTCTGTCGTAACATCTCGTGTTCATCTTAATTTGGTTTCATGTTTTATTTTGAGGAGACCATTGCCAACGAAATTTGCAAGCCAGCGGCAATAAAAGTCAACAACAACGACGCAAACAACAACGACAACAAGGACAGCTTAGCATCATTCCAAATGCCAGCGTCGAACTCGGAGCATGGTGCTCATGGTTTGGCCACAGTCGGAGCTCAGTGGCGGAGCCAAAGTCACAGCATCATCATTATTGTCATCGTGATTATCATTTCATGGTAATCGCCATCATGGGCAGTGACAGCGCAGTCAAAGTCAATGCTGTCAACGGCAAGGGCCCCTACATCCCCCCATCCCCCATCCCCCATCTCCAAAGAGCCTTACATTGTCAGCAACACGTTGTGCAGAACTGGGATTGCTTTGCTTTGGGGGGTGTGGGCTTAGGGCTCGACGCTTGGCGCCTGGCACTGCGATTGGGATTGGGATTGAAACTGGGGATCTGGAAATTCCAACAGCCCATTTCTGTTGCTCTATTTTGTGCTGTAACCCTATGCCAGGCTTGTAACCATAGTCGTTGTTGTTCCTGTTATTGTTGATTTCGTAGCACTCGGCCAACTTCAATTTCATTTTCATTTTCATTTTGTGCTATTTTGATTTTGCCCAACGACCTGCTCATCTCAATAGCGACGGCACAAAAAAAAAAAAAAAAAAAATCTTTTTGCTCTGGTTGTATTTTATTCATACACAAATTTAATTCAATTTGCTGTGGAGACACTTGAGTTGGGCAGCCACGCGCTTTTTGGCTCAAGGGTGGTACGTTGGGGGGAGTGGGGGAGTGGGTGTGTAGAAAGGCTATTTGTCGGTAACTGGGTTTCAGTTTTGTCTATTTTGGGCAGACGGACAGCATAAAGCAATGCACAGGACATCGACCCAACTGGATGCTATTATTAGATGAAACCCAACCTAGTTTGTAGTCCTCAACTTCAAGTTCACTACTATTACATAATATATGCAAAAGGTCCACTCTGAGTGTCTCCATACATTTGCATGTGTAGTTCAGCAGCTGCTCAAGTATAAGTTGATTCCTCTTATAGATTGTATTCATAGTCTGCTACACTTTATTGCTTAAAATACTTATTTGTTGACTTTCTATCAATTCACTAAATTTGTATTTTTATTTTTTGAAAGAAGTAGAGAATCAAGTTGTGAATCAAATATGCCCAACAAATATTCAAGTGTGCCTCATTGGAATATTTTGTGCTGATTCGCAAACTGTAACAGTTAAATTTAATAAAATTAATCAACAAATGTCAATTTTTTAGAGACTTGAAATACCAAATAGATACTTGACTGTGTATCGATAAAAACGATAAGCGCAACTCGATTAAATTTTTCACATATTTTTTTTTTAAATATTTCCGTCTCCTGCAATATTGGAGGTAGAGTTAACAAACTTGAAAGGTAAATTACTAAAAACCCTCTTCTAAGATTGGGATGAAAAATTGTCAATTCCATATCTCGCTGCATTTAGATATTAAGTGAAGTAAATGTGAAAGTTTAATGATTATTCAGTGGATGAGAAACGACAATCCGCTGTCTCCTCTCCTCCGCCCCAACACGAGGGATCAATGCCAACTGTGATCAGCTGATATAATATTGATATCAGAGTATTCAGCAGTCGGATACGTCCGACTACTGCAACACTTGAATTCTCTTCTTTGTGTTTTATGTTTAGGTTGTTGTGTATAATTCATGTGATTTAATTTATGTACATTCAAATCTGTTTACCAACTCGCAATCAGTTTTAGTCAAGTAAGTTGTTGGCTCTCCCTTCCCCCTCCCTTCACCCGATGAACGAGATTTGGTAAAGTCCTATAGCTTACTGGCTTCAGTTAACGTTATCACATCGTCAGCTAAATGCTTAATGTGATCTGCTTGTTATATCTGAGAGGCAAACAACGCTTCGAGTTGTTCGACAAAACGTCGGATATCACACATAATCCTTGTATGTGTGGTTGTACCGTACACACACACACACACACACACAAACACATGCATACTCAAGGCGAAACGATTTTAGCTGAACGCGAGTCTCGTGCAAAGCCCGTAAATTAATTTTTATATCCTTTTCAATTACATTAGCCCGTCGATAGGACCAACGAGCAACGAGCAACGAGCAACGAGGAACGAGGAACGAGGAACGAGCAACTATCAATGCATACTAATGAGCAATGGGATTCGGAGATTCGGAGATTGCTTATCAGCAGCTTGTGGCTTGCTCTCGCCTCTTAATTGCTGTTGTTGGTTGGCATTGTTGGTGTTGTGGTCATTAAAATGCGTAATCAGTGTGGGACGTATGGGGAAAATAATTGCTGCAAATAATGCATTAAATGTTCAACTAGAAGCCATTAATTTTCGGCTAGGCAATCCAATGCAGTACAGCCTCATAAAAGAAAAGGTAACTACAACAATTCATATAAACGCGTTTACCTCAGCTGCGGCAATGCCAACGGCTGGCAGTAAATTCCTTGTTCGCTTTTATGAAAGCATTTGAATTAATTATACTAAAAGTTGTGAAAATAGAAAATGTTTTGCACCTGATGCCTGACAATGAGTGCCAGACAGACTGACAGCCAGGATAACCGGCAGGATAGCTGCCAGGCAAGTGGACTGCTGGGCTGGTGGGCAGGTGGCCAGGTGGCCAGGATGCTGAAGCAGATTGCACAAATAGTTGTGGAAACAGTTGCCAAAGGCAGAATTGTTGTTCCGTCTGTTCCGTCGGCTCCGTCTGTTCCAGAGCTGCCTGCTTCACTTTAATGTGAAGCCAGCAGCGACTCGAATGTTCTTTGCGTCACTTCGCTGGAAACACACAATCACAGGAAAGAACTATGCACAAGTAGCTTATATGAATTAGACGGTGTCTGTCTCTCTTTGTGCATTACCAGGACGAGTACAACTACAACTTGGTATTATTTGTGTGGGCTTGTGGCAGGAGTCTAGCTAGAAACATTGACAGATGTTTCACTTGCACAAGGATCCCTTGCTGGGTATCTGCTCAAATATGTATAATTACACACATGGTATGTCTATACTTTGTCTAAGTATAGTCATGTAGTCATGCTCTTCAAAGTACTTATTATCTCGCTTGATTGCATTGCAATAAGCAATAATTCAGAGCTCAATATAATAGAGTGTGGTTCGCTGAGGCAACAATAAATGGCAATTGCCAACTGTCGAGACAACTGTAAAGAATGGCCCTTGAATTGTTTGCAACAAATTGCTCAAATAATAAATTCATAACCAAGTGCGATTTCCGGTTGCTACTTGAGTACCTATTATCTTGGTAATACCTAACCACCTGGGCAACATCGATCCACTCAGCTGAGCCACACAAGCTTGTTTTGTATGTATGTGTGTGTGTGTGTGTGTGTGTGCAGCAAAAGTTGTAGAAAAGGTTAACAAGAGAATGATGGTCTTATTATTGGAGGCAATTACCTTTATATATTTTTATACTACACATCGGCTTATGTTTTTACAATGCTACCTTAAATAGAAACCACCTATTATCAGAGGGCGATATTTATTTATATAAACATATAGATTTTTTTATTCCTATACAACATCAATGTGTAAACCGTTTAATGGGGTTCGAATATAAAAAACGATACTTGGTATTCTCTTAAATACTCAAACACGCACACACACACACACACACACACACACACACACACATACTCTGGTGCTCACTTGAAACTGAAACCCCACTCGACAGGTTTCCATTTTGTTCTTGCTTTTTTTTGTATTTTTTATATTATTAAAAAGATACTCGAGTTGTTCGAAGACGACGTCGGCGACAAGGCTTACGGAAGCACGTGCTCTGTAATGGGCTGGGGTTGGGGGGTGGGGTGTGGGGTGTGGGTGGTAAGCTCCAATCTGCTGATCTGGCCACCCAACATCTCTTTTGAGTTTTCGCAAATAAACGTGCCGTTTTTCGCAGCGCACAATAGAATAAGATACAATCTTTTGGCAGCTGGTTACGGAGGGCACTTCAGGTACCTGTAAAACTCACCTCCTAACTACACACTACACTCTACACACACTCCTGCTGCTGCAGACGGAGTTCGCGAAAGGGACACCCGTTTGCTGAAAGTGTGCCACTGATTGTGGCAGCTCACGTGCATCTCGTGTACGCGTTGCTTGTCTGACTTGTCGCATTTGTCGCGTTTGTTGTTTACTTACTCCACAAGTCGCATATTAATCACGATTTGGAATGCCACAACATTAAAAATCTGCACATATTTACTGTATGCACAGTGTTTAATCATTCCACTTAAACATTCAATCGAAATCCTGACAGAGAAACGCAACAATCCGTTTATCTTTAGTTCTCTCTGAGACTGTGATATTAAATATGTTCCACTAATTAAAATTATGTATTGGGCACCGGTACCTACAATCTGAGGTGCTGTCAATTTTCCTCCATTTTAATGCTGCATCAGGCCAATCTTTGATTTTCAACTTTAGGAGTACGATTAGAGCAGTAGAAGTACAATTGTACGAACGTGGAAGATCTCACATTCTGGGGTGAATCACCTGAAGGCCAAACGATTTGTTCACTTAAAAAATTAGAAGTAAATCTGTTGGCTTTAGCAATTAATTTTTTAATTGCAGGATATTTTCTCAAATATATTGCTGTAAAGGCATTTTAAGTGAATTTCGCATATTAGTCTCGATTTTTTGCTTTTAAAAGAGTATAATTGATTTGTGCAAATTAAAGCATCTCCGACCCCATAAGGCATATATTCTTGATCAAGATAAAATAACGAGTCGATATAGCCATGTCCGTCAGTCTTTTCGTCTGTCCGTCTATATGAATATTATCGGATCTCAGATACTATAAGATCTACAGAGCTAAAATTTGTAATTAAGGCTCTTGTATACCACGCTTATTTTTGCTTTATTTTTGCGGTTACTGCCTCCGTTTTTCGAATATCGATAAATTTCGATTTTACAATTTTACAAAATTTTAAACAGCTGGGTTCGGTGTATATCGTAGTCAACCTAATTAAACCTACTTGTTTAAATTAGCCAAAGGTAATTCTTCTTCATTCAAAGTGTATTTAATATAACTATTGTTTTAAGTTTCAACTATTCTGTTTTCAATTTTATAAGTGAATAAAAAATGTTGATTCAATTTTGCAGAATTTATATACCTCACTTATTACAAATTTTACTGACTCATAATAAAGCCTATAATTAAGGATTTCATTTTATTTTTGTCCTTTTCAATATGAATTTCGCAAGACAAATACATAAATAAACGCAAAAGCCGAAAGAAGCCTTCAAATTGTCGCTTATCATTTTGTTGCACAGTCTTTTGACATACTGTTGCCACATGTGTGTGCCATGTGTGTGTGTGTGTGGATTTGATTACCCATCAGTGTCAGTAGCATTACCACAACATTTTCTCGAGAGTATTTAAAATCGATTGGAATTTATTATTTATTACAATCGCCCTGAAAATTTTTCTTTAAATATATAAAATGAATATTGTAATAATAAATATGTAAAATAATAAAAAGTAATATAAACAGCTATTTTAATTTTCTTAAAATTGTATATTGAAAAAAGAGAGAACGTTGAGAACAAGAGAGAACGAAATACTATGATTCCATAAGTTGTGTGTAGCCAAGAAATAATGTCCAAATTGGGCGTTGGAGGTGGACGTGGTATATGCCGATCTTTATGGGACATCGCCAACAACCTACCAACCAAATCTGGTGATTGTTGTCTTAAGATTGTGGGAGTTATGTGGTCTTATCGATTTGCGAATATCGATTTTATCGATTTCCTAGCTCCCTAGTGGACGTAAAACTCCAATTTTAACACCTGCATCCATCAGGAGCACAGACCAGTATATCAAGTCTCTGTCTGATTTGGACGGACAGACAGCATGACGGACATTTCACAAAGCCAATAAAGCTGGGGTATCAAAGTATGAAAAAGAAAAACAAACATGAGCCATGTTTTTCTTTTAGAATTTTAAGTTTGTAGAAAAACATAATGTGTTTTTTTAATGGCACAGTTGCATTTAAGAAATGGACATTATTTAAGAAATTGATATTTTTCTGAGACACATTTTTTATGTCATTCTTTATTTATTATTATTACTACAATTGTTTTTTTTTTTTTTGTGTATGTGTAAGTCGAATGTGTACTTCTTGTCCATACAAAGTTCTAAGTAAATCAAACAAGTATTTGATTGGCTTATATAGTCGACAAGGAAAATACATATGCACCTTCATAAATATGCAAGTTCTACAAAACTTGACAGTAAGTATTTTATGCAATTTCCAAGGCACAAACAAAACGGGGAAATACAATATGGAAAAATGCCAGGCAGAAGGTGCCTCAGTGGCTCATTCAGAAATCGTTGGTCCTTTCTTAAGCCTGTGCATACAGCAATTTATAATGCAAAATCAAAATATGTTTACCGCCGTCACACACACACACACACACACACACACACACACACGTACACACACACACACACACACACACACACACACACACTCACACACACACACACATGTACATGATGCTTAGCATTTGCATTGAAATTGGCAAGGCAGCTTGGAAATCAGCTTTAGCTTCCACTTCGGATCGGATGTGCTTGAGTAGCAACTTGCAAATAACTCATGTGTGGCATGTGTGGCATGTGTGTGTGCTTTCGATAGTGTGTGTATGTGTGGCTAGACAGTCCAAACTGCCCAGAACAAGAACAGCAGAAGGCAGCAGCAGCAGCAGCAGCAACAACAACAATTGTATTAGCTCATTGTTATCGCTATTTGTACGCCCGGATATTTGTAAAATAATGTCAACAAAAATCCAATTTCCTTTTACCTTCCCGTTTAAATATTGCCATCCCATATTGCCACAGAGGCGACTCCGTTGTGGTTTCATTGCCATTTTTCAGCACTCGCTGGAAAGCGTGGGAACACATAATAAACCACCCACCGCCCTGGCAAAGTGCACTTGGCATTTGTGCTGTGAAGTGGTGGCAGGTGCTGCTGGTGGTTCGCCTGTGGTGCAGGCCATCAATTAGCCTCTCACTCAGGTATCTTAGACGTGGCTGGAACGCAGCTTGAATCATGGCCAGAACTGCTGCATACATACATATATATATTCTTAAACTCATAATTCTCAACTGACACGTTTTGTGCTGCAGTCGATTCAAACAGTTTACATTTTTCTTTTCTTTAAGCGGCATATCCGCTTTCCGCTTTCCGGCATCCGGTACACTTCATCAGCAGTGGCCCAAGCGCAAAAGCTGAAGCCAAACTCTATTTCGGATTCACAGCCGGAGCAACTGCAGCCGCATACCGATTACTCTGAACTGTTATAATACAATTCAGCTTAATTTCCTAGCATTTTCCTTTCTTTTCTTATGCTCAAGTGCGCCTAAGTGTGCGAGTCCTTTTGTTGTCCACATCATCATCTTGTACACCAGCACAACATAATCATCATCATCATCATCACCATCATCATCATCATCATCAGCAGCATCGTTTCTCGTCGTTCTCGTTGCCATGCACTTAATTTCCTCTGTTCACGTCGTTGATTTTGCCTTGCCATCGAAGTGTTTGCCTTGCACTCCAGTGCTTGCCCAGCTTAGCTGGAGAGCAGCACCTGACCTTCAACATGGCCTATGGCCTCACCCCTGTCACCACCTTCCTTTGCCCATGCTCTTGAGCTCTGTTGCCGCATTATTATTACCGCTCCTGCTTTGCAAACTATAATTTATTTCAATCCAATTTTAATAGATATTTATGCATTGTTTTCCATTCTTTTGACGCGGACTTAAATGTTGACAACATTTCCGACATGCCAATAAATTAAGTTTGCATGTTTGATTCGTTGACAGTTGGAAATGGGGCAAAAAATAGAAAGGAAACAAATGATTCACATTCGCATTCAAGCAGGCCGGAAATCTTATGAAATTCTAAACACGTCAGGATGCTAATCAGGCTTGCATTTGAATTTGAGTTTGAATTCACAATAAATCCGATAAAAATAAACCACACAAATTTGACAGGAAACCAATATTTATAAACAATTTTTAATAATAAACACAAATAAAATCGTAGGCCTATGCCCAAATAATTCTGAATGTATAGTTAAAATAATTAAAAATTAAAAAATAGATAAATAAATAATAAGGCTTTACACAAGAGACCAAGAGACAAATTCGAAATAGAATCAAATCAAAATTTTCCATTCTCAAGGGAAAAATTGTAAAAGTTACAGACAATAATTGGATGTGTTAACACTCCCTCTGAGAAATAGGGTAAATAACAATAATATTCCCAGAAACGTCCTTGGCCATAGTTGATGAGTTAACAGCGAACAGTTAAAATGTGTTCAAAAATAAAAGTTCAATTGCTCTATACAAATTACATACATACAAGTATCGACAGCTGCAAACTTACTCAGCACATTTTCAATGGCTTCAGAATGCAGTGCAAACAAAGCAAGTTTCGTTGCATGTTGCAAGAGAAATTGAGCTCCTTACAAAACGTAATGTAAGAGGCAACAATTTGTGAAAATTAATAATGACAGAAGACAGCAGACAGAAGACAGCAGACAGAACACTGAAGCGAAGTGGGTGAGAACATTTTCGAAGAATACGCTTTTTGAGCTGTTTGGCAGGATTCATTTAACAAGAAAATCACATTAAACATGGCTATGTTTGTTGTTATTTTTGGATGTTGTCCCTGTTGGGCGAAGGGTCGACAACAAAACTTTGAAATGCATAAATCATTTTGAGAGCGAGCCTGGGGAGCACGGGGAGAACAGTTGAGGCAGCCTGCCAAACAGGTGTGCTGCAAAAGAAGTCAGCAGCGTTAGTAATTTTGCCAAGTGCCTGGTAACAGCCACACACACACAAGCACACATTTATATACATGTATATATTATATATAAAATAGATATATAAATGCATAAGTACAAATATAAATTGCTGCGTGTTTAGGTTCACTACTGCTGCTGCTGCTGCTGCTGCTGTTGCACAAGTCTATCAATAAATAATAAATGTATGCTTCATTCAGTTTTCGAGAAGAGGACGCTCGAGACACGCAACAGAATGCCATCGTAATGCTGTGTCAATGGAAATGGAAATGGAAATGAAAATGGAAATGGAAATGCCAAATGAAGCCGTTGATGCTGATGCTAAATTGTGCTGATGCATTACGCTTGTGGATAGCCTTGCATAAAAGATGCTCTTTTACGGCAAACCGTCAAGTCATACAAATTTGCCCAGATTGCAGTAAAAAACAAGACAGGACCTTGTTGTCGGGTGTAACCGACTGCGAAATACTTTGACACCATAACTATTCCAGCGGATAAAAAGTAGCAAAGAACTGATTGTGTGTAGCCAACAAATACTCTCCAAGTTTGCCTTTCAAATTGCGGTAGATATAAGCTAGTAACCCTCCTTCGAAGTTTGGCAACTGCAGCTCTCGAATTATGGGGATAGGATAGGGAGGGAGTGGGCGCGGCTGAATAAAATTCATTTTTAGGGGACTTTCAAAATTTGATGACTCACGCTTACAAATTATGGAAGATATGCGCATTTCAGATTTCTATGGCCGAAGTTCCTGGGTCGGCGGGTCCTGGTGGGCGGGGCTTAAAATGTAAAATGCAAATCCAATGGAGAAGGTTACCAGCAAGTTACCTTCCAAGTTTGGTCACTCTATCTTTGAAATTTATCGATTTACACTTTCTAAAATATAACTTACTAACCAAATCTGGTGATTGTAGCCTTAAGATTGTGGGAGATATGTGGTCTTATCGATTTACGAATATCGATTTTATCGACTTTCTAGCTCCCTAGTGGACTAAGCACTCCAATTTTAACACTTTGTCTGACGAGCTGACATACCAAGTTTCAAGTCTCTATTTCTAAGGGTGTCGAAAAAGATTGCGTTCATACAGACGGATAGACGGACAGACGGGCAGACAGCGTGACGGACATTGCACAAACCCAATATACCTGGATACCTTCGGTATCAAAGTATAAAACAAGTAGGAATGGCTATCTTAGTTAAGCCGAAGATTACATGCCCCTCTAGCGTTTTTACATGTATTCTTTATGGGATCGAAGACGGCTCCTTTAATGATGATTTTTTCAAGTCATGGAACCTTCTCAATGCTTCTTTAAATTGTATTATAAAAATTGCGATCTTATGAAGATATCAGCCCAAGACCTATTCAATATATTTAGTAAAGTGTATAAGGGAATAGTGTTATTGGATGTAACCACAAGCAATCTTAAGTTAGCCAAAGCATTCCTAAGCGTACGCAATTTTATACTTGATTACGTCATTTGGTCTAAGCACTGCTAACTTCAAAAATATTCTGCGTAATTTTAGATTTAGCGCCTCCAAATTTAAAAGGCACATTAATGAAGAGGCAACTTTTATTTGCCATTTGTTATCAGCTGGTATCAGAGTATTGCGTGGTCGGTTCCACCCTACTGCAACTCTCTCACTTGTGGTAGTTTCGAATATTCATTTCCGGAGCCCTGTCCCAGGCCCCTCCCTTCCGACCCACATAGCAATAATTCAGTCTCGTCCGCGAGTTGTTTCAAATATGCGAATGGTAATTTGACAATGCTGGGAAGGAATGCTTCATTTGGTGGTCAAAGTGGAAGTGCTGCTGGTTATGTGTTCGCAATGGAAGTGGAATATTACGACTGGAGTGCAATACTATATAATACACACTCCCAATGAGTCAGATCTTTTATGTTGAGCAGATGGCTTTGTGCTTAGACAGTTTTAAACTCGTTTCGAAAATGTTGCTTGGTAATTGAATCGTCAATATTTAACTGCGGATGCAGTTTTAATGCTGATTAAACTTAGAAAAATCTAGAAATGGAAATCTAAATTTTGGCATTAATTGTGTAGAGGGAAGTCTTAATGGATTTCATAGAAAATACCAGGCAGAATAGATCCTATTCTCGCAGACGGACACGGCTGAATTGACTCGGTTGCTGATCAAAAAGATATTTGACTTATAAGGTGGAAATACTTTCCTTCTGCCAATTAGATAAGTACCTTTGCACTGCTTCATTATACGAAAAGTTTGTGTTTTCCCTGGAGACCAACTTAGACAAGCAGCTGTTTGTTGCATCAAGTCAAAAGCTCTCAAATAATGTTGGGAAAAATGCAAATTTGGATATTAACATGCAGGCGAGTCAACTAAGCCCGACTGTGTTATGCACTACTTTATAAACATTATATATACGAGTATATATATATATATATATATATATACATAAATGTACAGTGACTTCATGCTTATTTGGAGCAGTGTCAAGCTTTAAGTGCTGCAAAGTTTAAACAAGGAAATAAATTCAAAATGTTTTAATTGCAATTTGTTTAATGTTATATTTAAATTTTAAAAAAGAAAGTTTAGTTTTTATTAAAATTTGAATTAATTTACTAAAATTAGTCAAAAATTGAAAACATATCCAAAATACATGTTCATTTTTATTTGGAACAGTCTTAAATAATGAACATATTTGGCGTATAAAAGCTTAAGTGTTGGAAAATAGTATGATATATCCCATAGCCTAAACAACTTCCCTACACCTATTATTCACGGAAGATCCCGGCTTCCATTCATCCAGCAGAGCATTTTTGAGATCCTGTTTGCCGGATATGCTATGATTCTAGATGTTATTTTCCAGCAGATTTTTGAATAACATTTAATAATCCGGTGGAGTTATCATGTGGGAGCAGTTCCAGATAAGATATAGTGTATATATACATTTTGAGCTTATGTGAGTCCATATAATATCTCCTCTCTTTAAATAAATGACTAACGTGTGTTATTTATTTTTAGCTAATATTTCGTGTGTATATATTTATATGTACATAACATAACATACATGTAGAAATTTAGTATCCCGGTTGAGCTCCCATTTGTAGGAGTTGGTTTACTATATTCCACGTTTATTATTATAATTATAGTTTATTATTATTATTGGGTTTTACTACATAGTACATATTCACTTTAACTTATGAGATTAAACAATTTTGATGAATTGTTTGCTTAATTTATGCGCGTGCGTTTCCAGCGAGATCTCGACACCGAATGCTCGCAAAACTCACTCTGTTCTCTCTCTATTCTCTCTCAGTGGCCCGTCTCTCAGTAACGGTGACCACTTTGAGTTCCCTTTTGTTCTGTGTCTTTTCCCATTCCTACATTCGGCCCTCCTGACCTAGGATTCGCCCCGAACTCCTTCATATACTCTGCCACAATTGATGTTCGAAGCGGCCCTTTGCGTCGAAGAATTTTCGGCAACTCACACCACGACTTCAACACTGCATTTGTCGCCGCTATACCAGATTATACTCACAAACCACAACTGTTTGCCTCTATTCTCTGTATACGCACGTCCCCTGCCGCTGTTCTCTTGTCGTCTGCGCCTTCTTCTTTCCACACGCCTCTCGTCTCGATCCGCTCACACAGCAACAACACTCTCGCCACTGCTTATGTTGTCTTGTCCTCTGATCATCTCGCTGCTGGCGCCTCTGCTTCCAACGAATTGCGCCTCTGCTCTAACGGCTTCTCTCGTCGACTCTAATACAGACAGCCTTTGTCGTCGCTGTACCAGACTTTGCTACAAGCCTCAGCTGCTTGCCTTTACTCGTCTGTACACGCACGCCTTTTCTTCTGCACTCTTCAGCGTCTGCGCCTTCTTCTTTCCACACGCCTCTCGTCTCGATCCGCTCACACAGCACCAACACTCTCGCCACTGCTTATGTTGTCTTGTCCGTGATCATCTCGCTGCTGGCGCCTCTGCTTCCAACAAATTGCGCCTCTGCTCCAACGGCTTCTCTCGTCGACTCTAATACAGACAGCCTTTGTCGTCGCTGTACCAGACTTTGCTACAAGCCTCAGCTGCTTGCCTTTACTCGTCTGTACACGCACGCCTTTTCTTCTGCACTCTTCAGCGTCGCCTTCCTTCGCCGTTTCCTTGATTCGATGTCTCGACGCTTGTAATGCAAAAACGAATTTCACAACTTTTTGAAATTCCGTTTCACTGCATACAGCCTTCTCTTTCACTCGCCTTCAAGTCTTAGTGGACTACCGCACAGCACAAATTACGCAATTTTTAAATCGCACAATGTTTAAGCGAATTATGTATTGTTTCTATTTAGCCTCCCGGACGAGCCCCCATTTGTAGGAATTTAGCATCCCGGTTGAGCCCCCATTTGTAGAAATTTAGTATCCCGGTTGAGCTCCCATTTGTAGGAGTTGGTTTACTATATTCCACGTTTATTATTATAATTATAGTTTATTATTATTATTGGGTTTTACTACATAGTACATATTCACTTTAACTTATGAGATTAAACAATTTTGATGAATTGTTTGCTTAATTTATGCGCGTGCGTTTCCAGCGAGATCTCGACACCGAATGCTCGCAAAACTCACTCTGTTCTCTCTCTATTCTCTCTCAGTGTCCCGTCTCTCAGTAACGGTGACCACTTTGAGTTCCCTTTTGTTCTGTGTCTTTTCCCATTCCTACATACATATATACATATATGTACATAACATAACAATTATTAGTGAGTAAATAAATTATAATATAATTTTCTCTTTAACTAAAATGAATTTAATACCAACCTTTTTAGATGTATTTTTTTGTTTCTTTGTTTTTTTTTTTTATTTATTTTTTTTTTTTTGAGTTACAGTAGTTAATCTCTATGAAAAGGAGCTGTAAAACCCTAAATACCCATTTTGTGCCCTGATTACAACTCATATGGCGGTGGATGGATAGAGGGGTCTGGGGTGGTGCGTCTGCTGGTTGTTGGCACAGTTGGAGCAACTGCCGCCACATATGTGTCAACGACTTGGTCAACATTAAAGGCTTTGCGCCTCCTTCTGTGTGGACTCCCGGCGTGCCGCGCTGTAGGTGTGTGTGTGTGACTCAGTATCCTTTTATGTGTATGCTTGTGTGTTTGTGTGCACGTTTGCATAGGTTGGCATAAACTTTGTCAACTTTTGCATATTCATTTGATCCTTACCGTAAGTAGCACACATAATATGTGAAATGCTAACGGAATTTAATAAGCTTATGCCCCTCAGCCTTGCCCATCCCTGATACCGATTCAAGGGCTATCTCATAGATTTAGAAATATATGTACATATGTATGTAGAAAATACAAAATTGGGAGAATACTAGCCCAGCTGATACTTATGCCATTTAAATCCAAGGACATTTCTTTGCTGACCAATTACAGCAAAAACAAAAGCCACCGGCAAGTTTCATAAATAAGCTGTTTTCTTTTTTTTTTTTTTTTATTGCAATAAAACCCTTTAAGTTATTGACCGGAGTTTTTCAAAGTGTAGATTTGTAGGTATTTACTAGTGCCAAGAATCGCTTTTGGGCGGCAGTAGTTTATTTTCGCTTTAAAATTACAGTTTAAAAATGATTTTGTAGAGAGTTTCCCACAAAATAAGCAAGTTTATAAGCGCCATAAGAGGAAGGCCATATTAGCTAATGAAACACAGGAATTCTGTTCTTTCAAGTGACGCGAAGCATTCAGCAAATTCGTGTATTGGTTTTTTTGTTGTCTTGCGAAAAAACTAAAGTGGTTTATTTTCATTTCGTTCACTTATTTTGATGTATTTGCTTGTATTCCACTTGGAAAACTTTGACTACTTGCAAGGCGTGCACACATCCTGGGAACATTTTGCTGCAGTTGTCAGTTGCCTTGGCAAGTCCCGACGCGAGTCTTGGCAGAGATGGGGTGTGTGTGGGCAACATTCAAAGGGCGACCGCGGCTCTAAGGACTAAGGACAACAATTACTTATTTAATTTCTGAGTGTATTTTGCTGCCTTGCAGCATGTCTACTCTGCACTTATCCTGTCAGTCAGTCCTTGACTCAGTGCCCCGCATCCCGCATCCCGCATCCCACATCCCGCACCCTCAACCTCCTTGACTTGGCAACAGAGCCAGCATCGGCTGCAGATCGTCCTTTGCGAGTGCTTTGCTGTTAAATGTGGCCAATGTAGCGCCTCCCAAAAGAGCATGAGTGGCACCACACAAAAGAGAGAGAGAGAGAGAGAGAGGGGAGGTGAGAAAGAGAGATAAAGATAGTGAGTGGTACATGGCAATTGTTTAGCCCTTTGCCTTTGCACACAAAGTTTTCTTATTTTCGCGCCTGCTGCTTTATATGTAGTTACTTACTTACTTGCTGTTGTTGGGGCTGCTGCTGTAGTTGTTGCCCCTTGGGTGCTTTATTACAATTTAACTTTTCTTTTATTGCAACATTTTTGCCTTTTGCGTTCGTTGGCCTTGCGGCTAACCAAGTAACCAACACACAGCCCCAGCCAAGCCGACCCAAGCCAAACCAAAGGTTCAACCGGATGCTGGCCACAGACACTGACAGACTCTGGAACTCGGGTCTGATTATGTGCCATGTGCCATCTGCGTCGTGTGTGCTTGTGTGTGTATGTGTGTATGTGTGTAAGTATGTGCAAGTGTGTGCGAGCATGTGAATAACAACAGCAACAATAACAGCTTGGCCAAAGCTCATTTTTATGCTGCCTTAAGTTTCATTTTACGCTTAAGATTTCCGACTACAGCCTCCACACACTCTTCATACACACACACACACACACACACACACACACACACACACACACACAACAAACAGAAAGAAAAAAGCAGAAAGGAAGCCCGAACCCAAACCCAAACCCAAACCGAACTCTGACAACGGCTTTGAATCCGGCAGTTGTCCGACGCGACCTGCCATGCCCCATAGCCCACAGCCCACAGCCCACAGTCCACCGTCCACAGTCCACAGTCCATAGCCCATAGTCCAGAGCCGCCATATGCATGGTAGGTATGTGTGTTATGGCATTTCTTTTATTTTATATGTATTTTACTTCATTTCACTGCTGATTGCTGCTTCTGTTTCTGCCTCTGCCTCTGCCTCCGCCTCTGCCTCTGCTTCTTTTGCGTCTTCCTCTCCTTGCCAGCTTGCTTATGTTGTATATATTTCCACTTCTTGCCTCATGCATATTTGAATGTCCCTTAAAGGCACTTCAGTGCTCTTTGCCGCTCTGCTTATATTTCAGTCGTTGTTGTTGTTATTGTTGTTGCGGCTGCTGTTTAGTGTACCACACACACACACACACACACACACACACACACACACACACACACACACACACACTTCACCTCCCACATGCAAGACCCTCTAGCAAAATCATCATCAGAGTTGACGGTCGCCATTGCCGCAGTCGCCGACCTTAATGGTCAAATGTCTGTGTGTATGTGTGTGTGTGTGTATGTGTGTGCGTGTATATGTTTTTTTTCTCTTATAGTTATATATGTGTGTGCCGGAAAATGATTTCTTAAACTGCAATTCATGCCCTGCAATTGCGATGATGGCGCGTTTTTATTGCTCTCTCCCACTTTCTGTCTCCAACGAACCCCCCAGCGAAAATTTAATCGAGTTTATCACATTATTATTTGGCCGGCCTCCTGCGTGTCCTGCCGTGTCCCTGTGCCAAGAAGCACTTAAGACGTGCTTATTAGGCCCTATTAGCAATAATTGTACTACTGAGTCAATTTAGGTATCTTGTGCAGATTTTCCGTTATCGTCATCATCATCGTCATCATCCTCATCATCAGCAGCAGCACTAACATCATTATTAGCCTTATCCCCAAACATTATCTGTAGCCAGGTACCCAGGTACAGCTTGGACAGACAAACAGACATACACTTGACTTAATCTTATTCTCAGTTTGACCTTTGAATTGAGTCAATTTCCGTGCTGCGCACTCGTTTCATTTAGCTGAAACTGGCCAAAATAAAGATAAACATATTCATGGCCCACAAATGTTTTTGGATGTGATATGATCCCTATCAAGGGAGGTAAATATTTGTTACAAAATGAAAAATTTATTGTTGCTACAACTATTAATTAATTGAAAACGGAATATGGAATTTTTAATCAACATCTGGATGACCTATTCTTGACCTATACATGTACCCATATATACTCATTGAGTAAATTTAGAATGTGCATATTCATGCCATGTTCTTGTAGCAGTTTGTGTGTGTGTATTATGAACAAGTATAGGCGCATCACATCCTGCCTGGGGAGGATGGGCAGGAAATTTGACTCGCCTGACCTTTTGCTGCTCGGTGGAAACTCAATTTGAGGCGAACTCGCCGACGATACCATTAAAAGGCCAGCACGGCAAATATTTCGCCAAACAAATTGAGGGACACAAGGCGGGCCAAGAGATGAAGATAAACAGCAGACATGATTCTAAAAGAGAGAGAGAGGCAGAGAGAGAGCGCAAGAGAGATGGAAATAGCAGCTACAGTATACAAATTTTTGCTAAAATCACAAATACACAGAGCAATTCTCGAACTCAAACACAAACTTGAACTATGGACTCGCACTCTAATATAGAAGCAACTTTCATTCTCTGTCCCAAATCTCATTTGGCCCTCTCGGTCTATATGCTGTCTCAGGGACTTGGACAGGGGCATCTAATCTCTTTTAGCGAAGCATCAGACAGCGAAACAGTCGTCGAGACAGTCGAGATCAAAAGCTTTTGATAAACTCTAACAAAGCGCCAAAGTATGCGCAAAATGCCACACAAGCACGATGAGAGGTAGAGACAGAGACAGAGAGAGAGAGAGAGATAGTGAGATTGAGAAAGAGACAGACAGAGAGAGAGAGAGAAGGCGAAGGCAAGGACGGACTATGAGGAAAAGAAAAGAACAACAATAATAAGATGAGCAACAACAAAAAAGTACAATATTTAAACATTTTATCTTAGGCACGCCCCCACTCCCAGCCCCCAGTCGGAATGTGTGTGTGTGTGTCTGTGTGTGTGTGTGTGTGTGTGTATGTGTGTGTGTGTCTTCATTTGGCGCAGCTCATTTTGCGTTTTCATTCTTTTGGTCGTCGCACAGCCGTCGGGCATTTCATTGTTTGCCTTTTTTGTATCTGGCGCTTTTATCTTGCCACTTTGGCATTGTTTTATGGCCACCCCAACGCAACGCATCGCAAAGCCTCTGCCCCAACCCACAACCCCCAACGCCGACCACCCCTCTCGCACTCCTAATTGCATTAAAAGCCTTATTAGATGGCACAGCAATTTGCACATTTTTCATGTCAATTGTGAAGCAATTTTATTACTGACAAAAATAAAATACTATAAACAAAAAACGAATTGAAAGCTTGCTTTAAGGACAGCCACAAAAAAATAATTAAAATATTTAAAATTTATGACCAGCGGAAATACTATCAGTTTCAATTACCTGCAAGCCAATCCAAACGACTATGAGAGAGAGAGAGAGAGAGAGAGAGAGATTGAGAGATATACCTGACAATTATTTATCAACTTTTGGGGGCACACCACATTAAACACAGAATGTGACAAGCATTTATTAATTTTTTTTTATAAATATTTTATTCTTAAAAATACGATAAGTATTTATTACTTACTTGTATTTTATTTTTTTGGCATATAAAATGGGTAAAGGGGTAACAGACAGAAGGAATCATCTCCGACCCCACAAAGTATATATATTATTGATCAGGATCAACAGCCGATGTCCGTTCGTATGAACACGCGGAGCTAGATCAAGATCCCGGGCACAGATCAAGATTGCTTCATTTGATCGATAACTGCCTCCATTTATCGATGATTTTTAGTGGCCGATAATCTCACATTGATCTCATTTTCTGCATGCATAAATATACACGTATGTGAGATTCGATCGCTTTCACGTATTTATGTATGTATGTTAGGATCAGTTCCATCAGTTTGTCCATAAAAACATGCGCTGGCCTAGTTTTTTATTACTCTTCAGTGCCTGTGCCTGCTTTAAGAAATGAGTGCTTTTGCAGACCTGTTCACATTTGGATGCAAAACTTCTTAAGGATACAATTTTCAACCAAAGTATTATATATTTAAGAGCTGGTTCAGGGTATACCCTAGTCGAGCTCACTCAATTTCAGCATCAATTTGGATATAACGCATTTCCGCATAGTTATTTAAATTATTATTGCGTGCATTATTCTTTTGCCAATTATTAAAAAAAATGTTGTTATTGTGCGATTTCTAATTTTCGCAACACCATTTATTACAACACACTGCAAACTTAATCCAACTGGATCAATTTTGCGGAAATTAAAATTATTATGCACTCGGCTATCCCACTTGCTCCTCGGGTGCCCACATCTGTCGCTGTCTCACTTTTTCCCATTGTATGTGGACAATTGTTGATTTATTTGTTTGGTCATCGCGGTCAACCAAAGTACAGATACGTGTAAATGTGTTTAATAAGCGGACGGACAAACAAAACTGTTCACATGCCCCTCCTAGTCCTCCTTCGCATCTACAAACAACAGCAGCGAAACAAAAAAAAGTACAATCTGTGGCACAGTCTTTTTGCAACCACATTTCCAGTCCCAAGGGACGACCTTTTGCATTGCTGTGCCCCTGCCCCTGCATTACACCTGCTGGCCACAAAGCGGCCAGACGATGGGGCACGCAATTAAATTTATTAAATCCGGATCAATAATTCAGCCTATGCCTCAATCGCAATGCACTGAATTTTTTATGTAGCAAGTGGTATGGCCAAATAGGGAAGACCGAAGCTCTCAAAGCAAATCAATGAACTACAACCTCTGAATAACAATCGACGAAAGAGAGAGATAGAGAAAGTGAGAGAGAGAGGGAGACAGGAAGACAGGAAGATCTTGTGTATAAGACACATACAAACCGACGGCAATCAAGCTGCAAAAAGGCACAAGTTTTAAGCCGAATGTGTTTTAGGCAGCTATATTCAGAAGTGATTTCAACACTTAACATCCATGGAAAAGATCATGCTAATAATACTTACCGGTCTCTTAAGAGGATACAAAACGACAAGGAATCATGTCTTTAGTTCGGCAAACGTAGAAATCCCCAACTAGACCAAAATTCTCTGCAAAAACAGTTTTAAGAGAAGAGCTATTGGCTCAGAAAGAAGCACATTAAATTGAACTACTTCGTAACGCATTAGGTTCCCATGAACAATAATAATAATATTAGTCGAACAATAATCTCTTCTCTCAATAAATGTGATATTTACATAGAAATTTAGCAATACTATTCCATTTTTTGACTGGAATAATACAATCCAAAATACTAACAAGTTAGAATGCTCAAGTGGAGATAGCACAAGTAGAAGATACCACAATCTTAATTTTGTTGTTGCTCAATATGAAAAAAAAAACATGGTTGCAGAAATTTGTATTTAATATTGAATAGATCTAAGTGTGCTTTTATAGTTGAGCTGAGTAATAAGCTCATCTAGTTCATAAATCGACTTGGCCATCAATGCTGATCAGGAATATATATACGGCGGAGATGCTTGAATGCTTTCGAGCAGTTTCATTATAACTTTCTTTAAAGACCACCTTTGAGGGGAACAAAATGCACAATTTTTGGCGATATTGAAACTGCACTTGTACCAAAACCATTCCATTCAATGGATTGTAAGAGTGTGTGAGGCAAAGCAATAACGGTCTGGTCACTTTGTGGCCAATTAGCCAGACAGTTAAGGGCTTTCGAAATTGGTTAACTGCGAAATCGAGAAGGTTTCTCCGAGAATTGCGGGCACTGCTCGCAGAGCACAAAGTGGGTGGTGACAAAGTGTGGCATATTGTCATATGGCAACTAATCTGTGGCAGAGCATTGTGGCAGTTATATCTGGTACGACAAGCCAAGCCATCATTAAGTAAGAAGTAATCGGTTGGTAATATTAGCAGGCCTTTCAAATGATGATGGTATAATTAGCGCCAGTTATAGGAATCGGGCTATTCAAATAGTAAAATATAAATAAATACGATGAAAGACAAATTCATTACTTGCAATTTAATGGATATCGAATTGACAATTAAGAAAGTTGTTGAACTTAATTAAATATGGTTTCATAACAAACTCGATGTCGATATCATTCCAGGCGACTGCTGCTTCCCATTGGCCTCGTTATTGACCAGCTGGCTACAGTTACCATTAATTGACGTTGCCTCCTTAATGGGCCGCCAAATGTCGAACGTCAGTGAGGGTCGCCTGCTGCTGCTGCTGCTGCTGTTATTGTTGTTGTTGTTGTTGTTGTTATTATTGATGGCCTAGTCCAGAGTATGGACATGGACATTGTCCAAGCCCACATCGCTGAGCAACTACTTTGAGCTGGTGTAGCTTATGCAGTTGCAGTGTCCAGACAGTTTGGTTGAGTTTGCCGCTGTTGTCTGATTGAGTTGACCGGTCCAACGGACCAACAATATTAATACACACACACACACACACACACACACTCCTTTCGATACTGTGCAAGTGTGTATTGGTGTTCTGGCTGCCCGACTGGTCCTGCTCTGAGCTGGCTGGGCTGCACTGGGCTGGGCTGGTCTGCCTGCAGGTCTGTCTGTGGCTTTGGCTAACAAATTGCACCACTGTGGTTTTTGGTGGTGTGCGGCGCAGTGCATAAAATATGAGCAGGGACAATCAGGGCGGATGCGGGTGCGGGAGTGCTCCATAAATAAGCTCATGTTGGCTGGCCAATTTCAATAGAGCCATAAAAATAGTAGGGCCATTTTCAAAATCCAGGGCAACTTGGCACAGTCAGCGGCAGCACTTTTAGCAATTTGTTAAACGTTATTTGTGCAAGTAAAGTCAATTAGAAAAAAGTGGCCGAAAATTCTTTTCACATGACCATGACAAGCAGACCGCCACGCCCACGCCCAAGCCCAAGCCCAAGTCCATGCCCACGCCCACGTCCACGTCCACGCCCAAAACCACACCCATTGACCAGTTGCCATTTACCAGTTAAGCCTTAATTGATTTACAACAAAAGCAAATAAAAGCAAAAGAAAACAGAAAAAGTGTACAACAAATGCGAAATGATTTCACTTGGCCCGTTTCCGGTTGCTGCCTTTAGTTGCCCTGATTTTGCCATTGCAGCTCCACTTGCCTGCTTCTCCGTATTCTCCTTCTGCTCCCAGCAGTCAAAAACCAGCACTGCAGCCCTGCACAAACTACCCTGTGCTTGAATGCCAGCAGGGCTTTTATGTAAGCCCCTCGACTGTCTGTTATTGTAAATCCCTTCTGTTTGTAATCGAATCTGGACTTAAGTACTTGATGACTGTAACCTGATCGCATCATTGCCCAATATGAACACTCTTTCAAGGAGTATTCCGCAGTCGAGCATGCCGTTCCCTATACACACACACACACACACATAATTGACCCGGTCAATTAATAAATGCTCGCTTTGCCCCGACCCTGGCTTTTGTTCTCGGTGCGCCGTTAAGTATGCTGCACTTTATTTACAAACGAGCAAAGTTGCAGGCCAAGGCACAGCACACAAAGACAAGGAGAATGCAAGAGAGAGAGAGAGAGAGGGAGAGAGAGAATGTTGCGAGTTAGAGTGCGAATGTGGAGGAGAAGGGCAAATGGTGTGAAGGGAAGTGAAAGCGATTTTTACATTTCGCTTCTGACTCGCCGCTGGGTGAAATATCTTTATTACAACATAATTAAAAGTACATTTTTTCCATCCTCATTAAGTTAATGCGCCAAAGAGAGTGGGTGGCGTAAGAGGTGAGGGGTGTGCGGGGGGGGGGGGGGGCTTAGCCATCTGCCATCTGCCGCAGTTTGCTTTTATTTTCAATTGATGCCACGTGAAACAAAAACTCATACATTTTAATTACGTATACGTATTGCAAAAATTTATCGGGCGAAATAAAATAAGTTATCAATTCCAAAATGGGATACGGTTATTGCTACCGTTACTTTATTGCTGCACTGAACACAGCATAGCACTTATGCGTAACAATTTCAAAACTGAATTAAAACAAATTTTTATTCATATTTTTTATTAAAAAGCTTAACAATTTATGTTGAGTGCGAAACCAATTAGTTTATTCAATTTTAATAACACGATTCTTATGAAATAAATACCAAACGGAATTTGAGCGTAACTCAATTTTATTACTTGCTACGCGTAACGTTATAATTACAAAAAAAAAAAAAAACACAATTAAGCCAGTGGGGCTTTCAAGTTGATTCAATTATTTATCGCGCAGTAGTTCAATTAAATGTTGCAAGTGCCACTCAGTGGCTGTAAAACAAAACTTGCTCAAAGGTGAAAGCCAAACCCTAACCGAAGTTCACCTAGTAATTAGAGAGTTGCAGATGCAGCTACAAATGTGGAATCAGATACAGCCAAGCACCCAGCAGTGCAGAGTGACCAAAGGACTTTAGGAACACGTGGTAGATGCAATTAAATGTGTGTGTGTGTGTGTGTGTATCTCTGGTTACTATGTGTTATTCCAGTTACATTGAGTATCTAGCATCTGCTATTCGCTTTATGTTGGCCGCTGGCTGTGTGCTTTCGTTGATGTTGTATATCGTGTTTTATATATATATATATATATACATATATCTATATATATGTATATCTATATATATGTATATATTCAGTTATATACAATTGCAAGTGCTAGCACTCGAGGTTACCCAATGCAGTTGTCCGCAGCTGATTGCCTCTGGCAATTGACAATTAAAATGCGGTTGGTCCATCCTCCCCCCCCCCCCACCCTTACCACCTCCCCTACCACTACTCCATTACTCACTTAGCTCTGGCTAACCCCTTTATTGCAGATATATTTATGTTAACTAAATTTCACAAACCAACAACGAAGCCCAGTCCCCATAAAATTCGCCTCTAATTAGCCAAATATTATGCAATGCATCGAAACTGGGGCAGGCAGTTAGTACGGAGTACGGAGTCAACAAATTCTTCTAGATTTCCGTTTCATTTTGATTTCAATTTCAAACTTTTGCTAAAGTCAATTGAACAATTTTTTAAATTGATAATTCCCAAAAATTCATAAAAATTCACAATAAATGCGAACGCACCATTTGTTTGAGCCATATATACGTATGTATGTGTGTGTGTATATGTGTGTGTGTGTGTGTGTGTGTGTGTGTGTGTGTTTTTGACGTTGCTCTTGCAATGAAACTTTTGAAATTTTTATGACGCAAGTTTATTTTCAAACTTTCTACGGCCTCTTCGGCTGCAAAAAAAAAAACAAACCTTGGCAGCTGATTCCCGTGGGTAACAATCTGGAGTGAGATGAAGTCAGATAATGAGAAAGACACAGAGCACAGGGCGGGAAGAGAGTTAGTGAGAGCAAAAGAGAGAAAGAGATAGATAGAGGGGGAGAGACAGTGGTAGAGTGAGAGGGTATAGCAAGAGAAAACTTGTCATATTTTCATTGTTTTGCAGTTGGTATTTTAACTCACTGACTGTTTATTACGAGTATGTGACACACAAAGTCAGATAAATATATATATATATATATATATATACATTTACATATATATGTGTACATATTTATTTATAAAGCGAGAAGGAGGAAGCAGCTAAATTGAGAAGGCGCGTTAAGTTGTCGCCGAGCCCGGAAAGAAATTGGAAACTTTTTTAATTAAGGTAAAGAATTTGCTTTTGGCCGCAACTGAACTCAGCTCCGCTCCACTCGATTTGGAACTACCCACTCAGGGTCTCCGGGTAATGAATTTTTAATACGGTTGCTTTGCCATAAAAGCTTAAATCTCTAAGGCATGCGATAGTAATTGGCCAAACACAATGCGACTTAACAAATATTTCCCCAAATAAAAGGATTGACTGTTTTCCAACTTAACAACATGGAATTGGAAGCAACTCAAGCAGACTTTGTCTCTTCATTTCTCATTTATGAGTTGTGTATAAATTTGTGTTACTAGTCTCCAAATATTAAGACACTTCAAGAACAAATTGATGATTCGAATCGCTTTTAGGATACCCAAAAACAATAGAACATACATATTTGATACAATATAGATATTAATAATATAATTCTATATGTAAAATCATCTAAAACAATATGTAAGTATTTTCTTAGGCACTCCTAAGATTAGGTAGACCGGAGTCAAATATAGCATTTTTAGTTCGGATTTGAGAAAATTATTATATTTTTGTACGTTTTCAGCTTTAAGTTTTAATTAAACATTCGGAATGTTAAAGTAATGTTCTACGGCTTAAACAATAAATGCGGCCAAAAAATAAAATAAGAACTATCTAAGCCATTTATTCTGATAAAGAGCACACAAACTATGACACCATCTGCCAGCGTATAATAGTAATCGTATGCTCACTTAAAATTAATAACAATTAAGAGAGCCCTACTAGTGCCTGCACTATGATTTAGTGGCACTGGCTAACGTGGCGCATGTGCAATTTTAAATGCCAAGTTAGACAATGCGTCTAAACGGGAGAAGGTCATAATTAGGCATAATCAACGAGGGCACTGCAGGCGACAGATACAAGCTGCACATACTCGTGTGTGTGTGTGTGTGTGTGTGTGTGTGTGTGTGTGTGTGTGTGTATGTGTGTAGATGCGCCATTTCTAAACATGTGTCAAATTGTGAGTAAAGGCAGAGCTGCCAAATGAAATGACATTTAGCCGTGCAATTTTGACAGCATTTTAATATGCAGGCAAAGCCAACGCACAGCTGTCTGTGTGTGTGTGTGTGTGTGCGTGTGTGTGTGTGTGTGTGTGCGATCTGACATTAAGCGCTTCAAATTGAAATTACTTAACTGTTGGCTGTTAGCTGCACTCGACTGCGTTCTGCGCTTAGCTTTTGGCATTTGACTTTTGGCGTTGGTATTTCGGCAAATTGCCGGACTGCCAAGGTATTTGTTGACGCACAGTTAATTAAGTACGCACACATGTACACCCACCCAAACACAAGCACACGCACGCACACACACACACACACACACACTCACAGCCATTACGCGCACCAAAAGTGAAAATGGAATGACAGCTTAAGGCTGTAAGCCACAAGGTGTTTTAGCAGCACGTTTTATGGCAACGCACGCACTTGGCCTCAACCTAGGCAAATAAAAATGGGCAAGTTAAATTAAAAATCTAAAATTTATACGGGCTGCCTCACTGACTGACTGACTGACTGACTGACTGACTGTTTGCTTGACAAGCCGACTTGGTTTCCAGGATGCGGGCATTGACGTGGTAACACATGAGCCTGGCCAAATCTAAAAATAGTCGCAGCTCCACTTTGAATAAATAGTGCCTACAGCTAAGGTGGCAACATGTTCAAGTCCAGGTCCCCTAGGGCTGCCAGACAGACGTCAAAGTGCCGTCAACCTAATGCCATTGCAGTAGGCAACTCTGGCACTGTCCATAAAGGAGAAATAGAAGCCTCGTGCAGTCCAATTGCCAACGCAATATGTATTTGAGTGCGTGTTTGCGCGTGTGTGTGAATGTGTGTGTGTGTGTGTGTGTGTGTGTCTCCCACACAGCCAAAAGCAAAGTCAGCACTAAACGACTTTGTAGTCATTATTAAATCACCTCATGCCCCATGCCCCTTTCACCAAAAGACAGGAAGCAAGGTTTCCAAATAACTGGCCAGCTCTTCGCAGACCTTTTTACGAGGATGTTTCTTCATTTGGATTTAAATTTGCCAGAATTGGAATTGGAATTGGATCAATGCAAGTTCAGAAATCTGTTTAATGCCCAAAAATGCAGCTCGTTAGCCTTAATTTTATGCTCATGTCTTAAATATGCAGCTTGCAATTTTCGGAAGAAAACCAAAGTAAAGCTCCGTAAGCGAAAGGAATTTACAATTTGAACACGATCCTAAACATCATTGTTCAAGAACTGACTTTGCTGAATTTATTCTCTCCAACATTATTCAGAAATTTATGGTATATATATATATATATATTTACATTTGGCACTCTAAATCAAATTATCGTGAAATAAAAAACCCAAGAAACCAACAGCAAGCAAGGAAACAGTAAATAAACTTTTCAACTCCTTGAAGACTATAAAACAATAAAGGAAAAAAGAGAGTGAGAGAGAGAGAGAGAGTGTGTGTGTGAAAGTGGGAGAGAGCGAATGATTTTCATATAAACAAAGTATTGAATTTTCTCTTATTTTGCGTGTCTCGTCGCCAGCGACTTCTCGGAGAAATGACATTAAAACTGATTTATTGCTGCAGATAACTTTGGATTTATGTTGGACTCGCTGGAAAGGCACTTTTCTTATGGTCCTCTGCAAGCATGCCCCACAAAAGTGGCAGCCACCAAAAGCCACATTGCTATGAGCAGAGCTGAACAGAGCGCTTCTCTGGCTCAAGGAATGAAAGCGCTTTTAATTAACATGAAACCTTTAATTATAATTTAAAAGATTATCGTGTCAAATTCACAGTCCGTATCTATTGTGTCCACCCCAAATCGCAATCTACCCCTAAAACTAAGTACGTTTATTGTTTGCTCAAAGAGCGTTTAACAGTTGAGCGTTGCTACCCCCCATTAACAGCTGCTTTGGCCAAAGGCTTAGCATCGATAGGGATGAATACAAAGGAAATAATTAAGGCCACAACGAGAAGGCCACCCACGATGTCGATGCCGATGCCGATGCCGATGACGATGACGATGCCGATGACGATGCCATTGGCAATGCACATCACTTTCCATTACAATGGATTTGGCCATTAACTTGTCTACAAACATGCGCTGCGTGGACTTTGTCTATTCATTTTATTCTTTTTTCTTTTTCTTTTTCTTGTTTACATGAAAATGCTCAGGCTCATAGCTGCAAGGTTTTCCTGATCATGCACGACATAAACCATCCCAGAATTCATTATCATTAGCATTAACAGGTAAATTAAATGCATGCCACGAATTTCTTAATTAGATTTCCTAATCACGGCACAAGGCGTGTGACCAAAATCAAATCCGAATACGCGACTGATAAAGTTACAAAATTTGCCTAAGTTAAAGATATTGTTCCTACTAAATGGGATTTATTACAAATTTTGAATTATATGGAATATGCTAAGTCTGTGGAAACTACCAATTAATTAAAAAGCGTCTATTGAAAAGTATTTGTTCTATTGCTCTAAGAGCTGAACTTGAAAATTTGTTCTTGTTAGCCATTTGAAGACTTAATTTATAATAATACTAATAATAATAATAATATTGAATAATATGTGTAACGAGTAGTTACAGCGTTGTTAACAGATGGATAACATCCACATAAGCGATAGTTGAGGAGGATCAGTAGAACGGGGAAGTCGAGTCATGGAAGAGCAGCTTTAATGTCGTCTACAAGAAGTCGTAAAAGTCCCGAGTGCCATAAGTTGTAAAGTTGTACAGTTAATTATAATATCGTACTTTACTTTGTTAATATTAAGCTAGATATATCCAGTCCAACATATATGTAACGAGTAGTGGGATTACAGTGCTGTTGGGTGGCAACGCTGGTTAATAGATCCAACAGTAGCATAAGCATTATTGAAAGAAGGAGAGTCGTAGAAGGACATCAGAACGAGAGAGTCGAGTTCGTTAAGATCGTCAATAAGAAGTCGTCAAAGTCCCGAGTTGTAAAATTCTCGATGCAGCGAGGAAATTAATCCTTATTTTATAAAGCCAAACATTACATTGTATATCCAAAACTCATGCTATGCCATTTTACTCTAAAATACTAGAACTATAATATTAATAACACACAGTGCATAATTAGTTCCACATATATTTTAAGTTTCTTCTATCCTTATTCCTTAACATAGCTTCGAAATTAAGATAGATTTTTGAAAAGTACTGAATATATTAAAGAAAACAAGTAGTCTATATACATAGACTAGCTAGCCGATATATATATATCATTGTGGAGGAGCTTGTGTGCGAACATGATATAGGAAGACTCTGCAACCAGCTGGGATTGCCTCCCAAACTTACTTCGCTCCTCATCTTCTTCGTATTCATTGTTGGACGCACTGTTAACGGCCTTTGTTTGGGCATTCGATTGTAGAAAATAATAAAACGACCATCACCAAGATTAGTTAACACATATATTGTGCATGTGTGTGTGTGTGTGTGTGTGTGTGTGTGTGTGTGTGTGTTGGCTTGTGTCTGTGCGTGAGCGTTAATATTCATTACAATATGCTTTTAAATGTCAAAGGCAAGTCGTTGTTTTTTTTTGGGGTAAGGTTTCGGGAGTTGGCTCCGAGCACGTCGCCATTGCCTCAAAACACACCCGCCAATCTTTCCCAGTTTCCGGCCGATTTCATTGCCGTCTCTCTTTCGCGCGCATGTGTGTGGTGTGTGTGTGTGTGTGTGTGTGTGTGTGTGTGTGTGTGTGTAGCTTTATGTGCAAATGGCTTTGTGCATTCGCCGACTTGTTAAAGTTATTGGCTTTGCCGCTTTTCTGCTTCGCTATTTTATTTTATTAATATCAACCGCTCGCAAGTTGCTCTCATAAGTTTATTATTTATAAGCCTCACTCGAGTGCGACACTCGGGACGAGTGTGTTCACAGTTTACTATTTTTATGTTTTGTTTCAGTCTCTCTCTCTCTCACACACACACACACACACACACACAGACGCACAACTGCAGTCGTGCACAGACTTTTATGAGCGCCTAGCAATCAGTTTATATTTTGTATGGCTTATTCACAATTTGTGCCCCGAAAGCGGCCAACGGCAAATTTAAGTTTTATTGCAGCTCAAGAGAGAGAGAGAGAAAAAAACACACACACACACAACGACAGCATAAGTATTTTTATGTTCGCATCATCTTTGATGTGTGTGAGAGAGAGAGAGAGAGAGAAAGAGAGGAGAGCAAAGTGTGCATTGTGCAGAATTGGGGTGAAAATATTGTCGCATCAGTAAAAAAACAAGAAAAAAAAAAAAAAAAATTGTTATTGTATTTTATTGTTGAAGGCGCTTATGTTTTTATGGCTCGCATAAAACATTGCTCCGCTGGCCGGAGACTGGCTGTTGCTGCTAATGCTTGGTGGCAATGGTGGTAAGACAAGGGGGGGGGGGGGGGGGCGGCAGCGGCATTGATAAGCCTTGTCACGCCCATTTGCACAGCAAGCTCCGCGTTTCAAATTGAAAATTATATTTGCCAAATGCTTTCATAAAATAAAAGAAAACTGCTAACTCAATGAACAAACGAACTTAATGGAGGTCAACAAACACACACACACACACACACACACACACACACACACACACGCACACACACACACACGCATACATTCAAATGTGTATATTGACAAAATTGTTTTTAAAATCAAAAAGGGTGCGCGGAAACCGATAATTTGAAAAGCTTGCTCCTCATGACTTGCACTTCGAATTAGTTACCAAAAAACACTTATGAACACATGTGTATATACATTTCTGTGTGTGTGTATGTGTGAGCCCTTAAATAATGCACAGGTATTCAGTAAGGTAAGGAACTTGGCAAGCACATAATTCGAGTAAGCTGCTTAAACTCTACTTAGGCTTTAGCGCCTGCCCCTTGTCTTATTTACTTTTGTTCAATTATTAATTACAACGATTATCAATAAGCGCCTTCATTTGCTACCCATTAGGTTGCCGAATTTGGCAGCAAATCTGTTTTCTTATTTTGTGCGGCTTACAGCTTGATTCCATTAACCATATTGCATTTGGCTAATTAGAACTGAAATGCTTTTTTAATCATTCATTTTTTTTTTATATTTATCGGGACGTAACCGATAGCGAAATACTGTGATACCAAAAGTTGTATGCAGCCAAGAAATACTGCCTCTCAGATTGAGGTTGATATAAGATAGTAATCCTTCTTCGAAGGTTGGCTGTAGCTCTTAGATTACGGATGATATGAGCTTTTAGAGATTTCTGGGGTGGGAGTGGGTGTGGTTGAAAAAAGGTAAAGAGAAGGTTCCCAATAATCTTCCTTCCAATTTTGGTAACTGTAGCTCTTAAATTGCGCCAGATATGGGCATTTGTCGGTTTTTGTGGGAGGGAGTGGGCGTGGTCCAACATTTTTTTTCCAGGTTTTTAAAGGGTGTTACTAGCAATACACCTTTCAAATTTGGTCCTATCGACTTACACCAACGGGTGCATCGGTTTAGGTAGGCGGAGTGGGCGTGGCTATTTAATTTTTTATTGGTCTTTTAAGGGATTTACCAGTAACATACTTTCAACAAATTTAGGAATATATGCGCATTTCAGATTTCTTGTGGCATGGTCCAAAAATATGGCAATCCTTGAAGGAGGTTACCAGCAAGTTACCTTCCAAGTTTGGTCACTCTATCTTTAAAATTGTAGGAGATATGTGGCTTTATCGATTTTATCGATTTGCTAGCTCCCTAGTGGACGTAGGACTCCAATCTTGACACTTTATCTATTCGGATCACTTTCAAGTATATGTTCCAGGTTTCACTGTTATACCGTCGGTATCGTGGTATAAATATGCCGATAAGTGTTGGGCGTAGTGCATTCAGGCTATTAGTGTTCAGGTACCTCTAAATAAAAAAACATTAAAAAAGTATTTCTATTTGAGTTCATTTTTGGCTGTAAACCACACTTTGACAATAATTCGGAGGGTGAATATATATTTCGATATTCGTTATTCGTTATTAATTGAACTGTGAACATTTTCAGCACACATGGATCACAGTGGCTGCCACTTATCGATTTTCGATTCGGATACAAACTCGTCCATTGCGCGCCACGTTTATTCAAAATGTCGGTACAAAATGGCTCTATTTTCATAAGGTCTCCGAGAATTATGGCTCAGAGAGACAGAGCGAAAGCGGGACGGCGGACAGGACGAGGACGAGGACGAGGACGAGGGCGAGTGTGTGCACGGTCGCTGGCGTAGTAAAATGAAATGTCAAAGGACAAACACTGTCGACGGCTACCTGTTACCAAAATAAAAAACACATCAAAGAACTTGAGTCGGCGACGAAAAACCGTGGAAATTGAAACATTCTTTCATTTTGCTATCGGCGAAGGTATTTTATTTTGTTTTTAATTTAATTTTTGAATGGTTGTCAGCATCAAAAGTATGAAAATAATAATAAGAGTATCAGCTGTGGACGGCAACAGCCGGCAGTTGCCAAGTGTCAGCAGCAAAATGTATGCACGACTGGAGTATACCCTATTTAATCGAGTTAATCGAGCGTTAAAGTTGTGGCACATTAAAATGGCAACAGGCCGCCTGTTGAATGCCAGAAGCAATACCAGCAGCTAACACTGACTGACTGACTGACTGACTGACTGACTGACTGACTGACTGACTGACTGACTGACTGACTGGCAGACAGACTGACAACCTGTAAGGGGAGGTATGTGACAATAGCCTATTTATTGGGGCGCAAGCAAATTCCTGCAACACTTCACACACTCTTCGCTCCTCCCAGAAACTCTGTCGAGGAACTTTAATGAAATTTAGGTGACTTTAAAGGCCCAACTAAAATAGCTAATTAGCATTCTATACCAGCGATGGACTCCGAATATGAATCCGGTGGGCGGGGCAAGCTGTGCTGTTGCACTAAGTTTTTGCGATGTGCGATGTACAATGTGGCCGATGGCGGGGGGTGCAACAACAAGTATGAGTAGCACATGATTACATTCAACCGACAACAACAATGTCGACAACGAGGCGCTCACAGGCACTGTGCTACAAAGCAAAATGACTTTAGGCTGGAGCAACAACTATGTGGCAACATCGACAACAACACCAAAGACTACAACATGGATGACACAGATGAGGAGGCTGTTGATGAGGATGGCATGAAAGCCTCTAAGCCCTAATATTTGCTGTTGCAAGCGACAGCAAAAAACCTGCTCACAACTGAGCCCGAAGTGAGAGCGGAGCGCAGACCGAAGCTGTGGGGCAAAGGGGCGCTTAACAAAACAACAACAACAACAACAGCAGCCAAAATTGAGAGGCACACGCACAGAAATAAAGAGAATACAATGAAAAAAAAAAGGAAATGTGGCTGACTTTGTGAGAAACTACAACAACAACAACAACAAACGAGCGAGGCAGTAGAAGAGAATGCCACAAAAATCAATTTTTGTGTAAATTTTGTCTTATTTTTTGCAGTCTGCTTTTTGTGCTTTGTGCAAAAGTAGCTGCCAAAAAAAATGACACCAAAAATCAGAGTAAAAAAAAGAAAACGGCAAGAAATAAAGCAAGAAATTATAAAAATGCGTTCGGTCCTCGCGTGGCCAACGGTTCGGTCTGTAGCCGGCGTATGAGTACGGGTACGGGTACGGGTCCGGGTACGGGTCCGGGTCCGGCTGGAATTGGTGTTTTAGGTTTGCTTTTGCGCCTCATATTTCAAAGTCTGCTGTCTGGAATGCTCTTGATCTGTCGCCTGCGGGTCTGCGCGTCTGTATCTGTGTCCGTGTCTGTATCTGTGTCTGTATCTGTGTCTGTGTCTGTGTCGGTCTGTGTTTGTTAGTGTGTCTGTGTCAAGGATCTATCTTGGGGCCTGTCAAGATTTAGTGGACAATGCACTCACACACACACAATTAGGAACAATCGCAGACGCATAAATCTTTCCACAATCAACTTGCACCTTCGTTGACAATCAGATACACACACACACACACATATGTACATGTCAGTATATAGTATTATATGGAGAGATCTGAGATTGGCCAAAATATGGAAAGTTGTTATGATGCTGAAGAAAACAAAACAAGTCGGAAGGTTGCACAACATCACTACACTCAACTTATTTCTCAACTTCAAAGGGATCAGGGAAATGTTGTGAAGTTGCAGCATATGGGATTGTTTATTGTTGGTTGACCCCTTTTTTGATTTAAATATGTTTTTCTCCGATTCCAGGTGATTTTATTGAATCCTCAAACAACGTTTTGTTGTATGGCATTCCAAAGGGGGCGTGCCGAGCAGCCAATTTTACCGTTATATTGTGCATACGCCCCCTGTTCTGTCGATTGTTAAGCGAAACTTGGGGTGTGTGTTTGAGTGTGTTTGTGTGTGTGTGTGTCTGTGTGTGTGTGTGTGTGTGTGTGTGTGTGTGTGTGTGTGTGTGTGTGTGTGTTTGCTTGGTTTATGCATCGAGTCTGCCCATTTGATGTACATTGATACAGTTGTGACTTTCTGCTGAAGTTACTCAGATAGATTCCCGCCCCCAAGCACGATAATTTGGTAATTCCTGCCTTTCGGTGTGTACGTGCGTATTTTCTGAATACATATATATATTTATATATATATATATATATATATATATATATATATTTATATGTCGCGCAATTCTACGCAAATGCTTTGATTATTTCAAATTCGCTTTGATTCGGCTTTTGTTTTATTTATATTATTATTATATATACATATGTATGCATATATGTATATATAAGTATATATGTACATATATCGCGTACCGGGCCTCGATACTCAGTCATGCAGTCGCCCAGGCCGACAAATTTATGCCGACAACGCCTATATTTATATACACCTTCACCTGTCTTGCCAAAAATCACTTACGGAATTAAATTTTCTGCTGCCTGTCGCTCTCCATTTGTGTGTTGGTGTTGGTGCTGTTGTTGTTGTTGTTGTTGTTGGTGTTGGTGTTGGCTAACTCTCTCTCACTCGCACTTTCTCTCTTTGCTTACCTATTGCTGTCTCTGTCTCCATGGCCTTCCCATTTGTTTTACTTATTTGCCAATCCACATGAGAAGCTCGCGCCTCAAGCGACGTTCCCATCATTCAAGTCATCCTCATCCTCATCCTCATCCTCATCCTCATCATGCATATTATTATTAAATGTTGAATATGTTTGTATTGGCTGTCGACTGGGAAACCCACCAAACACAATTAAGTCTATAACCGGGCTATAAATATGCTACGCTCTATGCCCTTTTTAGCCTACTTTTGTAAGCCAATAATTGTTAATTATCGACAACATTTTCCAACAACTCAAAAATTAAGTAAACAGCATCCAAAATTATCATTCGTACTCGAATATTCGAATTACTCTAATTTGAACTCGTGTTTTTATTATATTTTATTATAAATTGAAATTATATTAAAAAACTAATGCCACTTTTAGCAGTTTCATTAAAGATTGACAATGATTTTAAGTCCGGTCTTCGTATTCATAAATACTCTGAAAATGTACTCAAATTTTCCTTCCCTGATATATTACAAATCCGTGAAATAAGAGGGTCGGGAGAACATAACACTTTTAGACGTTTTCCATAAATTTGGATTAAATTGCAAGAGCTGCAGACAATGTCATTAAATAATTGCGAATAAATTCAATAATCCTCATTTAAAAAGTATTTATATTGAAAATTTGGATGGAAGTGTTTTTTAAATCGAATAAATTCATCTGATTAATAATTGTTCTTAATTATTTTGGCCGTTACAGTTGCTCAAAGTTCACATTACTTCTGCAAGCCAATTGGATGCCATCTTTTTTTATTTTCAGTTAAACTATGCTAAGAGTTACTTTTATTTTTAAGGTATACCCGAGTGACCAAATATGATATATATTTCAGCACTTTTCGAAATTGCTCAAAGCATTAAAATTCCGGTTGCAACATCCTTCAAATGGTTTGCTATTTATATTTTAACGCAAATTTACTTGGAATCGCTGCCAACTTAAACCGGTCTTTTATTGTTTAGGCCGTATGACATTATATTTTTTTAATGGACCTCTGCCCGTTTAATATTGACGTGAAAAAGAAAAGCCATAAATAAAAACAAAAAATAATCCCAACTCCGAACTAAAATTGGGATGTCGCCAGATTAGCTTCGATCTGCAAGGGTATTTAATTTTCGGCCCGTCTAAGATAGCTTTTCTTACTTGTTGTTTTTGTTTTTGTTGTTGTTGATGTTTGTTTTATTGCGATTAAATATGCAAAAAAAAAAAAAAATGAATATACTTGTCGTATTTATAAATTATATTTGAGTATGCCTGGGGTATTTAATTTTATTTGGGTACTTCGAGAGTGTGTGTTGAGTGTGTGTTGAGTGTGTGTATATGCATACATGCATACATATGTCACAATGTCGCCGTAGATGTATGAGAACTTGTTAGTACAAATGTGTATACATACATATGTATGTATTTAGTATATTCTTATTATATTGCTCATAACAATTACATTCGCGCTTGTTGTTGACATTACGCTAATGAATTAAATTTGATCATTTTAATTATACGAGTATTTGTTGCAAAAAACTTTTTTGATACATGTTTCCACTATTTTTTGTCATGTACAAATTTCTATTTCTTACTTGTATCAAATCGATTTGTATCGAAATTTGCGATAACGATAAAATGAAATGAACTTCATCAGCGTATGGTATATGAGACCTTTCATTCCTAACTGAAATCTGATAGACTGATATGCCTATCACGAATATACATAATTTATGTGAATGCTTTTTTCTGCCTATTACGAAATTTTGAATGAGTTGAGGCAATAATTAAAGGGATGAAGAGCAAAGAGCATCATTCTGTTTAATTTAACCTAATTAGATTTTTTAACGGATTTCTATATCTTCTGAGCTTAAGACATGATCCGCTGGGATCGGCAGATTCCGTTACTGCTTATACCCGGTTTGGTTAGGTGACAAGAAACCGGAGAGAGACTTGTTTAAATCGTTTCTGAATAGAGCTACCAACAAAACCCATTTGGCTTGTCTTATAACTTGTGCCTTTGCCCAAGTTGATTGCCACAGGTGTTTTTTCTCTGATTTATGACATACGAATGTTGTTTTGGCTTTTAGTCTTAGCCTACATGAGCTCAAAAATTTAAGATTTAGCTGGGTCATCCAGCAAGTAAGGTTAGCCTTGCAACCAGAATATCAAAGCGGTTGCGAAAACGAAACAAATTTATTAAAATTGCACACTGAAAATGCAATTAAAACCAATATTGTATTTATTTTTAAACTTTTGCCTTATGCTTAACATTTAGACACTCAAGAAAACAATTTTTGACCAACTAAGTTATAATTAAAGGAATGTCCTGAATACTAAGCACAGGCCTATGGGTTTTTATTCAAGGGAACAGAGATACGGTGGCTCAGAGCCTATTTGGAGCAGTGTCAAGCAAAAATGTAAAGTGCTGTAAAGCTTAAGCAAAGAAATAAATTCAAAATGTTTAAATGCCAATTTGTTTAATGTTATATCACGTTTGAAAAAGAAACTTTAGTTTACGTCGGATTCCAAGCTTCTAGGAACTTTGGTATATTGAGGTACACACTCTTGTCCATTGTTGTTTCAATAACCACCCATTTTCCGATGCCGGCTGCTGAGATAGATACCCATACCAGGACACTTCCTCCGCCATGCTTGACTGTTGCCCTAAAGTTTTTGGGATTCAGTTCAGTATTGGACTGTCGCCACACATAATTCCGTCCGCCCGAGCCAAAAATGTTGAATTTGGACTCATCTGCAAATATGACTGTGTTTCAGAACTCCAAATCCTTGTCCATGGATTTTGACGAACGTCATACTAGTCCCTTTATATGTTGCGATTATATATTGACCATTCCGTGGTGCTCGGGCGTTGAAGTCATGGTTGCGCAGAAATTGGAGCACAATTTCCACATTGCACTTTTTCCCATTCCATCCTGAGTCAGTTCTGGAACCGCTTAGGACTTTCCATTATTTTCCTGATGATCCTCGCTCTTATTGTTCGGTTAAAATCTTTTTTGGTGCCATTCCTTGCACTCCATCCGATTCTCGTCGACGAAGCGCCGAATGTTGTACACAGTTAAGTTGCTTAGATTGACTATTCCAGCTATTGGGTGATGTGAATATCCGGTTGTAAGTGTTCCATGATGAGTTTCCGTTGTTCAATGGTAGTCCGTTTGCCCGTAGAGATGCAGAATGTAACTTAACTAACTACGCAGGATTGGTCTATTTATATCGAAAATATTCAACCTGTCGTAAAAAATCCGGGTTTCATGGCATCGAGGTGTCCATAATGTAAATTTATAAGCTTTGACCATAAATTTCGGTTCTTTTTTACAGAACCCGACCTACTAGGTAGGGAAACCCCAGATTATTGGGGTCATATATTCATTTTGGTGGTTAATATATGTATCTGGCATTGGTCTTTGGAATTTTTGAAAATTAATGTATAATTAGCTTATGGCAGGCAATTAAAATTTTTGTTTGAAACTGCTCCAAATAAGTTGTGAGCCACTGTATGTCATTGCACATAATGTCATTGAATAGGTAGTTTTCTCTAAAGTGCTTGAGTCAACTTTGTGTTGCATGAACCACAACACGCAAACAACAACAACAAACAAGCACATTATTTATTTAGTTGTGTCTGTTCTCTTCTCTTTTTTTAACTGCAAAGTTAAATGCACCGTTATACAAAATGTTGTTGTTGTGAGAGATGTTTTTTTTAACTGTCTTGTGTTCTGTGTGTGTGTGTGTGTGTGTGTGTGTGTGTGTGTGTGTGTGAGTGTGCGTGTGTGCAGCAATTGTTATGCTGCTGCTGCTGGTTTGGAGTTAGTGTTTTTTTTGCATCTTTATTTCGGCTGTGTTTTGTTGCGTTTGTTGTTTGTGCAATTGTTTAAACGCACACGCGGCACATTCATTATTTATTTGTTTTTCTACTCACCGACAGTTGCTTGGATTCTGTTGCTGCTGCCAGAAATCAATCAAATGTTGCTTTGCTTTGCTCGGATAGGTGTTTTGTTTTTTTTTGTTCTTGATTTTTTTTCTAATTTTGTTTCTGTTATTATTACTTGGATTTACTTTTACTATTTTTATTTATTGCTTTTTTTTGTGTTATCAAGGTTTTGCTCTTATCTGACGCTGGAATATGTATATATATATATATATATATATATATATATATATATATATTTGTGCATGTTCACTTAATATATATATATGGGATCGTAAACAGGATTGTTATTGTATACGATTTTTGTTTATATCGGCGATTTGATTTATGCAATAACAACAACAAGATTTTTCCGCTTAAATGTCCCAACTGTTTAGCAGTTTTCGTTACCTGGCTGTGAGTCTTAAAGGCCATAGTCATTTTGGCAACGGGCAAGCAGCAAAATTAAGCCAAAGTAGAGTGCAAATATTTATGCACATAAATTTCTAAAATTTTGCCATACGCGGCCAACTTGTGGCATAGCTGAAATTACACAAATTACGCTATTTCATTTGATTTTAGCATTTTGCCAGACCATTTTGTTTATGCCACAGAATCGGCGCCCGTCATTCTAATGAATGAAACGATCTGGGCGTGGGCGGGGCGTTGGCCTGGACGTGCATGTGGGTCTGGGCAAAGCGAACTCTTCAAAAATCATCTAATAATGTCCATCGATGACACAATGATTTTAGTCATGTATGTGCCATTCCATCCAGCTTACGTCTTAGCTGGAAACAGTGCAACATTTCTATTTGTCACAAAGCAACATCTCAACAATTTGTCAACAATTTACAATCTACATTTCAAGAAATGACGAACAAGTGGCAAAGCCTTCAAAGCCGAAGTGTCCACGTCCGGCAGAAAGATGCGACTTGCGTCTTTCGCAATCATTTATTCACTACACAAAAGGTCACAAATCAACTAATCACATTGCAAGGCTGTCAACAAAACATAGTGACATATCCAGATCGTGCTGGTCTTTCATGTCTACCCTCACACCATACTCACACCACACTCAAGAATCACCACAGCACCAACCAAAAAAACCGCTGAGTAGCTGATCCCACGCTAAGCAACCAAAGTGCACCATTAGCAATTATGAATAAGATGACGAAATAGTCACGTACATGTTGCAAGAAACAAAGCGAGAGTTTTCCTTGTAAACAAAAACCTAGAATAAGTTGAGTATTGCTTTGTACGCCGAACAGCGCAGTTCTTAAGATTTAATTTCGAGTACGCCGAACAGTGTAAACCTAAAATCTAATTAAAATAAGACTCGATTTTGTGAAGTAACAAATTAATATCTCCAGTTCGAGAATACAGGCTTGAATAAAGAAATATATTTTTTTATCAAATTGTAATCGAAAACATATAATTATATATAATATATAACATGTTTCAAACTGTCGAAAATACAAGATGTGAGCCTATCTTGAGACGCTTTTAAATATGTTTTGATTAAGCGAAGGATGCCAAGTCTTGGAAACATTTCGCAAGTATCCCATATAACCATCACAGAATTAATGCAATCAGAAATATGTGCATATGTTGTTATGTTTAAGCTTTCAGATATGCACATGTATTAGCAGCCATTTCAATTTCATTGCTGCCCCATGCCCCATGCGGCGTATGCGTAATATTTCGCATGCCTGCCCCATGCGATGCTTGGCTTAAATGAAAATGCGCTTAAAGCATTTTGCAAAGCAACCAAGCTACACGCAACCACACACACACACACACGCACACACACGTACACACACACACACACACACACACACACACACACACATGCATGCAGAAGCTGCAAGGCAAGTCACATATGGAAGGAGCCACAGCAATTTTTAAATAATTATTGCTCCGGGAGCTGCTACTTAAACAGCAATATGAAATTAAGTGCTTTAAAATGTTCTTTATGTGTGGAGGGAGTTTTGTTTTATTTGCTTATTAACTATTTTTATTTTTTATGTTGAGATTGTAATAAATAATAATAAATTTGCTTAAATTGCTAAGTCTTATCTTATCTTTCCCGCTCTAAACAACTTGTGGGATGTTTCGAATGGGGCTGAGCTGAGATTCCTCGTTAATAAGCAGTGCCGGACAAACAGTGGGTACTACGATAACGTTATTTGTACTGACAAGGTGCTTGTGTTGCCACCTTTTTTAAGGAATAGCCTCACGCAACCCCAACCTCCCCGCACCACTTACCCACCAGCACCCTATCGCCACATCTCACTCCGCACCAAGGTGTCACTCGGACCGTGCCGAGAGTCAGCTTGTCTGGGGACCCGGGTTCGTACCGGCCTGGCTTAGAATTCCTAACTACAAATTGCGTTCCCATAATAGCCACTGATAACGCAGACTCTTTGGTAGTAGTGTCTGCGTACTTATCAGAAATGGAGGGACTGGTGGAGGACTGCAGGAAAGAGAAGATGCCGGCGATAATCGGATTCGATGGCAATGCGCACCACACAATATGGGGCAGCAGTGACGTCAACATGAGGGGTGAGTACCTCACAGATTTTATATTTATTTATATTTTATTCACACCTACATTTGTACGTATAGTCAGGGAGGATGTCTTAGACATCACCCTAATCAGTCGGTCCCTTAAGCCTCATCTTGTCTCTTCAGAGGTATCTATGCCTAACCGTAGAATCATCCTATTTAAGATACAATTATATATGGATAGCAGTGCACCAAGTCGTAACCCCAGGAATTTTAACTGGGAAAGATTCAAGTCGACCTTACAACTCAACCTATCCAGTAGAACATAAGGAATACCCAGAAACCCGCTGGAACTAGAGAGGGCTGCAGGGAATCAAAACAAAAGCATAACTTAACTGATGCTTTTGAAGAGCATTGCCCGGTAGGAAGATGCCCCTGGTGAAACCGGAGAATGGAAACGGGACCGTGAAAGTTTGACCTTATATCATTAGGAGATTAGGAAGGCCAAACAGATGAATTATTGAAACTTCTGGGAAAGCATTGTAGGAACAGGCGAAGGCGCCCGGCTCCATAGAGCACCGGCTAAGCGAGCAAATGATGCAAATGTAGCATTTAAACAATGTAATTGTAGCAGCGAACTATGCAGGCTTAGTAAAAGCGAAAAGGAATCCTCCATGCATGTCCTAGCGGAATGTGTCGCCTTAACCAGGAAAAGAAGCAGCATCCTTGGGATGATGTTATAAGATTCAAAGACATAGAAGCCCTCAACCCAACGAATGCTAGAGTCGTGCAGGAGCTGAGGTTGATGGATAACCAACAGGGTCAGAAGGTGGCAGTGCAGTCTGTCCGTCTGTCACCCCGCCAGGCAATGAGTTGAATTATATATTTAGCTTAAGTCGGGGTCTGACATAGTTCTGAAAACAAGATCATTCAAAGTTGACGCAAACAAGATGCTGTGTTTGGTAAGATGGTGCGGGGAGGGGGGATGTCAAATTGAAAACACGTCAATATACATCAAAGTGCAAAGAGCTAAAATTATGAAGAGAAACTCCCATTTCCAAAAACTACAAAAACCTACAACAGTTTTCTAATTAGAGCCAACATGTTTAAAAGATAGTAAACTGGCAACTTATGTGCCATACACATGATGTTATCAACTGAAAATACAGAGGTACGAGGGTATTACGGAATCGGTCTCACTCATTCCACACACACACGCATACCACATGTATACAAACATTTATTGGGGACAGAAGAACTCAGGGACCTCCGGGCATATTTGGGCAATCAACTCTTCAAGTTCAAATGACTTTCATTTTGGTTAGACTTGGACTTAACCAGGAAACAGACAGAAAACAGCTTAAGCTAAATATGAGGTTGTCCCATAGTTTTAGGCAAATTTTGCAGCAAAATGATGCATTGATTTTGGCTCTGAGACAAATTTATCCAAACTATCGTATACATGGAGGTGATAGTTTGGGTATCGATTTCGGTATCGATATACCTGGTTTTAACTTTCGTTATTGACAACCTATAAAAACTTGCACGCTTTCAATATTTCTCATCTCTAATTCAAAAAAATCTCAATAGTACAAAATTTGTTGGAATTTATAAAATTTAATATTTAAAACTTCGTATTTGCTGACGAATTATTTAAATTACCATGGAATCTTTATGTCGGCTGTGCTTAAAGGAATCCAATGATGGATTCATCAACATTTTCACCGACGATGATGAAGAGCAGGTAATCCCAATGCGGCTTAAGGATTGCCTCTCCTTGGTGGCAACGCCAAGTGACGGCTTGCCCCGGCGAATTTGTAAGGAATGTCGGAACCAATTGGAGGTGACATTTGCCTTTCGGCAGATCAGCCAAGCAAATGATAGGAAGCTGCACTACCGCACCAGAGAACCTAGCCCGAGCAGCAGTTCTACGCTGGAGTCAGAGGAGTCCAAGATGGAGTCAGAGAGCTATAATACTCCATTAATAAGCAGCACCAAGCTGGAGTGCCCGGTGTGCCACAAATTATTGGAAACAAACCTAATTTTATGCCGCCATTTTAACGAACACATCAAGACAGGCTCCCTAATATGTCCGTTGTGCAATAAGCAGACATCCACAAGATCCATCCTCAAACGGCATTTGAAGAGGCACATGGACTACAAGCCACACAAATGCAATGTGTGCGATAAGTCGTTTGCGGAGCTTTCGGACCTGAAGCGTCACGTTATCATTCATAGCGGGATCAAACCGTACAAATGCATTCATTGCAATAAAGAATTTAGGCAAAAAACACATTTAAAGAGGCACAGTCGTATCCACGGGAATATGTTTCTTCATACAGCAACTGATCAGACCTGATTAAATGTAAATGTTGTTGTTAAATTTTGTATATAAATATAAATATATACATACATATAAATTCAAATTGATATTGAATAAAGTTGACATTTTGCGAACATTTTTTGTTATTTAAATTATCTACTTGATTTTTTCCTTATTTTCCACAAACATTTTTTGTATTAATATTTTTGTTTTTAAAATGACGTTAAAGTGCGATTAAAGGCATCATTTCTATCAGCAGACGCAAACATATTCTGTATGCATAAATATGCGAGCGCATGTGTGAGAAAGAGATGGCATGGTTACCGACGCAAGCGAAAACATGTTCTTGTATGTATTTTGCAGATGCCAGTTACCCATAACTGCGTGGTCATATACAGTGTCTCAAAGCTTATTTGGAGCAGTGTCTAGAAAACATTTTAGCTACTTGCCATAATCTAATTATTCATTAATTTTTGAAAAATTTCAAAGACCGATGCCAGATACATATACATATTAACCACCAAAAGGAATATATGACCCCAATAATCTGGGGTTTCCCTACCTAGTAGGTCGGGTTATGTAAAAATTAACCTCAATTTATGGTCAAAATTTATTTGGAACTTTACATTACGGACACCTAGATGCCATAAGGCCCGGATTATTTACGTCAGATTGAACATTTTCGGTATAAATAGACCAATCCTTCTAAGTCAGTTTAGTTATATTCTGCATCTCGGGGTCAACCTGCCAATAAGGACTATGGGCAAACGGACTTCCATTCACATCGGCAAATAGCATTTTGCATATGTTTCCTTGTTTAAACTTTATAGCACATTACATTTTTAGCTTGACACTGCTCCAAACCGGCTGGTAGACACTGTATAAATTTGTAGCCAGCCAATTAAGGCTTGTGAATGAAAATATGCCCTTCCTTAGGTTTTATTTACTATGTAGTCCCTTGGTCTGTTATAAGAAAGAGTGTAATTGCAGACCTGCTCACATTTGGGTTTAAAACTGTTTAAAGGAAAATTTGACGATAAAACTATCATATATTTAAGGTTAAGGGTTAAGGGTATATCGTAGTCGAGCTTTCTCGACTTCAGCCTTCTGATCAAGCTAATAAAAAATTAAAAATTCAACTTTTAACAAGTTTTAAGAACTTTGCAGTCGTGCGTAACATTCTGCGTGGCTGAAAAAAACATAGAGATGGTTCCTAGTAATCTTCTTTCCAAGTTTGGTAACTGTAGCTCTTAAATTGCGGTCGTCATTCAACATTTTTTCCCCGTATTTTTAAAGGGTTTTAATAGCAAGACATTTTAGATTGGGCTTTTAGCTTTCAAAGATATATGGTTCTATCGAATTATACTAACAGGTGCATCGGGGGCGGCGGGTGTGGGAGTGGTCTAAAAATGTAAATGCAGGTATTTGAAAGAAGTTGCCAGCAAGTTACTTACCAAATTTGTTCACTCTATCTTTAAATTATGGGAGATATGGACTTATCGACTTACACTTTCCAAATCTAGCGTCTACCAGTAATATACCTAATAAATTTGACGACTCTGATTCAAGACGATATAGCCATTTAAAATGTTGAGATTCGTGGACATGGGGCGGTGTAGTGGGCATGGCATATGGTGATCTTTGAAGGACATTGCCAGCAAAAAGCTCGAGGTATGTGGCTTTATCGACTTGCAATTATCTATTTTATCGGTTTCCTAGTCCCCTAGAGGACTTAGGCACTCCAATTTTTAAGCTTTGTCTAACTCTCTATCTCTAAGAGTGTCGAAAAAGTTGCGTGCATGCAGATGGACAGACGGACAGACGGCATGATGGACATTGTACAAAAATAAACAAATAATCTTATGACGGCAAAAAATAGAATGTATTTACTAATAATCTCTTTCACGACATTTTAAAAATTATATTTCAGTTGTGTTTTATTCATTAATGTTTAATTTTTGTATACTATTATTGTACTTTTAGTTTTGCAGAAAAGAAATCAATTTCAAAACACGTTTCGTTTTGAAAACATATTTATTTAAGGATTTGCAAATTAATCACCGAATACCATTTTTAACATTTCATTACCTGCCAAGTATTTGAATTTCTCATTGAATGCAATCAGTTAGGTTTGTAGTTTTCACACAATCACAGAACAGCCAACACCAAATTTTCGAAAAATTTTCATTTTGGTTAGTTGATTTTGTTACACCAAAAATACAAAAAAAAAAAGGGAGAGAAAAGTATAGAAAATGTTGAGCACTAACCAAATGAACAAACTGTTTAATGCTTTATTTTGATCTTATTCTGATTGGTTTTAGTCGCCGATTTTTGTCGCCGTTGTCGTCGTTCTGTTGCAGGCAAAGGCAAAAGGCAAAAGGCAATGGAAATTGCGCTACAGCTGCTGCTGCTGCTTCGGCGCCCGCGCCCCACACAGACAAGAACAAACACGTCGTGCCGTCGGCAATGCTGAACGAAAACTGAAATCACTTTGCGCCAGAGCCAGCAATACAACAGAACTGAACAGAACAGAACAGAACAGACACAACAGTAGCAGCAGTGGCAGAGTCGGCGTCGCGACGCTGTCAACGAATGCAAAGCGTTTGGCGTATTCTCATTTCGCTGGCGTTGGCAGCGACTGCGTTTCCGACTGGCTTATCGCATGCGAGACACTTGCCTGCGAGCATGCAGTACTGGGATATTTTTGGGAAATTCTCAAGCACAACTTAATGTGCAGAGTGCGAGCGAGCGAGCCAGAAAGCATAAGTGAGAGAGCGTACATTGTACAAATTTCCCTGCTCTTGTCGCAGCGGCAAACACGAATCGAATAAAAGCTAAGAGCACGACGAAGTGGAATTGCCCTCAACGACGAGCACCAAAAACAGCTGCATGCTGTATCTCTCCCTCTCCCTTTCTCACTCTCTATCCCTCTATCCCTCTCTCCCTCTCTCTCTCTCTCTTCGCATGTATACTCACATACAAATATGTATGTTTACATAATGCATGTATGTGTGCGTGTGTGAGTGTGTGAGTGTAAGTGTAAGTGTAAGTGTGTGCAGGCCAACCCAAAAATGTGGGCCTACCTGTTGCTTAGCAACTCAGCAGAGCGCCCAGACGCGCGCTTCATTATCATTGTCACAGTGTTGGATGGGTTTGGGTGGGTTTGGGTGGGTTTGGGTGGGTTGGCTGGGCAGGTGCAGGGAAGTCGATGTTTGCTACGAATTTCGTCCGGGAACAGCTGTTCAAATCCAACCAACAACAACAAAAATACCTTTGGATGACACTATTACAATTTGCAGAAAGTAAAGGACATTTTTTCTGTTTTGTTTTGTTTTGTTTTGTGCCCTATTTGAACGCCTAAAAGTAGGCAAGCGTTGTTGTTGTTGCCCCCCGAAGAGGATACATTAAATAAGTAGAGTACGTGTTAAAAAGAAATAGACACCACACACGCACACACACACACACACACACACACACAGCCACGCACATAAGGGAAATAGAAATAGAAAGGACAAAACGAGAGACGCTGGCGACATTGATAAAAGCACAACAAATTTGGTGCGTGCCTTTGTGCGAGTGTGTGTGCGTGCCTGTGTGTATGAGTGTGTGTGTGTCGTCTGTCCTGTAAACGTGAACATATTGCGCAAGGATTATCAATCGATTGTATTGAATTAGACTTGAACACTTGACAGACACCACACGCAATACCAAACTAAATCAGTCAAAGACCCACACACGCAGTTAAAGCCATTTCCATAGTCGACCCGTTAGGGAACGACTGAGCCACTGAACCACTGTCAACAGCATCAACATGAACAGTGGCACGGTAACTACTTTTAGTTTTTGGCATGAGGCTAGTCTCGGAGTTCATATTCGATGTGAAATAAGGAAATAATAAATCTGTTGATATTCAAATTTAAAATGGTGCAACATTTGTTGCAAAGATTTTGCAAGCCCAAAGAAATCCCAAAAAGACGGCATTCCGTGAAGCGTTACGAGCTTACAATTATGGAAATTAAAAACGTTAAGATAAGAAGAAGAAGAAGAAGAATGAGGCATTGGAAATAAATGTTGAACAGGTTTATAGCCCAAAACTGATAATTAGCGATAGTCACATCTAAAACTGAGAATGAAGGAGACCATAAGCAAAGTGGGAAAATGTTCAAATTTTAAGCATTATTAGCTTTACTGTTATTCGCTGTATGACAACAGTAACTTTTAATTTTTTACTTACATTTCAAAATTATCTAGCCATTTATATACGTTTTAAAATATCGTGACTGTAAAATAGTTTACTAATACAACATCAATTGAATATGACTTAAAAACCCAATGGAAAGTTGTTGTTGTGAATCGGTTTTCAATAATATTTTCAGCTCTTTTGTTCAACTGTCAAAATAACATCCTCTAAATACTAAATAAATACGCCCTTTGCACTGAGCACTAATTTTGGGTTGAGTGGAAAGTTTAGCTCTGTTTCACAATCGTATGGTGGATACAACATGTATTTTGTTTGTTTGACAGAACTGACGTATTGTCGTTGTTATCCTTGTTGTTTCTATTATTGTTTGCGGCTCTTGTTTGCATGTGGTAGCATGCGGCAGCGCACGTATTGGCAAATGTGCCGCAGTGGCACTCAACACTCAGCGTGCCAAATGCAAACATGAAAAACAAAAGCAACACAGATGGATACCACAAAGAAACGAGGGGCAGAGACGAAGCCCACGGCAATGTCGAAGGAGTCGATGTCGAAGTCGAAGTCGAATGCCAAGTCCAAGTCCAAGTCCAAGTCCAAGGCGAAGTAGAAGCAGAAATAGAAAAGTGTAAACAAGAAACGTGAAATTTGACAGATGACTGAAGATATTTGGATACCAACATAAATACTACTTATGCCCAATGTCAATTTCTGTCTCTCTCTCCCTGTCTCTCTCCCTCTGTCTCTCTCTCCTCTGTCTCTGTCTCTGTCTCTATCTTACTGTGTATCTTCTAGTCTATCAGTTGCACCATTTTTTGGCTCAACCCATCCATAAAGACACCCCGCAAACCATCAACACCCCTCACCGGCAGCTAACGGGTATAGCTTCCAGTGTCTCTGGGGTCTTATTGATTTTCTGCTGGCTTTCACAGCCACTTGCCGCTTGGTTTGAAGTGCCAGCCACGCATAAAGAAACCAGGCGCAAGGAGAGACCGCAGGCAACACAGACAGAGAGGGATGGAGATGGAGAAGGAGAAGGAGAGAGAGAGAGAGAGAGAGAGAGAGAGAGGGGGACAAACAAAAACACAAAAAACATAAACAAAAAAGCAGAAAACGCAAAATCGGTACAAAAGAATCGAATGAAGCAAATATTGTAATGGATTCATGTTGTTCAATGTATGCTCGCTTACCGCCCCCCTACCGTTCTACCAACGTACCACACTCCTCCCATCAACCCCTTTGGTTTTTTGCATCATCAGCTACTCTATATGGCGTATTGATGCCGTTGCAAGCCAAACAACCACTCAAACAGCATTTAGTGTTCGCCAACCGTAATTAATTTTGTTGCAAACCATTTTAAAAACCATCCAGACAAAATCAAATTTACTTAACCCACATTTTTGTTTTTATTGTTTTGTTTTAGTTTAGTCCGTGGAGCAGCACAAGTCTGCTTAAGCAACAAACTCATATCAACTACGTTGCGATGGGGTAAAACTTAGTATAACAATTATAATTTGAAAGTGGTTGTTATTTCCCCGTAAAGCTTGTAACACATTTAAAAACACATTTAGTTTATCAATTTATCTGTCTGCCTGGATCACTATATCATAGTCGTCTTAGAAACTATCGCTTAAGAGACTTGTGATTCTCATGTAGGAATGGTTCAACACAGCCGTTACATAACTTATAAAAACAATACTTTTTTTACAGATTTAAAATAAAACAAATAAAATAAATAAAAACCCTTAACCCAGCTGTTAAATATATTCTAATACTCTTGGCAAAATTCACATTAAAAAGTTTTGTACTCAATTTGTACAGAAAATGGTTGCGGTTTCTGGTAGAAATGAGATCAATATGAGAATATATTTTTGAGCATAACTTGGGTGATTCTTACCCGATATTGATAACATTTAGGAATGTGATCAATAATATTCTTATGCATATTATGTATAAGTAAGAAGACTCCGCATTTTAAATTGTGAAATTTGTTGTTATCAGAAATCGAATTGTATCGAAAATCGATAAGTGTAGACAGTTATCGATCAAATATAGCAAACTTGACCTGGTATACGAGAACCTATATTCCAAAATTCAAGTCTCTATCTCTTGTAGTCCCTAAGATCCTCGTGTTCATACAGACGGACGGACGGACAGACATCGGATCGACTCGCCTGTTCATCCTGATCAAGAATATACATTCTTGATGGGGTCTGAGATGCTTCCTTCTGCCTGTTACATACATTTGCACAAAACCATTACAACATTTTTGAGGGTTAAGGGTATAAAAAAAGAGAGAAGAAAATATATGATAACATCTAGATTAATACTACATCTAATATTTGCTGACACAAGACACTCAGTCGGAGGTCTTTACTTTCGATTTTTCAGATAACAACTAGTTTACAAATAGAATTTATAATGCTATTTGCTAATGTAAACTTAATGGAATAGATCAAAAAATATTTGTATATTTACTCACAATCATAATAGTCATATCGATCCGCCTCGCTGGGATTATTGCTGCCCATGATTTTTCCCAAAACTGCAAAAGCGCATGAAATGCAGGAAAGACTTAATTTTGAAATGCAAACAAAACGGGAAAATTGAGTAATTCAATTGAATTCACAGGCGGGTGGCAAGTGAAAAGCTTCTAATGTGGTTGCAGTTGGGTAAAAAAAGCTTGCAACAACACAGAATGCAGATAAGAAACGCGGATGGGGAATGGGTTTGCTTGGGGACGGACACTCACATTTGGTGAAGCTCCTGCGAAAGCGGACGAAGCACGACACGGAGCGTGACAGTTGCGTTAGATCCTCGGAATGGCCGCCGCCCTGTTGTATGCAAATGATGGGCGCCAGCGGCGTAATGCGGCAGCGACTGTGGCTGCGACTGCGACGCCGACGCTCCAACAACGGTATCGCCACAAAGCTGTGATCCACGGGCCCTGCTGCTCCTGCTCCTGCTCCAGCTGTTCCTACTCCAACTCCTACTACTGCTCCTACTCCTCCTCCTCCTCCTCCTCCTCCTCCTCCTCCAACTGCAGCTGCAGTTCCAGCTGCAGCTCCTCTTTCGGCTGCGGTCGACAGCGTTAAGTCGCTGGATATGATGCTGCCGTTGTCGTTACTATTGTTGTTTATGTTATGATTATTATTGCTAATATTATTATTATTATTTATATTGTTATTGTTGTTGTTATTGGGGCTGCTGATGATGCCAAGGACGTTGACGGCGCCCTGCACTGGGTTCCCGTTCGTCGCTGCAAACAGAGAACAGCAAAAATGCTCATCAATTGGTTGACGCTGATTTTTAATTTGTCTACAGCAAAACTAAAAAAAAAAATAATAATAATAAAAAATACATAATTTATAAATCATAAGTGAAAACTAGTTGAAGGGAATATTTCATTTCACACGCTGTGCATCTGTGCAGCATTCAGCTCCTTTTTTCTTCTTGCACTTGTGAATGCCATAAATCATTCAAATTTGCATTCAATGTATTCGTTTCTGTTCTGTTTTTTACCATTTCTTTTTGTTAATTTTTTTTTTGTTTTTTTTTTTTTTAATATGCAAGGCAGTGTGCCAAATGGCGCAGAATGCGCACAAAACATAACAAGCGGGTAACACTCGAGTCGAGGACTCGACATCCATAAAAAAAACCAAAGCAAGGTTCATGTGAATGCGTCAGTCGACTAGCGAATACCCTGTACTAATTTGCTTACCGATTGGTCCCCCTTGGACCAATTCCAAGCGATGGAAACCTCTTTTTCAATAATAATCATTTTTCCATGACATAATTATTTTGTAATCGTTTGCTTCTCATCCTATCACTATTGAAGTGAACCCAATTGCTCGACTGCGACAAATATTGATTTCCATTTGCATCAACATTGGTCAAATGGGTGATTGCACGAACACACTCATTCACACACACACACACACACACACACACACACACACACACACACACACACCGACACACCGACACACCGACACAATATATAATAAATATATGTATTATCTGAATAATTCTCTTCATCTGATTCTTCTTATATACATGTATCGATTTTTTGTTTGAAATATGCGAACTGGTCAAAATTGGATTGTGGAGCAAGTTTCTATTGAGCAAGGATCTTCACGTACAGTACGCTATCGCTCAACGTAACCCACTAAAAAGGAACAAAATGCAAATATCAAGGTACAATTTGGAAGTGCCCAACGGACTGGATTTTAAAAAGAGATGACTTTGTCTACAGAAGCAATCAATTGAAATAAATCAAATAAATCCATAAATAATAAATATACAATTTTGTTTGAAATTTTTTTTTTTTTTTAATTTAGCATGCATCGAAAACGACTTACTGTAAAAAGTATTCGAGTTTCAACAATTTTGGTTGTGTAGTAATGTGGAAAATGAAATTGAAAGAGTTACTAAACTGGTCGTAAAAAATCTGAAAAGAATAATTTTCATTTACTTATCAGCCTCAACCTGGCTGCAAGTTTCTAAGTTTGTTGATTTATTTGCCAGCAGCTGTCGACAGATTTTACCGTTCATTGTGGGTTTTTGAGAACATGCCGACCTTTTTGGCTAACCATTTGCTTTTGACACTCTCTCTTTCTCACTATCTGCCTGTATATCTCTCTCTCTCTTTCTCTTCCTCTATCTCCCCCTCTCTCTCTCTGTGTGTTGCTTTGTTGGGTCACTATAGGTCCTCTCGCCCCATTGCTTGAAGAACTCTTATCCTAACCGCAGCTGGCTAATTTCTGGCTTGTTGCCAACTGCAACATGTTCGTACGTGTCAACGTATCTGGTGCGGTTCTGTTTTTGGCCATGTTCATTTGTTGCATATTTTATCGTGCCTCAAAGTGCCAACAAATCGCACACGACAAAGCGAATTATTGTTTGAAATACATACACATCTCAAAATATATGTATGCATTTTATACATACATATGTACATACATACATACATCTATCAGTTGGGGCAGGGTGTGCGTGTGTGTGTGTGTGTGTAGTTTTATAGCACGTGTGATTCATCATTTGCTTGTTGAATTTATTTTATGGCCATTGCAGCGACATACCGTTTGATTTGGGTTGGGCAATTCTATTTATTTAGTATATGTTTGTTTTGTTTGCTTGCCATTTATTTGCGCAGCAACTGTGGCATCAACAACAAAAACGATTGATTATAAAATAAAACAAGCGGCATTCCGAAATTTTACGCACAGTTTCCGCGCAGCCACAGGGCCTCGTCCAATAAAAACAACAAATTCTGCAGCCATCCATCACTTGCTGTATTAGCAAACAACACCAACAACAACAACAGGTTCTAAGTGTGTGTGTGTGTGTATGGTGTGTGTGTATGGTGTGTATGGTGTGTGTGTGTGTGTGTGTATGGTGTGTGTGTGCAATCGTTAGTGTGTGTCAATGTCAGCGTCAAAATGCCAACTGCTGAAAAATAAAACGCACAACAATCTTGTCTGCGTATACGCAATATTTGTTGCCTCTGAATGGCCTTGCAACCACGACAAACACTCACACACACGCACGCACGCACGCACACACACACACACACACACACACACATACACTTATGCAGCAATTGTGAAAAGCACAACTTTAAAATCACCTGTACAGCATTCAAAATGACTGAAGTAGTTATGAGTGCTGAGCAAATCACAGCGAATTGCATTAGAACATTTTCAGAAGTGCTGCAGTCAGAAGTGAGCAGCGACCTCGACCCAAAGAACAGCTGCTTAAAATGTTTTAGTTTTATTGACAAATTCCCATCTGAGGAGTGTTGCACACCCAAATGTAAGCATGCATGGAGGTGCTCTCATTTCAGGTACGAATAACTCCCAAGCCCGAACTGAAATCCCCAACTTGCGACAAGCACGTTCATGTCCATTTACATATGTATTTATGTGTGTATATACGATATACACGGTATGTGTGTACATATATAAGGTATGTTAGATATATATGTATGTGAATACACACGATTATTTCGGTTCGCCTCAATTATCATGCTGTCCACTTCTCACACATGCATTTATGTACATAAAAGATGCATGCGCTTGAATACAAGGTTACTTCGGTTGATCAATGTCGATAAATATTGTGTACCATTTGGAATAGTATACCTTTAAAGTTAAGGCAAAATATTCGCAAAACATTGAGATTTATCGATCAAAGAGATGTGTATCTCTAATAGTCTGATTTTGTTCCTTTTGTTCAAACAGACGTACAGACTGTCGAAGTGTCGACTGTCGGCTAGAGAGACTCGACTGTTGAACTTGATTTAGAATACATATACCTTATACGAGTATATATTTGCCCTGGGTACTAATCAGATTCTTCCCGTTGCTCTCCCATAACCAATACACAATACACAAATTATTTAGTAATTTACCTAAGTACCAGGTCCGTTTTGCTGTTTGCAGATGTAGATTGAGAAGTCAATGCTTGGCTTAATTTAACCGTTTTTTAAATTGATTGCAAAATTATTATGATGTCTTAAGAAAAGAAGTGGGAGGGGATTCTTGGTTCAATAATTATATGTTACATGTTAGGATTGTCCGATAAATCGATTGAGGGCCCTGTTTCTATCGATCTGTGGTTGTCAGTGAGGGTGGTCATAAAGGTACATCTGAGAATAACAATCTCTTATATTAGCTAAAATAATACATTGTTACTTGGCAGCTCGAAAATTAGATGATTAAATATATTGTAAGGGCGTTTACTTGTCGAACATAATATTCAAAATAAAGATATGTTATTAAATAATTTGAAACCGAAATATAAGTATTTAAAAAAAAAATTAGCATATTGAATTGTACAGAAATTAACTTTACAATTTTTTAAAATTGATACAACTGTTTTACAACTTTTAAGCACATCTGATTATTGAACAATTTTTGAACAAATTTGTTCCACTATTCAAATTAAAACTAACAGGGCCAGTGGTCAATCTCGCCAGGCCAAGAAAAACACAAATTTATTAAACAGAATTGAAGATTTGCATTTTAAAAAATAAAAAAATAAAAAATAAATTATTAACACAAAAAAAAATATTTTTTCATATAATTAGAAACTTATTTTCCTGTATTTTTTAAATATTTTCTGAATACCCACACGTATTGGTGGTTTCCCAAAAATCAAGCAGATGTTTTTTCTTAATGTTATAAAATATACTGTCCGGTTTCCAATAGATGCGTCTTACTGTTAATTTACTTCACTTTACCACAATCAGAAACACCCTTGTTATAGTCCAAAACTATAAACAATTTTTTGAATAATAATAGAACTTATAGGCTCTAAGAACCGTTAGTTCAGGAACGGACAGACTGACAAGGCTAAATCGACTCGATAGTTGGTCAAGAGCTTATGTACATTATTAGATCAGAGATGATTCCTTCTTCTACCTTTAACATACTTTGCACAAGACCTTTATAATATTTTCAGTCATTAATGTTCACAAAATAGATGACATATTCAGAGTCTTAATACTCGTATATCCTTGCACTCAAGGCTGAGTAGAAATGAACAAAATCTTGCTCATACGTCATTTCTTTTAATATATTCAGAATATATATATATATATATATATATATACATATATAAATGAATATACTAATTACTTGGGCATATCTTTTATTTGACACAAAGTCATTTGAAATAAAGATACATTTTTAATGAATTAATATGAAGGCTTGAATGCGGCTGACATTTAAGTGCATAAATTATTCACTTTATTATTCGATTCATTCGAGCTCGTATTCGAAACTATCAACCAGTCTCGTTAATGTATCATTTATATGTTGGGATTTGATTTAAGCAAATGAGCATCATAATTTTTACTCAACTGCAAGATGATAATGTGTTTCGGGAGGCGTTAAGTGTCGGCGCTGTAAATGTGCACCCCATTAGTTGTACACACAGAAAGTCAGAAAATATGCCACATAAATATTAACGACCTAATGACTTGTCATACAAACTTACTCTGTACATAAATAATGGAGGAATATATTGGACAAGTACTAAATAGTACTATATGTATGTAGTAAAAACTTGAAATTCTATTACAAATGAACGGTTTCTAACTGAACTGATCTTGGAATTAAGATTGTTCAGCATAAATAAATAAATAATTATTTAGGCCAAGAATAAAAATATATTTAACATATATTATAAATATATTTTTATTCTTGGATCGATTCTAACACTTGGTTGTTTTACTTAAATTCTTAGCGAGTGTCCTCTTTCTTGAAGTTTGTATTTAGTCGAAATCAAAATCAATCATCGGAAATGTCTATACTGTTCAGATAGGCAAGCAAATATATACACTATATGTATATATATAAATATATATATATATATATATATATGTGTGTGTGTGTGTGTGTGTGTGTGTATTTATAAACTTGTGTAGTTTCCCGATTCGGTGTCTGTTTAAGATCTGATTCTGTACTTTGACTGCATAGCAATAATAATAATAATATTTTTTTATTACTTCACGCGAATCCCGTACGACGCACAAAAGCCAAAAATTGTTTTGTTGTATTGTTGTAGTTATTGCTCCTGGACCATTTGTTATTGTGGTCGGTGCTGTTCATTGTGTTTGTTGCTATCGTTTGTATTTAGCTTGAAAAACAAGTCATTTTATATCCAAATAACAATTTTACAAGACTCATAAAATCGCAAAATTGCAAAAGGCCAATGCAAAAATATTTATATTAATGATATGCATAAATACGCGTATAACTCGAGCACTATTGTCCGATCCCCCCCAGCCCCAGCCCCCTGCGTCCTGCCAATGCAATCAGTATCTTTTCTCTCTCGTATACAAATGGACGTATGTTTGCAAAAGACTGCCATTTATTCCCGTGTTTTGTCTACGCCAAAGAGCTGGAAAATGTATTTATGACGAGACGATATCTAAACAAATGTTGTATGCAAGAGAAAACATATTCCAGACATTGTTTAGACCTTTCGCTTAGTTTTCGAAATCGATTTGCAGATTTCAGCTTTCCGTTTTTATTATTAGTTTTAGTTTTAGGTTTCGGTTTTCATATTTCGGCCTTCTTATTTAGACAGTTTTGTTTCGAACTGTTGCCAATTGCAATCTGATTGCTGTCTAAGTTACACTGCCAAACAAACCCCAAGTTCGATTGCAGAACTTGTAATGTGCACAAATATTTATCCTATTTTTCACAATAATATGAATGATCTACTTGAAATGAACTATTATTTGTAAGATAAATATTAATTATTATATTAAATACTAGCAATCTAAAGAACTTATTATGACATATTTCGACTGTTTTCAGTTCCTACAAAAACATATTAAATGAAACAAGTCTATTATTAATCGTTTTACTTGTCCATTTTGGAAAACTTTTTTGGATACATTTTACATGAAAAACAAAAATTGTGAAAACAAGTATCATAAAGGAAGCAATAAAGATTTAAAATATTAAAATTATAAATAAATAAATTTGTGTATCTTTAAGTATTCATTCATTTTACTATTTATATATATTTTCACCATAGAAAGAAAGAAGAATTGAACGTGTTGCAAAGTGTTGCACAAAATGTAGTCAAATTTTTTTTATTTTTTATTATTATTTATGTTTGTTTTTCTCTCTACGTGTTACTTTGATGGATCAACAACATTAACAATAAAGCAATCGCTCAATAAATGATCGACTCGCAAATATACTGAGAGTTGATTGATTTTTTTTTTTTTTTTTTTTTTTTTTGCTTTGGTCAATCAACAATTAACTGAAAAGTCGAAGTAAACAGTGAAGAACAGTGCGCAGCAAAGCCAAAAGTTGAATAGCTTCAATGCAATATACATTTCCATATCCATTTGTCAGTTCAAGTTCATTTGTGCTTCTTGTGAATTTTGCTGCGGGAATTCCAAGTTCGGGCGAAAGACATTAAAAAGTAACATCAAACAGTGAATTGCCACCTTTGTGGGACCGTCCATAATTCTGTGTGCTACAGAAATAAGTTACCTTTTTAAGCGGCCAAAAACGAGCAACATATGTTGGCCCAGTTGGCCGATTTGGTTTTGTTGGCCAAGTTATTTTAGGGGTTGTTTTGTTTTGATTTGTCCCTTTTAAGTTGTTTTTGTGCCATGGAAATTTTGCCGCCTGTGTTGTTGTTTATTTGCCAAATTATATTGCACTCGTATTTATTGTTTTTTATCCCGCGATTTTATATACATAATTTGCTCGTATTATATAAATTTGATTACACTCGCAATGACCGGGCACCGATTGGAAATGGTTTTGCAACTGTGGCTGGCCATGTGCTGGGCATCTTTGGGCAATGATCTTTTTAATGATGGCTCACCCCTCCGTAGCCTGCCACTAATGCCACAAGTTAAATGCCTGCACGTGTTGCACGCAAAGCAATTTCATTTGGATCTTAACACCATTAGTTTCATTTAATGTGTGGGTGGAAATTGTATCTGGGGAATCTATTTTAATGTGAATCGTACGGCTATTTCTGAAGCAATTTAAGCGCAATGGGTGGTATATTGAATGCGGGTTGCTCAAACAGCGCCACACAACAGACCCCAGCCGCACATTCAGTGGTTATTGCCACAAAACTATTGTGAGACACATGAGATTCTACACGACTCTTCGGTTGTATCACATAAAAAATATTGTTTTCAGATACCGGAATTAAAACACTTTGTACATTTTATGAACAAATCTTCAACTTTCGGTACAATTAATAATTCAGTCTCAGCTTTATTCTATATCAAGCGTAGTTAGAAATCGTAAAAACTAAATAATTTTTGCAATTTTAGACACTTTTTCAATACATGACTTTTCAATACATGAATTGTGTAATATGTGAGTAAAACTCGTACACCAATTAGGCAAATACACTTTTGCTTTAAGCTTACTAACAATAAAATATGTAAATCTTCAGAAATTATTGTGAATAAAATATATACGAAAATATATGTTTGTGTAAAAGAGATTTTGTTTACAAGACATATCATTTACAATATTAAGAGTATTTATTACTCTTAGTTAGGCTACAAAGCGTTTGAAAATTATTTTTGAATAACTTTCATAAATTTGTTTACATCTCTGTTTGTAAACAATGAGAATGTGTATTTTGAAGGGCGACCCCCAATTTCATTCGGTCCATCACTGGTCATATTGTTGCCAGCACGGAAATTGGAACAATTGAATTAGTTGAAAACAAAAACAAAATAATAATAAAAATTAAATTATTAAAAATAATGTTAATGAAATGATGAAAAAATAAAAAAAAGAATAATAAATAAAGCGATTGACTTATTAAACAGAAAAATAATAAACGGCATAAATAAATATGATTTAATCATTAAAAAAAAACCTAACAAAAAAGCTCATTAACAATTTTGAAAAAAATCGTCAATATTATTATTCAATCAAACTATGATGTTTTTAAGACTATATAAATTTGATTTGATTAACAAAATTAGCTTATCAAAGTCATAAAGGCTTTGGTTATCTGCACAAAAAATCGAATACATATTGTTTTTAAATGCCAATAAGTGGAACAAGTGTTCAAACTTTAAACTAAAGTATTCTGCCGTTATTTTTTTTAATTTGAAACTTACGCGTCTCCACATCCAACACTTCCTGTGGCGTTGCCATGACGCTCAGCATTTTGGTGATTCTCAGCACTTACAAGTTGCTTGATACCGCTGGGTACATTATTCCGTACACCCGTACGTATGCAATCTGTCCGGTGCAGTTGATTGCACCAGCCAGTGCTAAAATTAGTTTACCAGCACAACACACACACACACACTCACACACACACACACACACTCACACACACACACAACAGACACTAATTCGAATTCAAACGAAAACGAAAAAAAAAAATACACAAAAAATAAAACTAAATTAGGATAACCAAAAACCGCGATTTAGTTAACATGGCTCAAAGAACAATACACACACAAACGCACACACACAAGCACACACACATGCTTGTGCTTATGTGCTTAACTAACACAAGTGATATTATTACGAGATTTTATTTGGAATTCAATTTCGATTTCAATTTCGATTTCAATTTCGATTCCAATTTCAATTTCGATTTCAATTTCGATTTCGATTTCGATTCGTGTGATTTTACGCGTTGACGTTTGCCAAGTATTTCCCGCTCTACATGTGCTGTGCTGGGTGTAATCGACCAGCTGACCGCCTTTTCTGGTCGTCTGTCTGCTTTGACGGCTGTGCAGCAAATGCTTTTGCCGCTTTGCCAGTTTTTACTTTCCATTTTCTTCAGGCCAACACATTTCGCCCGTCTCGTGCCGCGCCCTCCACCGCCCTGACGTTCCCTTGGACATACATATGTACACAGAGATTTTGTATTTTTGGCTACACACTGCCTTCAATTGCTCCCAAACTGTGTGCGATCATCTCATGGAATTTCACTGCACGCGCTCTTTAAACCGATAGCCGAACGCAGAACGCAGAACGAAGCGCACGGAGAGCATCGTTAAATCGTTATGTTGAGCGACTGGAAGGCGGATGGATGGATGGATGGATGGATTGGTAAATGAGTGGCTAGTTGGATGGATTGATGGCTATGGGGCAGCTGCTAATTAGTGTTATGACAACAATTTCTTTCGATTTCGATTTCAGTCAAAAAGTACGATTAGTGCAAAAAGGCACTTAAATTGGCTGCACCATTACAAACAGGCAAGAATGATGTAGTCCAGTGAGCTCCACTACGATTTACCCTGAACCCAGCTGTTAAATATATTCTCATTTTATTGGCAAATTTTCCCCTAAGAAGTGTTGCACCCAAATGTAATCAGGTCCGCAAGTACACTCTTTTCTTATGGCAGGCCAAGCGACAACGGAGTAAAATTAAAACTATTTTCCTTAGTACTTCGCGAATTTGTACTTACAAGCCCGAAATGACCCGAAATGGCCCGAACTGGCACGACTTGAATACATACATGTGGGTTGGCTTGTGGTTTCTGAGAACAACGCCAACAACAACGACGAACATGAAGAACAGTAACAACGACGATCCCTAGACAACAACGATACCGAGACGACGAAGAGCAACGAGAGCGAATTCGCAAGACGGCGAATCCGATCGACGAAGAGAAGCAACGAAGACGACGGCGACGACGACGACCACGTGACGACGACGAGAGAGTTGCAGTTCGGCCTTTCACGGAATAGGTTGTCAGAGCTGTGCCTCAAGTCGAGTTGAGCGAGTGAACGAGTGGAAAGACGCAGACTTTAATATTACAAACTATTAATGACGTTGTATTATCTTATATTAACCAATTAATACTGTTGATGTAATAAAACCCCCACATACATATATATATATGTAGGAATGGGAAAAGACACGGAACGTCAAGAACAAAAGGGAACTCGAAGTGGTCACCGTTATTGAGAAACGGGACACCTAGAGAGAACAGTGAGAGAACAGAGAGAGAAACGAGTGAGTTTTGCGAGCATTCGGTGCCGAGATCTCGCTGGAAACGCACGCGCATAAATTAAGCAAACAATTCATCAAAATTGTTTAATCTTATAAGTTAAAGTGAATATGTACTATGTAGTAAAACCCAACAATAATAATAATAAACTATAATTATAATAATAAACGTGGAATATAATAAACCAATTCCTACAAATGGGAGCTCAACCGGGATGCTAAATTCCTACAAATGGGGGCTCGTCCGGGATGCTAAATAGAAACAATACATAATTCGCTTAAACATTGTGCGATTTAAAAATTGCGTAATTTGTGCTGTGCGGTAGTCCACTAAGACTTGAAGGCGAGTGAAAGAGAAGGCTGTATGCAGTGAAACGGAATTTCAAAAAGTTGTGAAATTCGTTTTTGCATTACAAGCGTCGAGACATCGAATCAAGGAAACGGCGAAGGAAGGCGACGCTGAAGAGTGCAGAAGAAAAGGCGTGCGTGTACAGACGAGTAAAGGCAAGCAGCTGAGGCTTGTAGCAAAGTCTGGTACAGCGACGACAAAGGCTGTCTGTATTAGAGTCGACGAGAGAAGCCGTTAGAGCAGAGGCGCAATTCGTTGGAAGCAGAGGCGCCAGCAGCGAGATGATCAGAGGACAAGACAACATAAGCAGTGGCGAGAGTGTTGTTGCTGTGTGAGCGGATCGAGACGAGAGGCGTGTGGAAAGAAGAAGGCGCAGACGACAAGAGAGCAGCGGCAGGGGACGTGCGTATGCAGAGAATAGAGGCAAACAGTTGTGGTTTGTGAGTATAATCTGGTATAGCGGCGACAAATGCAGTGTTGAAGTCGTGGTGTGAGTTGCCGAAAATTCTTCGACGCCAGGGGCGAGACGAACGCTACGAGGGAAGCAGAAAAATTAACAAAAGAACTAACATAGTGTTAAGTGTAATCGTTAACAGTCGCAAATGTGTATGCACTGTTAAGGTTAAAGATGAGTTAACATAAGTTAAGTTTAACATTGATCTTGCGTGATGCCGTCGGCATTTGGCCGAGTCGGCAGAGTTTGAAAAATAATTAATTGTGTAATTAATTGTAACGTAACGTAACAAAATGAACAGAAGCGAAATCTTGGCATTGCGTGTAGCAGACTTGCGGGTGAAGTTATCAGAGTTCAGACTTAGTGCAAATGGGAAGAAATTAGAGTTGCAAAACAGACTAATGAACCATTTTGGGTTGCAGAGTGTTGAAGCCAAGGAGCAAGATAGTGAAATTTCTGATAATGAAGTACTAGATACAACAGTAATGGATAATGAAACAAGTCAGAGCCGACAGAGAGAAGTCATACCTATGGCAAGGTCATGGTTTACGCTAAAGGATGTTGAAGGCAGTGTTTCACAGTTTTCTGGTTCAAATTCCCCAGACGTTAATCAGTGGATAGGAGAACTCGAAGAGTGTGCGATTACTGTAGAGTGGAGCCAGCTTCAGTTGTTCGTTTATGCCAAACAATTGCTTAGTGGTGCAGCAAAGTTGTTTGTACGTAGCCAACGTGATATTCGTGATTGGAACACATTAAAGAGAGTGTTGATCGACGAATTTGCCGTAAGAGTGTCGTCAGCTGAAATTCACCGTAGACTTGGCAAAAGGCAGCAGATGAGAAATGAAACGTTACATGAATACCTGTATAGTCTGATGGAAATAGCAAAGCCCATTAATTTGGAAGATGACAGCTTGATAGAGTATTTCATTGGCGGTATTCCCGACTCTGGAACTAATAAGGCATTGTTGTACCAAGCCAGGAGTATGAGACAGCTGAAGATACAGATTGAGGCATATCAGAAGATGCGAGGACTGAAAGTCGAATGTAGCTCACAGGCCAGCAAAGGTGAGAATGAAAAGGAAACTACGGTAAACACGGTTAGAAAATGTTTTAAGTGTGGCGACGAATCACATTTGCAAAGAGATTGCAAGGAGCGAGAAGTTAAGTGTTTCAAATGTGGTCAACCAGGACATATAGCATCTCAGTGTAGAGTCGAAGTGCAGTTGGAGCAAGAAAGATCAACCAATATTGTGAAGGATGAATGTGTAACAACGCCATCAAGCATGTTTACATCATCCGGATGGGAATTGAAAATGGTTGTGCACTCGGAAGTTAGTTTTAAAGCACGGGTGGATTCAGGAGCAGATCTAAGCTTGATGCGTAGAAAGGTGTTCTTCAAATTTGAAAACAGTGTCTTGACAGGTAGTTCAAAATGCGTGACGGGAATAGGAAAGGCGCAAATATTGACATATGGCAGTTTTATAACTTTTGTGCACATTGATGGCATTGGTATGGAAGTTGAGTTTCATGTTGTTGCCGATGAAGATATGAGGTTTGACGCAATTTTGGGTAGGACAATTTTAAAGGATGTCGACCTGAGAGTGTCCATGAATGGAATAGAGTTTGTAAGCAAAGTTGTGGAAGTGCCTGCGGTCAACAGAAATATACACAATAGTCAGAAAGAGCATGGTTCGTGCTCGGAACTGCAGAATGAGAGTGAAAAGTTGTGTATGCTTACTTCAGAGCAGAGTGAAGACATGTGTGATGTTACTCTGAATGATTTGAATCACAGTCAGGCAGGCAATGCAAAGAAGTGTTTAGCAAATTGCGAGCAGAATACTGTAGATGGACAAGTGAAGGACCGGCTGACAGAAAATACCGTGAAGAAGAAAGAGTACCCGCGAGTAACTAGATGGGTTAGATACGTGCAAAATTGTGAATCCGTGTTGTCAGAAAGTGTTTTGCTAAAGAAAGAAGGGCAAGTGACAGAAGAGATAGAAAATATGGTAGAGAATAAAGGAAATGGGGACTTTGTGAATCAGTTCTTAATTAAAGTTGCGAAAAGAGCCTCTGACCGGAAAAGAAAGAAAGGAAAAGTTGTTAAGGGCATTCCATACGGATCGTTATCCCATGGTAGGTTGGAAGTTGAAAGAGTTAAAAATAGAGAAGGGCTGAGCCGAATATCAACTGTGGCGGAGTATATAAAGGAGTTCGGGGCGAATCCTAGGTCAGGAGGGCCGAATGTAGGAATGGGAAAAGACACGGAACGTCAAGAACAAAAGGGAACTCGAAGTGGTCACCGTTATTGAGAAACGGGACACCTAGAGAGAACAGTGAGAGAACAGAGAGAGAAACGAGTGAGTTTTGCGAGCATTCGGTGCCGAGATCTCGCTGGAAACGCACGCGCATAAATTAAGCAAACAATTCATCAAAATTGTTTAATCTTATAAGTTAAAGTGAATATGTACTATGTAGTAAAACCCAACAATAATAATAATAAACTATAATTATAATAATAAACGTGGAATATAATAAACCAATTCCTACAAATGGGAGCTCAACCGGGATGCTAAATTCCTACATATATATACTATCTGAAATCGAAATGTACAGAAATTCGAAAAACGGATATCGGCGTGTTCATACAGACAGAGAGACGGACGGATATTGCCATTGGCTATTGATTCTGATATATGTATATACCTTATGGGGTCGGATATGCTTCCTTCTGCCTGTTACATACGCTTGCACAAAACCATAATACCCTTTTTACCTATTTTTAATGGGTGCAGGGTATAAAGGGACATACGATTTTCATAATTTCCATTGCACGCTTCTAGCCAACTTTCATCGTATTACAATATAATAAGTTAATTTTTTGCTGTAGAGCTCTTATAGTATAACCAGGCCGTCTCAGTTGGAAGAGAAGCAGTAGGCACAAGTAGACTATGTTGAAATCCATCATTTTGAAGAGTTCCACAGCTTGGGGCCCAACCGAATGCGACATACTGCAATACCATCGGATAACAATTAGCGAAGAACAGGTTGGGTGTACCCAAGAGATACTGTCCAGGTATGCCTTTTTTATGACGATACCTTCGGTATCAGGGTATAAGATTTGACATCTAGTCTATGACCTTTGTGCCCACTGACAAATTCTCGATTTGGCCAAATACGCGAATTAATTTTCGGAACTCATAAGTGTTATCAGAAACATGATTTTGAAGCCAGGCATATCAAATAGGGCGTTGGACCGCTTGAGAATTGTGGTAACGAAGTGAACTATTAAATTGCATACTTTTGGGATCGGTTTTATTAACTTCAAGTTGATGTGCGTTTCATCGAAGTGCACAACTCCCCTATGCACTTTTCTGGAAATTTCGAATAAGTGAGGCACTGCAGCATTTTCATGTTGATTACTTAAAAATTCGAAATTATAATAATGCAGCTTAGATAAACAACAATTTTGGTTATCGGCAAAATATATATTTAATTTGCACTAATTGGACAGAAATAAATGCCCACAATTTGAACTTAGGTAATCGGCGTCTGCTTTTAGGTAATTGACGTAGCTAAATCCTATCAATATATCAAATAATTCCTCTGCTTGCCATTTCATATTAAACAAATATTTAAAAATAATTTCTAAATTTTTTTCAGATTTCAGCAGCATTCCCAATGCAGCCTCAGTCAAATATTGGCGATTCATTTATCGAGCAAATTTATTGAAATAAGATTAAACGACTGTCTAAACAGAATGCCTGATACTCTGCACGGAATTAACGACTTATTGGCAGTGTGTTTAAATGCGTATAGTATAGTGGTATTCCCTTCATTCGCAATATTACACTTCCATTGCGTACATATAACCAGCAGCATTCCCGCCATGACCATCAGAGTTTTGTCCGACTGTCTGCATCCCTCTGCCCCAACTCGTGCATTCCTTCCCAGCATTCTTAAATTCCAATGCGCATATGTGAAACAATTCGTGGATGGGACTGAATATATTATGGAGCTGCCTGGGGCTGGGTTGTAGGTTAATGCACTGACATCCGGCAAAGAATTTACGATACTAAAATAAAACAACATAGAACGTTGCAGTCGGACGTAACCGACAGCGAAATACTATTATACCTTAATTTGTGTACAGAGACATTAGGGGCGGGAGTAGGCGTTGCCCAAAAAAAATTATGGAGAAGTTTCCTAATAATCTTCCTACCAAGTTTGGTAACTAACTAACTTGAATTGCGGGAGATATGGGCGTTTATCGGTTTTTGGGGGCGGGAGTGGGCGTGGGCCAAACAAATTTTGGAGTTCGATCTTAGTAATATACCTTCTAAGTTTGGTACCTGTAGCTCTTAAATTGCGGCAGATATAGGCATTTATCGTTTTTTGTGGGCGGGAGTGGGCGTGTTCCAAAAATTGATATGCCAATCCTTGGAGGAGGTTACCAGCAAATTACCTTTCAAGTTTGGTTACTCTCTCTTTAAAATGTTCGGAGATATACGGAATTATCGATTTACAATCGGAATTGTCGATTATTGGCGCAGGTGTGGGCGTGGCACCACCAATTTGTTATCGGTTCTTAAAGGCGAGTACCAGTAATATACCTACCAAATTTGACGTTCCCTACTCAAAAACTGCGGAAGATATAGCCATTTGAAAATTTTAGGGGCGGAGGTGATGGGGGCGTCGGAGGTGGGCGTGGCACATGATGATCTTTGAAGGACCTCGCCAACAACCTACCAACCAAAATTGGTGACCGTATCCATTAAATTGTGAGAGATATGTGGATTTATCGATTTTCTAAAATCGAATTTCGCGGTTTTCTAGCTCCCTAGTGGACGTAGGTCCAAACCCAAGACACTTTAACTTTTGAGGGTACTTTCCAGTATACGTTCCAAGTTTCAAGTCTCTATCTCTAAAGGAGTCGGAGGAACGCGCGTTCACACCGACGGACAGAAGGACAAACGGACAGACGGACAGACAGCATGACGGACATTGCACAAAACCAATATACTATTATACCTTTTTGGTATAATAGTATAAAAAGCCCTCATGTCACAAAACGCAGACACACGAATATAGCAACGACTTTAAAAGCAAACAGAACGAATTGTTTTGGGTGAGAAGAAAATGCTTTTCGTATATATTTTATTATTGCATGCATATCGATTCGGCGACCAGAACCCACTCAGTGTGTTAACATCGATGCCATTATTTATTGTCACTCAGTCCATAACACAATCTAAATTGAATTGAATGCTGCAAGCCAATCCAAGCCAATACCGCATCCACTCACTCTCTCTCTCTCTCTTTCTGTCTCTCTCCCTCCGTGCCACTCTCTTTTGACCTGTCAAAACTTTTGACACTCAGTTGCCAGTTGCCTGTAACAGAAAGTCGCCCTATAATTGACAAAATCGACCTTATCCAAGCAACCAAACCAATCCAACCTGACAAGCAGAAAGTGCTTCTGGGCTACATGAATAATATCGAAATTTACGAAATAACTTTTATTTGTAAAACATAAAAAAAGAGTTTAGTTGGTGATTGCTTTGAACACGACTCGCAAGCGGAGTATTTTGAGTTAATTTCGAATTAAATTTAGAAATTTATATATATATATTGATATTGAAGAAACAATACAAGGTATAACAAGAGAGAACATTGCAATCGGACGTAACCGACAGCCAACAAATACTGACCAAGTTTGCATTTCAGATTGAGGTAGATATAAGAAGTAACCCTTCTTCGAAGTTTGGCAACTGTAGCTCTTAAATTAATGAAGATATAAGCCTTTCTAGATTACGGGCCCGGGAGTGGGCCTGGTTGAAAAAATTAAAGATAAGGTTCCTAATAATCTTCCTTTCAAGTTTGGTAACTATAGCGAGAGTGGAAGTTGTTTCCAGATTTTTTAAGTGTGGTACTAGCAATATACCTTTCAAATGTGGTGACTTAAGCTTATATTTCTAGGACCGAAGTTCTTTGGAGGAGGTTACCAACAAGTTAAGTAGGTAGGCAGAGTGGCGCGGCCATCCAATTTTTTATCGATCTCTCAGGGGAGTTACCAGTAACATACTTTCAAAATTTGGTGACTCCAGCTTATATTTCTAGGACCGAAGTTCTTTGGACGAGGTTACCAACAAGTTACCTTCCAAGTTTGGTACCTCTATCTTTCAAATTGTGGGAGATATACGAACTTATCGATTTACACTTTCCGAAATATCGGCATTGTCGATTATGGCCGCTGGTGTGGGCGTGGCAACACAAATTTGCACAAAACCAAGATACTATGATACTATGTGTACGATTTTAAAGTCACTAAATTTAGTAAGTATTTTATTGGCAATCTCGCTCAAGGATCGGTCGTGGATACATCAACCCCCGACAACGCAAAATATCGGATATGACAATATTTTGCACAGTTTTTGAGCTCGAGTCATCGAATTTGGAAAGTCAATTACCAGAAGCCGCTTTCATGTATCAATAAAATATAGAATTTTAGGTAACGCACAGTCACCCCGCCATTATTTCCAAAATCGATATATCTCCAAAAAGATGAAACTAAAATCTATTTGCCACAATTTTAAAGCTAGAATCACACTTTATGGACGTCTTTCAAAGAACTACGTTTGAATGGCTTATTGCCAGTACCACCTTTTAACATGGAGGAAAAAGTCTATTTAAAGCTAGAGTTCTAAGCATTAAAAGCTAGATTTCTAGCTAACATTGGCAAGAACATTTATTGGCTAGGAATTTCCCGCCACTAAAAATGCCAAAGTCTACACCTCCCGCAATTTTAGATCTAGAGTCATCCGATTTTAGGAGAAACATTAATGAATATTCAACCACTGCCACCATACCCCCACCACCACAATAAGGTTCTTTGCCACTTGTGATCACTTCGTACAACACTGACATCAGAGTATTCAGCAGTCGGTTGCTCCCGACTGCATCGTTTCTACTTGATTTCCTACACTTAAGAAAAAATCAGCCTTATAATCGAGAAACAAGTCTCTGGTCTTTGCACTTCTCCTAAAAACAATGTAAGCACATTTTCTTAATTTCAGAGTGACTATTGCTGAGAGTGCAGTGGCCTGTTGCACGTTGCACATTGACTGCCAATTGCTGACTGTTGGCTATTTGTCGAGCTCCGGATACAGAATTCTGTCGCACGCAGTCAGTTGTCAGTTGACAGCTGCCAGTTGTCAAGTTGTCAACTTGTCTAGTTGTCTAGTTGTCTGTTTGACAGTCCGGCAAAACGTTGAGTGCTTTGGCAATATAATTTGAGCGTCATTTTCAAGGGCTGCTTCAAATTTGGCAGCTACTTTTGGCCATGGCCCTGAGGTCGACTGCGTCTGCCTCGGCTCAATTAGTTCAGCCGCAGTGCAGCCAGTCTGCCACTGAGCCAGTATCAATTATTTCCATTCACACTGCTCGCTGGGAGTGTGGCGATTGTTCCTTGCTTTCTGTACTATGATACCGAAGGTATATTTATACTATGACACCGAAGGTATCGTAGTATATTAGTTTTGTGCAATGTCGCTCATGCTGTCTGTCCGTCTGTCCGTCTGCATGAACGCAACTTTTTTTCGACACCCTTAGAGATTGGAACATATACTTGAAAGTGTCAAGATTGGAGTCCTACGTCCACTAGAGAGCTAGAAAATCGATAAAATCGATAAAGCCACATATCTTTCATAATTTTATGGATACAGTCACCAATATTGTTTGGTAGGTTGTTGGTGATGCCCTTCAAATATCGGCATTTGCCACGCCTACCTCAGCCCAACCCCGCTCATAAATGCTTTAAGTGGCTCAATCTTCCGATAAGACCATATATCTCATGTAATTTTAAAGCTTAAGTCACCAACTTTGAAAGGTATATTGCTAGACACCCTTAAAAAATCTGGAAAGCAATTTTTTGGCCCACGCACACTCCCGTCCCCAAGAACCGTTAAATGCCCATATGTATATCCCGCAATTTAATAGCTACAGTTACCAAACTTGGAAGGAAGATTATTAGGAACCATATCTTTAATTTTTTTCAACCACTCCCACTCCCGCGCCCTAAATCTAGAAAAGCTTACATCCAATAACTTAAGAGCTACGGCTTCCAAGCCTCGAAGAAGGGTTACTTCTTATATCTACCTGAATCTGAAAGGCAAACTTGGGCAGTAATTCTTGGCTGCACACAAATTATGGCATCATAGTATTTGGCTGTCGGTTACGTCCGATTTCCACGTTCTCTGCTGTTAGTATTGTATTTAGCCTATAATAACGAAAACGAGCAGGCCGCTGCGGTCTCAAAAATAGATAGCAAATGGAAAAAAAATTGGAAAAGCAGCCGCAGCAATAGCAAACCATAATAAATAAATATAAACTCTCTATATGTAGTTTATATACTCACCGCAAAACAAAACACAAAATATAGCGTAGAAAAAATCAAATTGGTATTTACGGCTTAATTGATTGCTTTAATGCATCCAAGTTATTGCTTACCAAATACACTATTTCGACCACAACACATACAATAAAAATACACTGAACAAAAAGGACCAATATCAACATCGATTATTTTATGCTCTTAAATTTTTTGACACTTTTCCAAAATTTGCATACAAAAGCGGCGCACGAAACAATTATCAAATGGAATTTGCATGGTGCAAATTTCAAACATACGTGTAGTATACAAAAGTATATGGTATATACTATATATATATATATATATATGTATATATATACATATATACCGTGGGGGAGCTGCGACTGCAACGCGCTGCGAGACTGCGGGCCAACTGAAAAATATCTAATCAAATGACTGGCCGTAAAAGTTTTTGGAATCACCACAAGAACGCTAACAAAAAATGGCAATCAAATGGGCAATACACATCTATGTTTGCTTGTATATATACTATATATATATATATGTATGTATATCTTGTCTCGATTCACGTACGATCCAGAGAATTATGGATGAGAATCCAATTATAATGTGTACAATATTCAGTTAGCAAATGGAGAAGGCCGGAAGGTCGGACGTCAGAATTAAATTCACTTAGCAAATAAATAAGTTGAACGCGAACGCGACCACGGACAAAGACGATGCAGCACTGAGCTGTTGGCAACCAGACCAGACAACTATTTAACACACAACCTGAACAAGAACAAGAAGCAGCATAAGCATCAACATCAACATCAACATCAACATCAACATCAACATTAACATCAACTCGTCGTACATCGCCAGGGTCCAACGAGCAGCATCAGCGCCAGACTGAAGATAAACAAAAGTTATGATACGGAAATAAACTAAAATTTGATGTGCTGGCGAGTCGCGACGCTTGTTTGTTTTATTTTTAGGACCTGCCACATGCCGGCATAACTGTGGAATTTATATATTTTTTGTATGTATGCATATACATATTTCGGCCCCACTATGGAGTAGGTGGTGCCACTTGCAGCTGCCAGCAACTAAGCAGCTCTAGACGCTTGCTACTCGCTACTGGCTGGGTGGCCCACCGGTTGGAGCAACTAACCGGTTCAGAATGAACTATTTTGGCCAGCAGCAGAGTGCATAAAATAATAATTGGACAGCACTCGCATGCCAATTTAATTCCCAATATCGCTCTTTAATTGCATTAAAAACAGCATGCTTTCATTTTTTAAACAAACAAAAATATGGCTATTAAATGGAATATTATTTATATACAATTTTACTACACTTGTTTGCGTGCCATGGCAATAAATAAATTTGATTGGTCTTCATAAGGCTAATTGATGCTGCCAAAGTGATTTTTAAGTGATATATTAAAGCCAACAATAATAATCGTATACAAATTTCAATAATTAATTTAAAATCAATTATAAAAAAAAAAATTTATAAAAATTAGAATTAAAATTTATGTTTGATTTCGAGAATTAAAAAAAAAAATGGTTCGCAATACTTTAAAAGTCTTTTATATGTACATAATAAAGTTGTACTCATTTATATATTTATCCGTTTGTTAAACATTTTTTTATTTCCTATTACAAATAACTTATTAGTTATTATAGCCAAAGAAAATCGCTTAATACTGGATAAATTATTTATTTCAAACGAAAATTCGAAATCAAAGTAGAACAAGTAAGAATTCTGTACGAGAACTTATATTCAAAATTTGAAGTCTCTAGCTCTTATAGTTTCTCAGATCCGCGTGTTCATACAGGCGGACGGACAGACATCGGATCGACTCGCCTGTTGATCCTGATCAAGAATATATATACGTTATGGGGTCGGAGATGATTCCTTCTGCCTGTTACATACATTTACACAAAACAATTATATCCCTTTTTTACATTTTTAATGGGTAAAGGGTATAACAATTGTATTTAATTGAATTTCGCTGAGTGTAGATAATTTAAATAACAAAAAATGTTCGCAAAATGTCAACTTTATTCGATATCAATTTGAATTTATATGTTTATATTTATATTATATACAAAATTTAACAACAACATTTACATTTAATCAGGTCTGATCAGTTGCTGTATGAAGAAACATATTCCCGTGGATACGACTGTGCCTCTTTAAATTTGTTTTTTGCCTAAATTCTTTATTGCAATGAATGCATTTGTACGGTTTGATCCCGCTATGAATGATAACGTGACGCTTCAGGTCCGAAAGCTCCGCAAACGACTTATCGCACACATTGCATTTGTGTGGCTTGTAGTCCATGTGCCTCTTCAAATGCCGTTTGAGGATGGATCTTGTGGATGTCTGCTTATTGCACAACGGACATATTAGGGAGCCTTTCTTGATGTGTTCGTTAAAATGGCGGCATAAAATTAGGTTTGTTTCCAATAATTTGTGGCACACCGGGCACTCCAGCTTGGTGCTGCTTATTAATGGAGTATTATAACTCTCTGACTCCATCTTGGACTCCTCTGACTCCAGCGTAGAACTGCTGCTCGGGCTAGGTTCTCTGGTGCGGTAGTGCAGCTTCCTATCATTTGCTTGGCTGATCTGCCGAAAGGCAAATGTCACCTCCAATTGGTTCCGACATTCCTTACAAATTCGCTGGGGCAAGCCGTCATTTGGCTTTGCCACCAAGGAGAGGCAATCCTTAAGCCGCATTGGGATTACCTGCTCTTCATCATCGTCGGTGAAAATGTTGATGAATCCATCATTGGATTCCTTTAAGCACAGCCGACATAAAGATTCCATGGTAATTTAAATAATTCGTCAGAAAATACGAAGTTTTAAATATTAAATTTTATAAATTCCAACAAATTTGGACTATTGAGATTTTTATGAATTAGAGATGAGAAATATTGAAAGCGTGCAAGTTTTTATAGGTTGTCAATAACGAAAGTTAAAACCAGGTATATCGACACCGAAATCGATACCCAAACTATCACCTCCATGTATACGATAGTTTGGATAAATTTGTCTCAGAGCCAAAATCAATGCATCATTTTGCTGCAAAATTTGCCTAAAACTATGGGACAACCTCATATTTAGCTTAAGCTGTTTTCTGTCTGTTTCCTGGTTAAGTCCAAGTCTAACCAAAATGAAAGTCACTTGAACTTGAAGAGTTGATTGCCCAAATATGCCCGGAGTTCCCTGAGTTCTTCTGTCCCCAATAAATGTTTGTGTACATGTGGTATGCGTGTGTGTGTGGAATGAGTGAGACCGATTCCGTAATACCCTCGTACCTCTGTATTTTCAGTTGATAACATCATGTGTATGGCTTGTTTTTTAAATAAGTTGCCAGTTTACTATCTTTTAGACATTGTTATGGCCCGCAGATAAATCGATAGATTTTAGGAGAGATATAGCAGGCAGCCATCTTGAGAGGAGAAAAAAAGAAAGAAAAGCACATGCGCATGCGCATAAAATTTTAAATTGTAATAACATTTTTTATTTAAAATTAAAATATTTATAAAAGAAAAATAATACATAAAATAAATAAATATAAGACAAAAATAAACAAACAAGCGAGGACCACAAAACACCGCCACCAAGGAGGAGATCGCCGGGGGACAACTGGGACAAAGCTGGAGTGGAACCCCAAGAGCATCAAGTCGACTTGGATCAGCACAAAATATACGGCAAATGGCACAGCTGATCGTTCCTAACCGCCAAAGCATCGGTGGCGACCAAAAACAACAGTAATGCTTATTTGGCCTGTCAATGATGCACGCTGCAGCAGCCAATAATAAAAAGAAGCCAAATTTTTGTAACCGTTAAGTTAAGTAAATTATTGTTAGTATATAATATATATATATAAAAAATATTAGTGTTGGCCAACAAAATATTAGATTTCATATGTACCATTAGTAACGAGGAATATTGTGAATCAGAAGAGCAATGATTTATAAATTTAATAATTTAATATGAAACGAAGTAAGATGAAGTGGTAAAATTTATGTGATCGGCTGAGATGAGGGTAAAGAACACAACGAAAATGAAATAAGTGCAAAAGGGAATTTCTCTGTTGAATGTTGACGAGAAATCAATAGGAAGGGAGGGGTGTACGGGCTGTACAACATCCACAACCCAATAGCGAACGGACTTTTTTTTTTTTTTTTTTTTTGCTTAAGAAACATTTTATGTATTTTACATAGAAATATCTAATATAATAATTTATAATAATTAAGCTTCTACAAAATGTTTACATTATTAAGGTTTAAATGTAATAATGTTATGATTTTTAAAGATTTTGAATTAAAATTTAATCAAATTGCCCATGAACCACAGTGCCATGGCGATTGTGTTTACGCTGAAACCCTAGCTAGAAACTTCAATGCTTGCGACAGCCAAGACTAATAAAAATAAAATGTTTGTATTTTGATTTTAGACTTGTTTGACGAAAATGTAAAACGGAGATGTTGTTTTAAATCAAATGCGCATGTGCTGTCTATATACCTTTAGAAAGGTATTTGTTTGTTTTTATTGCTAAAAAGAAAAAAATACAAATTTTTGTTTACTTGCCGGCCAATATATCGCCTGAGCCGATAGCTAGCCGGCTTAACGATATATTATAACAACTTGCGATATATATAACAACTTGTTGGCTCTAATTAGAAAACTGTTGAAGGTTTTTGTAGTTTTTGGAAATGGGAGTTTTCATTCATCGTCTTATCTCCTTACACTTTGATGTATATTGACGTGTTTTAAATTTGACATCCCCCCTCCCCGCACCATCTTACCAAACACAGCATCTTGTTTGCGTCAACTTTGAATGATCTTGTTTTCAGAACTATGTTAGACCCCGATTTAAGCTAAATATATAATTCAACTCATTGCCTGGCGGGGTGACAGACGGACAGACTGCACTGCCACCTTCTGACCCTGTTGGTTATCCATCAACCTCAGCTCCTGCACGACTCTAGCATTCGTTGGGTTGAGGGCTTCTATGTCTTTGAATCTTATAACATCATGCTGCTTCTTTTCCTGGTTAAGGCGACACATTCCGCTAGGACATGCATTGAGGATTCCTTTTCGCTTTTACTAAGCCTGCATAGTTCGCTGCTACAATTACATTGTTTAAATGCTACATTTGCATCATTTGCTCGCTTAGCCGGTGCTCTATGGAGCCGGGCGCCTTCGCCTGTTCCTACAATGCTTTCCCAGAAGTTTCAATAATTCATCTGTTTGGCCTTCCTAATCTCCTTATGATATAAGGTCAAACTTTCACGGTCCCGTTTCCATTCTCCGGTTTCACCAGGGGCATCTTCCTACCGGGCAATGCTCTTCAAAAGCATCAGTTAAGTTATGCTTTTGTTTTGATTCCCTGCAGCCCTCTCTAGTTCCAGCGGGTTTCTGGGTATTCCTTATGTTCTACTGGATAGGTTGAGCTATAAGGTCAACTTGAATCTTTCCCAGTTAAAATTCCTGGGGTTGCGACTTGGTGCACTGCTATCCATATATAATTGTATCTTAAATAGGATGATTCTACGGTTAGGCGTAGATACCTCTGAAGAGACAAGATGAGGCTTAAGGGACCGACTGATTAGGGTGATGTCTAAGACATCCTCCCTGATTCTACGTACAAATGTAGGTGTGGATAAAATATAAATAAATATAAAATCTGTGAGATACTCACCCCTCATGTTGACGTCACTGCTGCCCCATATTGTGTGGTGCGCATTGCCATCGAATCCGATTATCGCCGGCATCTTCTCTTTCCTGCAGTCCTCCACCAGTCCCTCCATTTCTGATAAGTACGCAGACACTACTACCAAAGAGTCTGCGTTATTAGTGGCTATTATGGGAACGCAATTTGTAGTTAGGAATTCTGAGCCAGGCCGGTACGAACCCGGGTCCCCAGACAAGCTGACTCTCGGCACGGTCCGAGTGACACCTTGGTGCGGAGTGAGATGTGGCGATAGGGTGCTGGTGGGTAAGTGGTGCGGGGAGGTTGGGGTTGCGTGTGGCTATTCCTTAAAAAAGGTGGCAACACAAGCACCTTGTCAGTACAAATAACGTTATCGTAGTACCCACTGTTTGTCCAGGACTGATTATTAACGAGGAATCTCAGCTCAGCCCCATTCGAAACATCCCACAAGTTCTTTAGACCGGGAAAGATAAGACTTAGCAATTTAAGCAAATTTATTATTATTTATTACAATCTCAACATAAAAAATAAAAATAGTTAATAAGCAAATAAAACAAAACTCCCTCCACACATAAAGAACATTTTAAAGCACTTAATTTCATATTGCTGTTTAAGTAGCAGCTGCCGGAGCAATAATTATTTAAAAATTGCTGTGGCTCCTTCCATATGTGACTTGCCTTGCAGCTTCTGCATGCATGTGTGTGTGTGTGTGTGTGTGTGTGTGTACGTGTGTGTGCGTGTGTGTGTGTGTGTGGTTGCGTGTAGCTTGGTTGCTTTGCAAAATGCTTTAAGCGCATTTTCATTTAAGCCAAGCATCGCATGGGGCAGGCATGCGAAATATTACGCATACGCCGCATGGGGCATGGGGCAGCAATGAAATTGAAATGGCTGCTAATACATGTGCATATCTGAAAGCTTAAACATAACAACATATGCACATATTTCTGATTGCATTAATTCTGTGATGGTTATATGGGATACTTGCGAAATGTTTCCAAGACTTGGCATCCTTCGCTTAATCAAAACATATTTAAAAGCGTCTCAAGATAGGCTCACATCTTGTATTTTCGACAGTTTGAAACATGTTATATATTATATATAATTATATGTTTTCGATTACAGTTTGATAACAAAATATAATTCTTTATTCAAGCCTGTATTCTCCAACTGGAGATATTAATTTGTTACTTCACAAAATCGAGTCTTATTTTAATTAGATTTTAGGTTTACACTGTTCGGCGTACTCGAAATTGAATCTTAAGAACTGCGCTGTTCGGCGTACAAAGCAATACTCAACTTATTCTAGGTTTTTGTTTACAAGGAAAACTCTCGCTTTGTTTCTTGCAACATGTACGTGACTATTTCGTCATCTTATTCATAATTGCTAATGGTGCACTTTGGTTGCTTAGCGTGGGATCAGCTACTCATCGGTTTTTATACCCTTAACCCATTAAAAATGGGTAAAAAGGGTATAATGGTTTTGTGCAAATGTATGTAACAGGCAGAAGGAAGCATCTCCGACCCCATAAAGTATATATATTCTTGATCAGGATCAACAGCCGAGTCGATATAGCTCTGTCCGTCTGTCCGTCCGTCCGTCCGTCTGTCCGTCCGTCCGTCCGTCTGTATGAACACGCGGATCTCAGAGACTATAAGAGCTAGAGACTTCAAATTTGAAATATAGGTTCCCGTATACCAGGCGCAGAACAAGTTTGCTTTATTTTATCGATAACTGCTTCAGTTTCGGAATTATCGATACATTTAGATTTCCGATAGCAATAAATTCCACAATTTAAGAGGCAGAGGGTTTTAATTTATACATAATATGCTTATACATATTATTGATCAGTTGCCAAAATTTCATTAAGTTCGGATAAGAAACACCAAAGTTATAGTCGAAAATATATTTTCATATTGATCTTCTTGTTGTCAGCAGCCGGAAGCATTTTCTGTATGCATAAATAGGCGAGCGCATGTGTGAGAAAGAGATGGCATGATGATCGACGCTAGTGTCAATATATTTGTGTGTATTCTGCAGAGCCCCGATAAGTACTGTTTCGTGTACGCATGTATGTCTGTATGTATGTATGTATATGCTTGTGAGTAAAGACTGTAAGAAATGCACTTGCAGAACTGAACATTTGAGTGCAAATCATTTTAAAGGGAAATTATCCAATAAAACTAGAATATATTTAACAACTGGGTTAAGGGTATATCGTAGTCGAGCCAACTCGACTACAGCATCTTACTTGTTTTGGTTGGTGCTGTGGTGATTCTTGAGTGTGGTGTGAGTATGGTGTGAGGGTAGACATGAAAGATCAGCACGATCTGGATATGTCACTATATGTTTTGTTGACAGCCTTGCAATGTGATTAGTTGATTTGTGACCTTTTGTGTAGTGAATAAATGATTGCGAAAGACGCAAGTCGCATCTTTCTGCCGGACGTGGACACTTCGGCTTTGAAGGCTTTGCCACTTGTTCGTCATTTCTTGAAATGTAGATTGTAAATTGTTGACAAATTGTTGAGATGTTGCTTTGTGACAAATAGAAATGTTGCACTGTTTCCAGCTAAGACGTAAGCTGGATGGAATGGCACATACATGACTAAAATCATTGTGTCATCGATGGACATTATTAGATGATTTTTGAAGAGTTCGCTTTGCCCACGCCCAGATCGTTTCATTCATTAGAATGACGGGCGCCGATTTTGTGGCATAAGCAAAATGGTCTGGCAAAATGCTAAAATCAAATGAAATAGCGTAATTTGTGTAATTTCAGCTATGCCACAAGTTGGCCGCGTACGGCAAATAATATGCATATGCACATTATTTATTAATTAGAATATTTTTTAGTTATAAAGAAATTTCGAGGCTGAGCACATTATATATTTGTTATTTTCATGTCATTTTTATTCATTATTTTGGTTTTATTAGCACTGTCTTTAATCGAACCTTAACCTCATTTTAGAAATTTGTTACACACTTTTTGTGGGAAACATAAGATTTCAAAAATTATATTTTCAATTTTATAAGGAAACAGTAAGAATGCTGTATTCGAGTGAGCTCGACTACGATATGCCCTTAACCCAGTTGTTAAATATATTCTAGTCTTACTGGCAAATTTGCCTTTTAGGAGGCACCCAAATGTTCAGTTCTGCAAGTGCAACGGCGGATCAGCGAGCGCCCTTTGTACGGAGAGAGAGAGAGAGAGAGTGAGAGAGAGAGAGAGAGAGAGAGAGAGAGAGCGCTGCACAAGAGAGCGCGGCTCTGCTAACGCTGGCTGCTGCACCTCGAACTGCACTTAACATAATTTGCATGTGTAAATACGACTAAGAATACTCTACATACAGTGTCTGGAAGCTTATTTGGGACAGTGCCTAGCAAAAAATTTAAAGTACTATAAAGTTTAAACAAGGAAACAAATTCAAAATGTTTAAATGCCAATTTGTTTAATGTTATATCACATTTTAAAATGAAACTTTAGTTCTTATGAAAGTATTAATTAATTAATTCAAATTAGACAAAAACTGAAAACTTATCCAAAATACGTACAGTAGCTTATTTGGGACAGTCTTAAGAAAAGTTAAATATTTGGAATAATGAGTTTATGGCAGGCAATTAAACTTTTTGCTAGACACTGTCCCAAATAAGCTTCCAGACACTGTATATTAAGCCACGCAGGGCTCCAAATTTGTTGTACAACAAATTACTGACTGCAACTAATTTTGTGCTGACGCCAACAGACTACACAGTAAGAAAAAACTAAGGCAGCGCATATTTTGCTCAAAAATGTGAATATACATACATACATAAATACATGTACATAAATACATTCATACATACACACATGCATACATACGTACACGTAGTAGTCGTTATCGGGGCGCTGCAGAATACACACAAATATATTGACGCTAGCGTCGATTATCATGCCATCTCTTTCTCACACACTCGCGCGCTATTTTTATACCCTGAACCCATTAAAAATGGGTAAAAAGGGTATAATGGTTTTGTGCAAATGTATGTAACAGGCAGAAGGAAGCATCTCCGACCCCATAAAGTATATATATTCTTGATCAGGATCAACAGCCGAGTCGATATAGCCCTGTCCGTCTGTCCGTCCGTCTGTCCGTCCGTCCGTCTGTCCGTCTGTCCGTCTGTATGAACACGCGGATCTCAGAGACTATAAAAGCTAGAGACTTCAAATTTGGAATATAGGTTTTTGGATACCAGGCGCAGATCAAGTTTGTTTTATTTTATCGATAACTGCCTTCGTTTATCGATTATCGATACATTTAGTTTTCCGATAGCAATAAATTCCCCAATTTAAAAGGCAGACGCTTCTAAGTTGAACACGATATGCATATGCATATTGTTGATCAATTGCCCAAATTTCTTTAAGATCGGATAAGAAGCTCCCAAGTTATGGTCGAAAATGTATTCTCATATTGATCAAATTTCTGTCAGCAACCGCAAACTGTATGCATAAATATGCGCGTGCATGTGTGAGAGAGGGACGGCAAGATAATCGACACAAGCGCAAATTTGTTTGTGTGTATTCTCCACTGCCACGTTACCTACGATTCGTATGCATACGCGTTTGCCGTAATTTCAGTGGGTTATTCTAATGCGCTACATTGGTTTTTACGCAGGCAAGCTATTAACTTATGAATGTATGAAACGTCTTTGATTTTTTTTTTATTTTGGTTGCTTGGTTCAGGGTATATGGTAGTCGAGTTCACTCGACTACAGCGTTCTTACTTGTTATGTTTACAGAAAGTGCTTGCGGCTGCTGATAGAAATGAGATCAATATGAGAACATATTTTCGACCATAACTTGGGTGTTTCGTACCCAAACTTAATGAAGTCTGGGCAAATTGTGGAATTTATTGCTATCGGAAATCGAAATGTATCGATAATCCAGAAACTAAGGCAGTTATCGATCAAATAAATCAAACTTGATCTGCGCCTGGTATACGAGAACTTATATTCCAAATTTAATGTCTCTGAAATCAGCGTGTGCATACAGACGGACGGACGGACAGACAGACGGACATGGCTATATCGACTCGTCTGTTGATCCTGATCAAGAATATATATAGCTTATGGGGTCGGAGGTGCTTCCTTCTGCCTGTAACATACATTTGCACAAAACCATTATACCCTCTTTACCCATTTTGAGAGGGTTAAGGGTATACAAAGAGTATTCCTACAACATTAGCCAATCAAGTGCGTAGAACGCATGCCAAGCGATGCCAAACACATTAAAATAGTGTTCATATATACATATATCTATGATATATGAGTTGGCTATGGTATCTGACTCAGACATTTATTGAAATATATAAAGCAAGCAACTGCACAACTCAAGTCGAGCGTCTAGCTATTAATTAGCCCTAAAAGTCAGCATTTGGCTTGTCGGTGCTGATATACCCTATAACCTATGCCCCATAGTCGTTGGGCACGGGATTTCAATTGGCTGTTAACGAGATCATCAAAATGACATTTCTGCCAGTCCATGCACACATATCTGTGTCGACTGGCTGGTTGCCTGACTGACTGACTGACTGACTGACTGAGTGTTTGGCTAAGTGGCTGGGTGTATTTAAATCCGGAATTCAACCATCGTCTCTTCATTAGCATGCGCGGCACGTATCCGGCAGTGTTTGTGCTTAGGCGACCGCTCCTTGATTTGGGCCATCCCCAACTACTTTCGTTCACCCCAGCGTCGATGAGGTGTTCAATTGAGAGCACTCCGAATGCGACGAGTGCAAATTAAAGTTGTCTTCAAGAGTTCGCCAGTTCACCTGGAAAGCTCTCAGCATTTGTACCGACTGCATAAAGCTGTCTTAAATTGGGCTTGTAGAAAAACCACATTATTTCAATCAGATGTACATTAAGTATAGTTGTACAGATTAATTTAGTTAGTCAGAAATTAAATCCCTATGAGCAGTGCTCCAATTTGCGAAACTCCTATCATCTAAGTTTTATTAGATACATATACATATATAAATATATATGTATATTATTATATATGTATGTATATATTATTATTAGAAGGCGAAAAGCAGACCCTCTAAATGCTCAGGGAGTCCTTGATCAATTAACATGATTAATGTTAATTTGCTTCTGTTTGTTTATAACTGATATGCAAATTTGGATACTTGCATTTAATTAACATCCATAAGCAATTCGATGTAATTTTGTTTTCAATTAAACGTATCTTTAAACATGCAAATAAGCTTAAATGCATTTAAGGCCAACAGATACTAATAACACTTACCACTTACCATAACAGCAACAACAGCAACAACAACAACAACAGCAACAACAACAATACCAACAATGTTGCATACATCTGGGAACATTGCGAGCATCAAAACCAGCTCCGCTGCTGCAATTACTTATACACATGCAAATACATGTACATGTACCATCAAGAAGCTGTAAGCTCACGAATATTTAATTTAGTTCTTGTGTTGCACATACATACATATATGTATGTATATGTGTGTGTGCGTGTGTGTGTGTGTGCGTTAGTTGAAGTGCACCTTTGAATGACCAAATGAGTTGTTGCCGTCGGCTCAGCGGCTGTTTAATTGTTATTTCGTGTGCAGACCCAAAATGCTGAGCAAACAGGGAATGCGATGTGTGGGTGCGTATTGAGTGTCTACAGTGGAGGTCCCTGGATTGGATTATCAGCAGATAACACGGATAGATAACATATTAGTTTAGTCTGCTCTCCGGTTGGTCATTTGTTATTCTCCCACATTTTGGTTCAGTTTCAGTTTCTGCATACGGTTTACGCCAGCCGCTGACTACTGTACTTGCCATCCGTAATGCAGCCTTGGATTGTGCAATATATATTTGGACGCTGGTAATTCGATATGTGAGCGAGCCCCAGGTAGGCTCTGAACGGGTATTGCCATTGCCATTGGCGCGTATCATTGTTAACATGGCTAAATTATAAAAGCGATTCATCTGCAGTGTGTGCAATTGTGTGAGTGTTTGTTAACGCTTAAATTGCACATTGATTTTCAAAGCCGTCGCATAAAATTTCCATATTTACTTATTGCCCAACATCAGCTGGCAAACATTTAAAATTTCTGCAGCACATATTTGGAAACTAGACGAACAGACGGACTTGTATATACAGTAGTCTCTCGGCTAGTGATGATGATCGTCGGAGAGGCCTTCTATTAATGTGTGGCAAGCTTATAATACTCCCTGCAACGTTTCAAAGGGTACAATAAGAATAAGTGTTCTAAATTGCATACAGACAGTAAAAAGTTTAAGGATTCTTGGTGGCCAAGGCGTGCTCTGCGATGAATCCCAATAGACCAAGCAGTGTTCCACCGATAACCACGTAGAAGGCAAGCTGCAGGTCATCAATGGTGAGGACACGAACCTCACTGCTCACTGCCTCGGATTGCATGAGGGCCGTGCGCGTTCTGATCGTCACTTTGAATTTTTGATCCTCAATCCATTTGGGTATGATGCCAGCGCTAAGCAGGAGCAGCAGCTGAGCATTGATCGCCTCCTCCCAGGGAGCGTCTCTAGGCAATACATATGAGATGGTATAGTATTTGGGACACTCGGGAACCACCCAAATGCGCTGCGTATGCAAAAAGTTTACAGACTCCATCATTAGGGATGAATAGCGCGAGACACCAGACTTGCCACCAACGGTGGCCACCTCATTGGTTACATCCGCATTCAGATCGCTATTCCATACGAGTTTCTTATTCAAGCTGGCATAAAGCGGCGAAGTCTCACTAAAGAACAAATCGTCGGCCATCGAGCTGTACTTGTACACAACATTCATGCCACTGTCGTCCAGATCCTGCATTGTTATGATGTCCTTGTAGTGCAGCGGATGTATATAGACGGTGGCCAGACTCGACTCAAAAATGGCACCAAATATGACGCTGACGAGACAGAGCGAACCAATGAACATCCGCTCCGCATAGCTATCCGGCAGATGCGACAGGTTCACGCGCACCCAGACGACCCATGTGTCCACCACAATGGACAGTGCCTGTTGCCACAATCGCTCATCCCTCATCCGCACAATGCGCAGCTGCAGATTGATCGCACGCAGCACCATCCAGATGAAGGCGCACACAAACGCCATCAGAATGAAGCCCAGCCAGATTTCATAGCCCACCGCAAAGATGGGCAGAATCGATTGAGGAATGCGTTTGGCCTTGGGAACATAGATGCACAGCTTATCGTCGTAGACAGTCACCGTAAAGTCCATGTACTCCTGCACCATATAATCCTTGACAAAGAAGCCCGTCAGACAGATGTCCAGTCCATCGTTTATTATGGAACCAATTGCACCATTGTAGGTGCCATTGGCATCTCGCTCCCTATTGAGAAAGATTTCACTCGGTGAAAAATTTGAAGTGCAATCAAAACTCCCTTTTGCTTTGCAATTTCATTTAAATGAATTACTTAATTGATATCAGGGACCGTAAATAATGATTATTTTTAATTTATATATTTTGGATATTGAGATTGAGACTTAATCATTATTTTTGGAGGTCCCTACAAGAAATGCTCACCCAAAGTAGTGCTCCTCCGGCTGCTGCAGCAACATTGTAAAATTGAGCAGCTCGCTAATCACTTTGGCCACCTCCCAGTCGACGCCGGTGATGCGTCGCAACAGACCCGTCTTGCGATCCAGCTGTGGACGCGCGTAGACCGATTTGAAGATCTGGACACGCAGCGGATAACCGTTCATGTTGTGAAACAAGAGATTGGGCAACGCCTCGCCCCCCACATAAGGCACCAGGCGGCCAAAGCCATTCTCAAATCCATTGTCATTGCCGGATGCATCGAAGATGCCGTCCCAGTCGCCATGCTCATTGCGTGCAAATGGATCATAGATCCACATGGATACATCTGTCAGAATATAGCGATTGTAGACTCTGTGTCGAATCCACAGCTGACGGGAGCTCTCCTCCAGCAGCAGATGCTGCTGCTGACTCAGATTGCCCACCACATCAGCCACAATGTAGAAATAGATTCTGGCACGCTGCGTGGACTCAGCAGCTCCGTTGTTCGAGATAAGTTGGGACAGGCTGATGACCAAGGCAAAACTGTCACGCATATCCAATCCAGCCATGCTGGCGGATAACTCCAGCGGCTGCTGCTCATCGTAGCTGTGCATGATATGTGGCAGGTCTGTCTGTTGCATAAGCCATTCGACATTCCCGTTGCGAGCATCCGATTGCAGATGATCGTGCCGCAGCAGCACATGCAGATAGGGAATGCCTCGCATTGGCTCCGCCAGCTGTGCATCCAACTCTCCAGTCATGGCCCAACCGCATCCTAGGGCTAGGAGCAGGAGCAGCAATTGTGCGAAGAACTCGCTTTCTTGGCCACCGTTCGCCATCGCATTGCATTCGCAAATGGAAGTAGGACTAGTTGCCAATTGCTGTTGGCCAACTTGCTAGCTGAGGGCCCACTTCATGTTTTGACACCTGCAATTTTGTTTGTTTGCCCAATTGTAATTAGAGACCAGTTATGTCAGCTGGCATTCTCCCAGCTGGTGCCACCTTTCACCTTGAGCAAACAATTGTTGTTCAGTTCATTGTGGCAAGCAAATCGAAATGGAAATTTATTTGACTCTCACGTGTGGCACTGATTTGTGTGGCAGCAATTGCTGTGGGTGGTGTTGTTGGTTTGCTTGTTGTGTTTGGGCCAAGAAATAGACACCGGAGTTTCTTTACAAATCGCCCATAATGAATATGAGAAAAAAAAAACCAATTCATCGCCAAATCAACTCAATTCAATTCGATTCAATTGAAAGTGTGGCCAAACACCAGCAAAAATCGAAAGCGAACACAGTCACACTGTCACACGCGATTTCAATGCAGGTTCAGTTTCTTTGAGCCGGGTTCGAGCACTCTGGCCAGTCCTTAATGTTTAGGCCACAATATTTGATTGCAGAGAAGGACAGGTCAGTAAACAAGCTTATTTACCTGTAAACAAAGTTATCTAATATAGTATTTGAACATTGACTCTTATTATTTAATTTATTTTTTACATTTTTCTCATTCCAAATCAGACTAGTAAGTGTTAAGTACCGTAACTGTTAAGTACCGTAACTACACAATTGGAATTAACCCATTGACCTGGAGCCAATTGGAGAAAATGAAAAGTGCTTGTGCATTTATAGCTATATGGCGACATATTGTCACAGGGTATCTGCCAATCGGGCATGCTGGACTTGAGAAATATTTGCCAAACAAGTCCAAAGAGTCAACATTTGCTGCTCCACTGTGCAGTGTGCGATGTTTTTGCCACATGAATTGAGTGTTGCCGTTGCGCTCGTTCAATGTGTGTGTGTGTGTGTGTGTGTGTGTGTGTGTGTGTGTGTGTGTGTGTGTGTGTGTATTTGTGCTATTCGGGCACGTCGACGTAGATGGGAACCCCAACATCCTCATGCGTGACGTCGTCGCCTTTAGCTGCCAAGTGTACCAACAAAAACCATCAATAAACTGAGCTACAGTTTTCTTTCGCAGCTTTTCTCTTCTCGGACTCTGTTGTTTTGTCGCGCACACACACTGGGAGTTTTCAAATGAAAAATAAATTGGAAAATTGAAAAAGCAATTCATCGCATTAGAAACGTGCATTGAATGGGGGCTGCTGGCGTTGCTTTTCAGCACAACACTGCTTTATCGTCCTTACGCCAGGTGTGGCGACTACGTCATGAAAGTTGATGCAACTTCAGCTTACCCCCTCTTACCCCCTCAAACCCGTAACGAACTGAAAATTACCAAAATCGTTTGAACCGCTGACGGTTGCTGAGTGGTGACTGGGTCGTGGTTGGGTGGTGCGGACTGTAGATCCGACCAGTCTTATGACCATGCGATAAAAATCAAATTTGAAAGATTAAAATTGGAAAAGGTTTCGCCATTTACTATTATGACGAGGCAGTTACAGTTAAATGCACTTCACAAGCTTCTGACGAGGTGCGGCTCCAGCAAAGAAGCAAACCAATAACACCCTCTGACGTTCGTGCAACTGCAACTGAAATGTTCCATGTCGCAAACAGAGTGTTCGCTTAGATGCATGGACGCAGTGCAGCGGAGCGAAACGCAATCATTTGTGGAACGTAGCACGTGAAATGGAAATTCAACATTGCAGCGCAATGTTGCTGCAAATGCGTTGCTGCGCCATTCCCCATCGTGGCAGCTCCATTCTTATATATTTTTGCACTTAATTCCACATCATTTCGCCCAAACAAAAAACTGCAAAAAAATGACAAAGTGTGAGGAAGAAGCAGAATCAACCCGTATTGAGCCCAGCAGCGTGGCGCTTGTGGCATTCATGGTATTCAGCTACAACTTCCGTTGCACTTACATCTTCTGGTCAGCAAGAAGAAGAAAAATTGAAAAATGCAAGCAAGGCACCTGGCAACAGCAGCTCCAAGGCGAGCACATGTTGCCCGCTTGCCAGTGTGTGTGTGGGTGTTTGGGTGTGCGAGTGTGCGGGTGTGCGGGTGTGCGGGTGTGCGAGTGTGCGGGTGTGTGGCGTCGATGATATTGACTTTGATTCGCGCGGACGCCCTCGGCTTGCAATTGGATTACAATCTACGAATCCTCAATGCAAACCAATTGTGCTATTGCCACTCCATTTGGCAAACAATTCACTGAGGCTCGGACTCGGACTTCGACATATATATATACATATATATATATATATACATATATATACATATATATATTGCTATCATTCTCATTTTAGCATTGAATAGTCTGGAATTGTGACCTTTTGAATGTCACTTGCTTCACCTAAACAAATCATAACTAAACTGATAATAAACTTTTATCGGTTATGTATTTTGTATATAATAATAATAAGATAATAAGCTTTTATCGGTTATGTATTTTGTATATAATAGCACATTATCTCGTGTAGAAACCGACAAATCGGCTTTTAGCGTTCAAATTATTATTATTATACCAAAAAGGTATAATAGTATATTGGTTTTGTGCAATGTCCGTCATGGTGTCCGTCCGTCTGTCCGTCTGTATGAACGCGCGTTCCTCCGACACCCTTAGAGATAGAGACTTGAAACTTGGAACGTATACTGGAAAGTACCCTCAAAAGTTAAAGTGTCTTGGGTTTGGACCTACGTCCACCAGGGAGCTAGAAAACCGCGAATTTCGATTTTAGAAAATCGATAAATCCACATATCTCTCACAATTTAATGGATACGGTCACCAATTTTGGTTGGTAGGTTGTTGGCGAGGTCCTTGAAAGATCGGCATGTGCCACGCCTACCTCCGACGCCCCCATCACCCCCGCCCCTAAAATTTTCAAATGGCTATATCTTCCACAGTTTTTGAGTAGGGAATGTCAAATTTGGTAGGTATATTACTGGTAATCGCCTTTAAAAACCGATAACAAATTGGTGGTGCCACACCCACACCTGCGCCTATAATCGACAATTACGATTGTGAATCGATAACTCCGTATATCTCCGAAAATTTTAAAGATAGACTAACCAAACTTGGAAGGTAATTTTCTGGTAACCTCCTCCAAGGATTGTCATATAAATTTTTGGACCACGCCCACATCCGCCGCCCCCAGGAGCCCTGGAAATTGAAAATGCGCATATCTGCCGTAATTTGCAAACTAGAGTCGCAAAATTTTATGGTATAATAGTATTTCGCTGTCGGTTACGCCCGACTGCAACGTTCTATCTAGTTTTTATGATTTATTTTTCAACAAAATATATTTAGTCATTTGGCATTTGACAATAAATCTCTTTGGCAGATTTTCTTACAAAAAAAAAAAAACACAATAAAATTATTAGATTATATGAATTCCATGTAAAAAAAAATTATTTCGGCATAATAAAGTGAGTTAATTAATTAAAATTGATTATTATTAATCAATCAAATAAGCTGCAAAAAGAATTTGATATTTGATTTTAAAATGTTGCATTATCTTCGGACTCGTAATTGGTTGTAAAATATGAGATAATTTAATCAAATATTTTGTTTTCAAATTCGACAATAAGCAATTTTGACAGATTCAATTAATATGAGCTGTCAATTAAATTCAATTGAATTTAAAGAACAACCCGTTCTCCAATCTATTATTTGGAACACTTCAATATATATATATATTGATATTTTATTTTCCATACATCTTGTAAATTTGGCAAACGCTGAAACCAATGTGAAACAAGGGCGGGGATTCATTTTTCGCTTAACGTATTTATTTAAAAAAAAAATTAGAACCAACAAAAAAAAAATACTAATAATACGATAACTTCCCTTAAGTTTCTAACTCTCTCTTTCTCTTTCTTTGTACAGTTTAAAATTAGTGTAGTTTTGAACGCCAGCGGCTGTGTTTCTGTTTCTTCTGTTTGTGCGGCTTTTTTCAATGGTCCATTGTCATAATCGCTGCCCCACAGCGGTCCACGCCGAAGTTCTGACGCATACGCTCGAGGGCAGCTCGGCTGAAGCCACGTGCCAGGAGCTGCGACTCCGCCTGGGCGATCACCTCGCGCATGTAGTCCAGTGCGCCGGCACTCTCCGTCAGCTGGCTGCAGACGAACTTGTGCCGGAAGCGCAGTTTCGCCTTCTTGATCTTGTTGTTGTAGCGCGACTTGCGGCACGATTCGGCACGCTGACGCTGTGCATCCCGACTGCCTGTTACCGTCTGGGTATCGGTTTGGGTGTGAACTTGGATCTGGCACTGTGTTGCCTCTGTTTTGGTTGGTGGTGCACGCCGCTCCACCACGATGGGATTCTCGATGAGCATTTGGTCCACATAGCGCTGCTCCTCGTCTGCATAGTGCGTCTTCAGATGCTGCAACTCCATGGCAACCAGTTCGTCAATCTGCTCCGGCTTATTGCTATGCAATGCCGGCACCTGTACTGGATGCACACTGACATCGTGAACTGTGTTATAGCGATGGCCCAGCTGGCTGTAGAATTTGTTGAGATAAATATTGGACTGTTCCATCTTTTGTTCGTAGATTAGTTTATCGCTTCTGGCTTTTGGTCTGCTCGGCCCGAAATCAAAACTGCGTTTGAGGCAGCACTTGTCGACGCAGCGCTTTTAAAGGCTGCACAAACCACTCAGGTCAAACCTTTATTGAATCAACTTGCAACCATTTTATGATCTTGTTTGTGCGCCTCAACCAAAATGCAACGCCCTCACACGTAGGCAAGTACCTGACCACCACTTGCCCCAAACTACATGTAAACAAACGGATTAGCGCGAGAGGCGCATGCCACCTCATTGACCTCTGCTTCTATCACAAGTGCTACCTGAGCAGTTTCCGATAGCGCCATTGAATGATGCATCTTTCAATTATATGTTTTTGCACATACATGTATGTATATATAAACTTATGTATGTTTATGAAGCGATCGACAAACTTTTAACGCCAAGGATAACTCACCTTATTATTCAGAAAGTATATTTTTAAAACGGAATTTTGTGTCCTTCTAAAAGCCAGATCTTTTACTAAATGTGTATATGGAAATTGTTACATTTTAGATAATTTATCACATTAATATATAATCTATCTCTTCAAATAATTCTTCTTGTTGAATTTATTATTATTATTTTTATTTTTCAATCAAAATAAGAAGAATAAACAAAAATCATATAAAATGTCTAAGTCTGTATTTTATTTTACTTAAAGCATAAAATTACTTTGTCGAAACTTTTCAATTTGAATATTAAGTGAGTGGAGCGCATTAGAACCATGATTAGGGAATTATGTAGATACACACGACACACACACACACACACACACACACACACACACACACACACACACACATAGCTGCACTGCGATAAGAGCATTGTACTCAGTACTCAGATACATATTCAAACAGACTGAGTTGACTACACATATTTGAGATTCGACTGAGCAAATGTTGAAATGTTGGTCAACAAGCCGCCAAGTTCAAGTGCATATGTGTAGAGCAAACTGTCTGTCTGTTGTCTGTTCAGACAACATTGGATTGGCTACATACACAAGTAAGTGGCACATTGATAACAGCCGACACTCGAGGCGTGGCTCAGGCTACTAACTGACACCATGTTCGGGACTGGGAAACACGAGCACGATAAGCAGTAAGCCATAAACCAATCAACAATCTTGTCTAGCTGCTCGTCTGCTACCTGAGACGGGTTAGCCCCGGCTGTGGTCCCGGGCCCGATGAGTGGTCAAGTGCTGCAAATGTGGTAACATTGGCAGGTAGTCATTTTGTATTGATAGATTGGCCACCATGCCGATTTACCAGGCCACAATCTGCTGGACACGATGCTGCCTGTTTGTTTTTATCTGGCCATTTCCGTAGGTAAAAGATGAGCAATGGACACAACAATTAAATTAAGTGCCTCCGGCTTTGCAATAGCAAAATCACTGAAAAATCCCACAATAACAGAATGTGTCAGCGGAGTAAACGTTTTACTTTATCCCAAACTCGCAAAAGAAATTAGATTTCCCAACACCGATGATGAAATCGTTTGGGCAGTTCTACAACTTATTCTTTGCTATTCCATACTACACTCAGAAAAAAATTGCCCTACATTTTAGAAAATCGCTATCAAAATTACAAAGATATTCTTGCTTTTTAAATAATTCCTAAGTAAATGAAAAAGTCTACAATTTTTATCTTTTTTTTAACAAACATTTTCTTGATAACAGAAAATATTCCAAAAAGAGAGAAATGCAGTGCAAATCAAGCAAATAGTCATGAGATTTGCTCTCTGGCTACTAAATTTGCTCAAATTAAATTCTATGATTATTAAATAATATATTCAATCTTCGTAAAAATTATGGTGTTTTTCTAAAGTTCAGGTCGATTTTCTTCCACCTGTTCATTTCAATTTGATCACAATTTGCGATCGATTTAAAATTTTGCCATTTGCTGTAGCTTCATAACTTTAATTGCAATTCCTTTATTTTATCTAGATTCAAGTTTGGAAACGCAAAACACACTAAAAATTAAAATTCTCAACAGCGGACTATTTTATCATACACGAAAAGTTCAGTTGTAAAAAGATTACGATTTCTTTTTCTAGACAAATTAGTTATGCCAAATTCGTTTATGACTCCATTAACTGTGGGAGGCGCCATTGCGGCCATTAAATTCACAGCTTTAACGAGCGGCTCAGCCTCAACGTACCAGCGATTTCTTGTAAGCCAAATAATGCAACAATAAATACAGGAATTGTATTTCAAATGATATGTACATAGATGTATGTACATATGTACTAGCGTAGACAATTCCATAGATCGATTTGAATGCAAAGCGATGAGTATATTGAAAGGGATGGAGAACATCCTTTCGTGGAAACAGTTGAGGCAAAGCCCAAGATGAGCCCTGTCAGCGACCGAGTCCAAAAGCCCAAGCAAGTATTATATTACAAATCGACGGGAAATGTTATGATAGGAAAGGCGATTCTATTTCCAGCCGGCTGCTAAATGGGGGACAAAACGCCGCTCATACATATAATTAAAAAAACATTTATATTAATTTTGTCGAATACTGGTCGAAAGCAAACAGAAGTTGACCCGGCCGAAGCATTCATATAACCACTACAGGCCCCCACCCAGCGCCACTTGAAGTTGGCCATCAGCGTTAGTCCAGTCAAGTCCTGTGCTGACAGTTTCCGACTGTGGGTGCCTGAAAAAAAAGCCGGAGCCATAAATACGCGCATATAGCAACATGCCACATGCCACATGCCCCTCACTCTCCTTACGCAACGCCAAAGCCATTGAGTTTGAATTATGTCAGCGCAGTAATAAATTGCTCAGAGCATTAAATTAAAATATACGATACATGTGGAGGAGTGTTAGTAAGTGAGTGTGTGCGTGTGGGTGTGGGTGTGTGTCTATACAAGGCGAGGAAAAGAACGTTATACATACATACATATATTTATATATATGTATGTATGGGTATTAGGCGGTTGGCATTGGGCGCCCAATAGGATTTGTGGCGAGAATTTACTACAAAATGCCAAACATGTTTCGTATGGAAATAAAACAGGATTTTGAGACATTGACTTGATCCTTGACAACTCTTTTCTCTCTCTCTCTCTCTCTCTCTCTCTCTTTGTGGCTTTAAATGCATTGCACTGCCTGGAGGAACATTAAAGGAGTAATGTTGTTGAAAGGACGAATGGAAATGTAGTCTTGGTGTAAATTTAAATTACCGCGTTCTACTTTTGTACACTTTGCGTACGTACAAACTATTTTATTACGGCTTATAAAAACGTATGTTTATATAACTAAGCATATGTCCTTCTTTGTTAAGCCATAATTAAATTGGAGGAAAACGAAGCACTGCGTATATCGTATATCTCGGTGCCGAGATGAACACGATGAACAGCTCTGGCCGGTAAGGGTGGGTCATGTTCACTCAAAATTTAAATGATGTGTTTTGTTTTTGGGTGTAAATGGTTATTATAATTTTGTCTACAATTTGAAGCTATCCTCATTAAGCTTGAAATAAATACTTATTTTCGCTGTAGGAGTCGGTCGGATGTGATTCCTATATACCGATAGAAACAATCGGCAGAAAGATCGATTCTTGTTCACAAACAGTTTTATCCGAAGCGATCTCACTAATATGCTGTTAACATTTGGTAAAATAATTATTTAAATTTAGATTCCAGTCAACATTATTAAAATTATTTCTTGCTGGGGCCATAGGGAAAAGTTCATATTTTGTTCAGAACCCAATAAGTTTGTATCTATTGCTTAATGACCAGACGTCGGTTGTAATTCTTACATTTAACCAATGATTGTAAATTAAGAAATTAATATTGTATTTTCCATAATGAAATTATGATTTTTAAGTATAAATTTTAATTTATTTTTAAATTAAAAATACCCGGAGATACGAGTTATACAAGTTAAATATTTCAAACATCTATTTTCGATTTTTTTTACATTATATACCTTTAGTTTTCATATGTACTTTGGTGTAATAAATTAATTAATTCAAAACAAATTGTGTAGATACATTATCAAATCAGTCAGCTAAAAATGTTGTAGCTTAAATAATATTCTTTTGAAATAAACGACACCTTATTTATACATATACAATAGACATATAGTGTACAACGAGTGTATCTGCAATTATCATTTGGCTTAAGAAATATTTAAGTTCACATTTTATATCTGATATCAGTAATAAAAGGTCAAATGTGAAAACCACACGTTGGCAAATACATACATATCTACAGTCAAGCTCGTCGCTCAAAATCACGCACGAGAATTTGTTGAGAATTGTTTTCACTCAATTTGGATCTGGTTGCGGAACATTAGATAATAAACAATTTCCATTGTACAATATAATTCGGCCGCTTGGCGATATTTAAGACTAAAATTGTAGTATATACATGGAAAAATAGTTCCATTTAATGCGTTGTCGAATGGATCAGATCAGTATTAAGCGAAAATGATACAAGCATATAGGCTATGCTAGCTATCCTAGTATTCCGTGAGCAGATTAGCCGGAGCAACCGCGACAGCCGCAATGAACGCATTCAACAATGCGACCCTCCTCTAATTTAGATTTTGGCACACGACAAATGCAGTTGGTGCCGAAATTCGTGTCGCGCGTTTGAATGCAACGCAGACAGCAAAGATTCTCATAGCCGGACTTCTTCCACTTGGCTATCAAATTACTGTCGGCAATCTTTTCCTTCAGGCAGTATTCGTACAGCTCACGACTGATGGCCTTGCGGCGATAGAACAAGTCATACACGTAGCGCGTTTTCTGGTGATGTATCTTGAAGATTGGCCACAATGATTCCGTAATGCGTTTTCCCTCATGCGGTTCCGTCTCGGCTGCAAATAATAAAAGCGTTCAAAGTTGACTGCATACAGTAAACATACGGCAACATTTAGCATTTTTAATCACCCTCGCGCATTTTTTGTTCCAGCTCTTCCAGTGTCGGTTCAATAAGTTCCCAGCCATCTGGCGGCGGTTTACGACTGCGACGAACCTTTGGCATTTTGTTTTATCTAATTAATTTGCGCGTCCCCAAACAAATTCGCTAAAATACTGCAAATAGTAAAATAAAGCGCAAACAGCTGACGAATACCAACATTGTCCAGTGTTGCAAAATACTCATATCACGAGCGAGCGTACAACACCTCTTACTTGTCAGAGCTGCAGCAAGCAGTCACATCGATAGGTGCTGCTGCTATCGATAACACTAGTAGTTTATTTTCCATTTCAGTGTGTATGTAATCGTAAAAGTAATGAGTTGATTGTTTTTGTTTTTTTTTTTTTGTGTCTCGATATAAGCGTGTTATAGCTATAGTGCTATTTATTTAAATTTGAATCGGTCAATTAGTTCTGCTGAGTAATATTCAATTGTTAACACAATAAGTGGATCAGCAATCAAGCGCCGCGAACACTGCGCAGCCAAAAGTAAGCAAAGCCCAAAAAAGAGACAGACTCCGAGTGTGTTGTAAATGTGCATGTGAATGTGAATGTGAATGTGAATGTGCAGCAGCAACAGCAGCGCAGAGCCCACAGTGCTCCACAAAGTGCAAACTAACCCACACACACACACACAAGTTAAGCGCAGCTTCACATGAGAAACAGTGAGGTTTTATTGCCATCGACTGCAGCACATCGTTTTGTCTCAGTGACAATAATTACGGAATAATTACTCGCTCAGCGACATCAACTTTAATAGCAAAAAAAGAATATACATACATATGTATGGATGTCAGTGTACTGTTATTATTGTTGTGACATCGCAGCCTCCCTGTTGTATTTGTTGTAGGCCTGACTTTCATTCATTCATAAGTCCGGTAGCTTTCTTTACGACAGACACAAGACGACATATCAACAACCCACAAGCGATAAAAAATATTTGGCCTTCGCCTAATGTGCCTTCGCTCACTCGCTCCCTCTCTGTCTCTCTTTCGCACTCGCCCGCATCTTTGCTACTGCATTTTCCATTCATTTGGCGATTACGCGTACGCTTTGATTGTCATTCGCATTCGTTGTATTTGGTGCATTGTACGTGAAATAACAAAATTAAGCATGCCCACAAATACACACGTACACGGCACAAAGAGAGATCAGCACCCCCTCCCCCTCCCCCTCCTCCCACACACACACACACATATTGTTGGCACATTTAAACGCCCCCTTCGACGGCGTGCTGTGTGTCTGTTTCTATGTATGCGTGTACAAATGTACTATGTATGTATGTATGTGGGTAATGAGCGCTGTAAATCAGAATTGTTGTGTTTTGTTTTTTTGTGGGTGCACATTCCTCATTTCTGACAGTTTCTACTGTATGCACACATACACACATACACATACACACGTACACCCTCAATTGTAAAATTGGCAGACAAATCAGCAGCTTCACTTGGAGCGTAGTCCATGGGACCGAGTCACCCACCAATTGCAAACTACCTGAAAATTGGTCATAGCGTTTATCTAATTTTAAGTACGTACCTCTATATGTGTACATACATGTGTGTGTGTGGGTGGACAAATATGTTAAGACAAATTTGTTAAGATAGCAATATTGATATTGATAAGATTGCAAAAATACGATAAATTAACAGTTAAACTAATGTAATTATTAGTTTTTGAAAGATTTGTGAAAGTTACAATACATTGGTCCGATTGGAGTTCAATTTTCCTTTCTTTTCCTATTATATTATAATTTCGAAGTTGTTAAGTTTAGGATACCTGGCGTAACTAGCCCAATCTATCTGTTTTCAACTGGGTATTTCAAAAGATCCCCCAAATGAGGACTCGTGACTTACTGCATTGCTTGGGAAAAACTTTTCACTGTTTGATTTGTTTTCCCAAGTAACCCTGAATCAAAACAGGTTGATAAGCAAGTGGTAGCTCAATTCAATGACGCTTTGCATGAGGTGATGCTGTTCGGCCACATTAGTTTTGTACACATATGCATTATCTGTACCTACATAATAGTACATAGTAATATTTTACAAAAAACGTGAAATTTAATTACAAAATTATATATTATTATTAAATATATACTGAAGATGGTAAAAAAATATTAAAAGATGATATAGCTATAAAAATAGTAACAGAAAAGTGAAAGTTTTGAAAAAATCATCCAAATAAATAGGTAGAGATGACTAAGGAGACTAAAGTGATCCAGGGAATCGAAGGAAATACGATAATCGCCAAGAAATCGTTAATCAACTTTTATTTTTTATTTAAGCACATCAGTACATCATGCATGTATGTGTATGTGTATGTGTGTATGTGTGTATATGTAGGCATGTAAGTTTATATCTCTCTGTCCAAGTGACTGGCTTCTGGCCCTATCACATAGCAACGGGGCGTTAATTACCGAACAAATACTTTGTTGCTCGAGCGAGTGGGAACGGTGAAAGTTACACCACAATTATAATAATCATATATGTCAGTAGATCCTACAATTCACAAGCTAGAATGTTCTAGTCGAGACAGCTCGACTAGGATATACTCTGCAACTATCAGGCTGGCTTGGGATTCTAATTAGATCAGTTGGTCAACAATACGGGTATATTATATATCAATTTATCAATAAATTGAATCTTTACAATATTGTTGATCTATTCAGTTAAAAGGGTCCTTGCCATGGAGCCCACAGCAGCCGGCAATCTGCTGGAGATCATGGATCTAGCTCGCACTCTGCGCCAGGAGCAGCTGTTCATACAGCAAGAACAGGCGGCCTTCGGGCGGCTCACCGATGCCCTGGAGAAAAATGCGGCGACAATAACAAAGGTAACAGTAACAATAACAAAGCCACATTTGTTAAACATATTTAAAGCGAAGTCACGTCGCATTGCCGTATCTTGAGTCACCGTTTACACCGTTCTCTTCCCCCGTTCTCTCGCCCACTTAGTTGGCATACATATGCGCACAACAAAGACAGAATCTGCATGATATGCTGCTGGACAGAACGGATCACGATCCCCTTGTTTGCTGTCGACGAGCGAGCGCCTTCGAAAATGCGCCATTCCTTGATGCCAAACAGGTGTTGCCCTACCAGGTGAGCACAACTCACTTTTATATACATACATACATCATTCACATATTTACAATTCTCCATTCGTACTTGTTTGTGCATGTTAGCTGGGTTGGGTTGGGGTTGGGTTGGTTGTTTGTTGTCCAGACAACAAAGAGCAATTTCCGACGTAAATAGAGGAAGCATCGATATCAACTAATTGCGTTCTCCTTTTGTGCGCGTAGTTCAGGAAACTATTTAGTTCAAATATACTGTGTGGCGGCATCTTAAAGTCGCAAATTGCTTCTTCTTACAGCTATTTGTAATTTTAGAAATTTGATTGCATTAATAACGACGTAAAAGAAGATAAAGTACACTTGCAGGCCCATATTTTGTTTCTATGTATTTGCATATCGAATTTTGTTGAAGACAGATACGGATAAGTTTTGCGCAAACTGGAGCACTCCTGATAATTCCTAAACGAGCACTCTCCATACAGATATCTCTATGCTGTATAGTTTTGGAGATGTGCAAGTCTATCATTGGTAATGGGAACACGCAATAAATGTGTTTTATAAGTTGCTTATTGTTAAGCGCCGCTCACTGCAGGCTTTGAAGTAACTTGTTGCAACGCTTAATCGGATTCTGTATTCCATGTTTATAGTATGCCCTGGCTTATGAGGATCTGTTCAACTATTTGTACAACACACCATATTTGCTGGCCCTGTCGCTGGCGACAGCGGATCGGCTGACGCTGCTCGCGCCGTCGCATCTGGGACAGATTGTGAACACAATCGTGACGGGACTCTATGGCAATGCTATCAATACCAAGGATGTGGAGCTGCTGCTCAAACTGCTGCGAGAACTTATCGAGCTGCAGCTGCTGAACAGCGATCAGCCTCGTCGTTTGCTCCGAACGAATGGCAGCGCCTTTGCCCGGCTCTATCAACGGCTGGTCGAGTCCCTCTTCTCGGCGCGCATCTTTCTAACGGCCGTGCTGCATGAGCCGCTGATGGCGGTGCTCAGCGAGCACGAGGCATTCCTCGATGCGGATCCGCACAAGCTGCTGCAGAGCTTCACAGGGCGGGAGCGTCAGCGTCGCTTCGGTGAGGATGAGACCAGTGCCGCGTATCAGCGCAATGTGGCCCGCTTCCATGCGGAAACGCTAGGCAATTTGCACACCCATGCGCAGGCATTTGTGCGTAGCCTGCAACGGAGCTGGGCGTTGTTTCCCAGCTCTTTGCGCTGGCTGCTGCAGACGCTCGGGCAGCAATTGCGGCAGACGCAGCGGCACAGCGATCATGATGTACGCCAGCTGCTCTCCGATCTGGTCTTCACCCACTTCATTTGCCCGGCGATCGTCAGTGCCGATCTGCTGGGCATCATCGATGCAAACGTCAACGAACAAATGCGTCACAATCTCAACCAGATTGTGCAGCAGCTGCAGCGTCAGGCACTCAGCGACAGCGACAGTGAGCTGACACAGCTAATGGAGCTGCTGCTGTTGGGCCAAACGGGCGAGGATATCGTTGCCATTCTGCCACAGCAGAGCGACTTTGAGCGCGCCCAGCTGGCGATCAATGAGCGCGAATTGCAACAGTTTGCCGACTTCTTTCGTCTGCTTGCCGCACGCGACGAGTACGATGTGTCCGCCGAGGAGCGACAGCGACTCCGACGCATTCTCGCACGCATACCCAAACCGGAAGCGGTCCTAGCAGTGGCGGCATCGTCGTTGCCAACTGTTAGCGATGCACCCGCCAGTCCCGAGAAGAATGGTAAACGCTCTAACAAGGGCCTCATGCGGCTGGGCAAGGCCACCAAAAAGAAGCTCGCCAAGGGCATTAACTTCACAACCAACGCCACCACCACCACCACCAGTAGCGGCAGCGGCAGCAGCCACATCAACAATAATAGTACCAACAATAACAATGGCAACATCAACAGCAACCACACAAGCAGCAGCAGCAGTAGTAATCTTGCTCCAGAGGTGGGCAATGGCAGCATTGCAAATGGTGGACAGACTGCTGTGGCCAACGGCGATGTGGAGCCGTGCTGCTCCTCGCACAGCGGCAGCAATACCAGCCTCAGCTCCTGCGGCGGAGTCGGCAGCATCAGCAACGGAGCAGCCGTAGTAACTACTTTACTCGAGTCAGATGCACCCGATGGAGATGGGGATGGGCCGGTTCTGATGTTTAGCATTTATAATGCGGCTGGCAAAAGCAAATTGAAGCCGCTAACCGAGGAGGATCTGTTGAAGATGAACTGTATTGGCCAGGAGATTGCGCCAGTGGCCGTTGCAGCTGCAGCTGCATCCTCGAATGCGGACGATGTGAGCAGCTTGGAGGCGATGCGTCGGCCGCTGAACGACGATGCTTCAATTGGCAACTCGGATAACTTGGAGGCAATCAGCGAGGCGGCACATTCGGCTAATCATTCGGTGGCTAGTTCCCTGGATCTGGAGGAGCAGCAGGAGCGTGATGTGCACGATGCCGAAAACGATGACAATCTCTCGGACATGGTATCCGCCAATGTCTCGGGTCGTGGCACACCGAATATTAGTGGCCGCGACACGCCCTCATCACAGGTAACAGATGGCGATGGCGCCGGCGGTGAGTTGGCCCATCATGTGGTCCGGCCCACACCCCAAATGCAAAAGATGCTGCTATCCAAGGCGCGCTCGGACATCGAGGACAAGTTCTGCAAGTTCGAGCTAAAGAAATTTGAGGGCGATGAGAATGTGAGCATAATTTCGGACACCTGGTCGACGGATGTGCTGGCCAGTGATTCGGAGAACACGCTGGATGCCAGCAGCGAGCAGCAGCGCGAACGGGACAGAGACAGGGAGCGGGAGCGCAATTTCTCCACACCACTAATACCATCCGCTGTGGTGTTGCCAGGCGATAATAATAATTTTGTTGTTGAGGCACTTGCACGTGCCGCTGGCGCTCCGGTGCTGGATGCCTCCGATCAGCGTTCCGAGTCCAATTGGAGCACCGATGTGCTCGCCAGCGATTCGGAGAAGCTCGCGGAGATCGATACCGATGATAATGCGAGCATCACAGCCAAATCCGATATTGTAGTGCCCCTGGCACTTGCCGCCGTTCTCGACGACGGCGAACAGACGCCAGGCAGCAGCGGCGATGCGGATGGAGATGGGGATGGAGATGCCGGTGGCAATGGGGGAAACGCCAGTGCCAGTGAGCGCAGCCAGGAGGATTCTGCCTTCTTCGATGCGGTCAACTCGTACGAGGATGCTCACCACTATCAGGCGGCATCCTCGCTGGCTCGCAGCTCGGTGCGCACCAGCTACCATGGCCTGGGCGGCGATAGCGGCGACAGCAGCTTCCAGCAGCAGTACAAATGCAGCGCAGCCGAGGGCAGGAAGAGCACACCACTCATGGGCACCGCCTGCATGCGTCGCCAGACATCCGCCGAGAGCAGCATATCCAATCAGAGCCTCAATCTGGAGGAGCCGATGGCGACGGCCAGCAGCAGCAAACAGCAGTCACTGCAACAGCATCAGCAGCAACAGCAGCAGCTGCATCATCATCATCATCACCACCACCATCATCATCATCACCACAAGAAGAAGAAGCAGCAGCAGCAGCTGCTGCACCCGACAACGGCGTCCAGTAGTCATCAGGATCTGATTGATTTCAGTGACTACAGCGAGGACAAGGAGGATCCGCCGGGTCTGGTGCAGCAGCTGCTGGACAAGTTTGGTGACGAGCAACATTTGCGCGGCGGCGTCCAGCATCGCCGCATCTCCATGGAGCAGCGCACGGCCAGCGTGGATGGGCGACGCAATGGCATACTTGCCGGCACCGGCAACGGCACCGCCAGTACCAGCACCGGCTCCAGCGAGCGACGTCACCAGAGTCTCAACTATGAGAACCACGAGATCATGCTGCAGGCCATTCGGCCCAATGCCACTGAGCCCAAAACAGACGATGATAAGCAGCAGGAGCTGCAACTGCTCTGCGCCCGGGCTCAACAGCTACAGCTGCACGATGATCCGCCTACCGGAGATGCTGATGGAGCTGGAGCTGCCGCCAGCGCCTCGGCCCCCGCTACGAGTACTACAGCAGCCAAGCCGAGCAAGGCAACCGGAGCGATACCAAAGAGCATCAGCTTCGATGCCAGCGCTGATAAGGAGAAGCATCGCAGCCAGCGGGACAGCGAGATCAGAGCGCCGGCATTCTAAACAAACTGAAGCAGGGCATCTTCAAGAATCGGCGCGGCAACAACAGCAGCAAGTCCGCCTCGTCAGCGTCAAGCCACCGCTTGCCGCCCAGTGCCAACAGCAGCAACAGCAACAACAGCAACAGCAGCAACAACAACAACGACAATAACAATATCGGCGGCGCCAACGATCCGAATCGGTGCGTCAGCTTTGATGCCAGCGCCGCATGCGTCAGCTTTGGCGCCCACTACTGTGATAGCAGCGAGGACATTCTGGCCAAATACAGGCGCAAGGTTAGCAGCTCTAGCGAGGCAACCAATTCGGATTCCACGGGCAACGGCCATGGCGGACACGTTCGACCCTCGGCACACGGCCAAGTTATCAGTGGCGGGTAAGAGTCCTCTCATCTCTTCTCTCTCATCTCTCATCTCTCTCACTCTCACTCTCCGTGTGGTTGGTAAATTTGATAACAAATCCAAATGAAACGGCAACATATTTGCCTCGCTCTCTCTCTCTCTCTCTCTCTGCCTCTCCCTCTCTCTCTCTGTCTGTGTGATCATTCTAACATATTGTATCCTTTTTGCAGAGAATTGCCTGGCGTGGTGTTTAGCAGCGTGAAGCAGAAGCTACGCATGGTTTTATCCAAGACTGATCTGCACAGCGGCGACTTTCGGCAGACGACGCTGCGACCGTTGGACGCGACCCCGCTGCAGACGTACCTGCAGATTCAGCTGGCGCAGTGCACCAGCCTGCAGCGATTGCCGCAGATGTCGCATGTGTCGGAGGCGCTGCGCTGCCTGGCGCAACTGGAGCGGCCGCAGCATGCGCAGCTGCTGCTCGAACTCCAAAATGATCGGCAGCGTCGTCAGAGTTACCTGCAGTACCTGCTCGTCCATCGACAGCAGCTGCTGCTGCGATCCGAGCAGCTGGAGCAACTTGAGGAGCGATTGCGTGGCGAGGCGCGCAGCTGCCAGCGTTGCCTGCTGCAGTCGCTGGTCCGTCAGTATTTGGGTCGGCAGCAGTCAAAGCTGCAGACCTTCCGCGCCGAGTTCGCAATGCTTAGCGGCAGCGACGAGCGTCTGGAACTAATCGAAGAGTTCATCGAGAGTCTGCTGCAGGAGTTGCGTGTGAGCGGGATGCAAGACGGCTGGCAGCGGGAGTCGGCGCGTGTGGCGATTGAACGACTGCTGTTCCAGCTGATGTACGAGCAAGTGATGTTCCCCAACGAGGATGCTGATTTATCCAGGGATTCTGTGCTCGCCGCGCATATTGTCAAACTGCAGCGCTTTGTCCATCCGGCTCATCCAGCGCTCTGCATTGCGGAGGAGTATCTGGGCGAAGCGCCTTGGACGTTCGCACAGCAGCAGCTGAGCCACATGGCCGCCTACAAGACACCGCGCGAGAAGCTGCACTGCATCATTAAGTGAGTCGATTCGCATCAATTTAATCAAATCAAATTCATTATTTTACCCAATTGGGTTTTTTCACTCAAACTCAATTTTTGTAGCTGCATCTCCAGCATCGTGAGTCTGCTTCGCATGTCCAGCTGCCGTTCGCCTTCCGCCGACGATATCCTGCCAGTGCTCATCTATGTGGTGATTATGGTAGGTCACGAATCTTCATACACATACATGTATATAGCAAGATCGATTACATAATATGTGTGTTGACCTTTAAAGAGAATCAATTAAAATAATATCTTCGTTTATCTGTTACAGGCGAATCCGCCTTTTCTGCTGTCCACCGTGGAGTACATCTGCTGCTTTCTGAGCAAGGCGCTAGATGGCGAGGATGAGTTCTACTGGACGCTATTCGGATCCGTCGTCAAGTTCATCAAGACCATGGACTACATAGACTAGTGCTCGGTGGAGGCTCTAGAGGCCTTCCATCGAAAATATTTTGTCGCATTCGGATAGTAGCTTGTGTATAGTCGACAATTGATATTTCTATATTCGTTAAATGTGAAAGTTATTCTACTTATATGCATAAATACTTACACTTAGATCATACACACACACACATATATATATATATATATATATGTTAATATACGATATTTACACATGTATAAAATTGAAATCAAAGAACAACATTTGCCAGCAGCTAAATGCAGCTGCTCCACGAACTAAGCTATTTTTCGATGAGCGCATTATTTTTGTATACTCGTACATACTTAGTAGGTACATGCTATAAACATAGTACATACATACATACATACATACATACATATACACACATACATACGTATAAAAATATGGATAGCCACATACATGCACGACACATGAAAATCAACTTAATATTCCTTATTGTGTAACACAAAATTAAAAAACAAATTCTAAAAAATCATCTCATATTTATTTTTATTGTTCTTTTTACTGCATATTTTGAAAACTTGCGAGGAGGCTTTTAAGAGCTATCCAGATGACTGCCAGCCTATAAATAGTCATTGTACTTCCAAGAAAGCAAGGTAAAAGTACGAAGGCTCCTAGATGATCCCATAATCCTTGACGGCCGTTCGATAGAATTGCTCCTTGCAATCTTTGAAAAGAGATTTGCCTGAACTCTAAATTTTGAATTTTGCGCTAGCAATTTGGGTATTCTTTAAATCTGCTGAAACGGTATTTCAGGTTACTGAACTGATTATGTCCAGTTTATTAATAATGTAATAGCTGTAAGTTTTATATTGAATATTATATGGATACCTGGAAGCCCAAGATTAAGGAAGGTCGCGAAGCACACCAAACATGGTCCAATATTAATACAAAACACAGGAGAGAACTGTGTAATCTCAGTCACAGGACGCTGGTTAGTCGGCATTCATGCCAATAGACTCCAGGTGCCGTATAATACATTTCTCCGGGAATCTCCGGGAACCTCCGGAACACATACTCTGCTTCTGCCCAGTACTGGCCAGGAATCGGTTTACTCTACAACATATGGCATTTGGAACTCTTATCACTCCTGAAAGACGACTTAAACGCTGCGCTTCCAAGAATCGACTCCAGCCTCTCGACTCCCTAATTCTACTGTTCCTCCCGACTTGTGCTACTCGTTTGCGATTTTGCTTTTTTTTTATTTTTTCTTTAAGTGGTTTTTTTTTTATTTTTTAACTAATATCAGCAGAAGCTGAACGCTGCCATACAGATTTATTTGGAGATTGGAGATACGTAACCAAACATATATTAAAGTAATCAAAAACAAATAAATTTTAAATCAGACTTGAGCCGGTTCTGGACACCAGATCCGTAATGATCAAAACAAAGTAAGCTTAACAAGAACAAAGTGATAACAATACGAGTAGAGATGATTAAAGATGGGGATGGGATGTGATGGATATATGTAAGTGGGCGCTACTGACGCAGAACGTACTTTTCCAGATTGGTGTCACGTCCACCCATCAGGTAGCTATTGATGCACATCTGGGACATGATGCGTACGCCACGCTGTTGCAGATAGGCAATGTCCTGTGCGGCCAGCGGTGCCTTCTTCGCATCCACGAAGCAGTGTGTGGCACCCGCCGCCGACGCATCCGAGCTGAAGGGTGTGCTGGGCTCCAAAATGTGGGCACCGCCGGCGCGCAGAACATTCTTGATGGCCGCCAGATTGCGCTCCTGTAGACTGAGTATGACACGATGATCACTAAAGGCACCGCTGCCCATGTCCAGTTCGGTGCGCCATCGATGCGCAGCAGCAGCGATCTGCTGCTCCTCCGGTGGCAGCGTCGGCAAATTGAGAGCCTTGGGATTACCCCACTCGTACTGGCATTCATCCAAAAAGGCGCCGCGGGCATGACACTGATCAATGTAGCTAATATGCAGCACCCATTTGCCGGCCGCCATACAGCCGAGCAGTTTCTCGCCTCGATTGGGATGCTCGCAGAGTAGGTGCGTGCAGGCCGGATCATAGTTGGACAGATTCTGGCAGATCTGACCGCCCAGCACACGAATGCGTTCCATGAGCAGTGTGCGCTTCTCCTCATCATCGCCACAGGAGATGCTGAAGCATGGCGTGCCCTGGTGACGCATCAGCGACAAGTCACCATCTGTGCTGCGCCTGGCCCCATTAAATTCGGCCGGATCCCGCCAACCGACCATATCCTCACTGCCGGCTAGTGCAAATCCCTCCGACTCGAAGGGCTGCACAAACTGCGCCTCACTTCTCGCCAGGCCGTCGTGATCTCGCTTCAGGCTGCTGCGACGTGTCTCGCGGCTCTTCAAATAGTCCGTGATCTGCTTGAGTTCCAGCGAATTGTCCGTCGTCTCCTCAAAGCTGATCTTGTCAAAGTTAATGGTGCTGCTACTGGGCAGCTCCTCCTGGGGAGCTGCACCTGTTCCTCGAGGACTTTGTGTACTGGGTACAGATGGTGAGCCGCCAGCTGCTGCCACCACAGTTGATTCCGGTTGGAATAACAGGCGTCCGACTTGCTTCTGATGGTGCTTTTGCTGCAGCTGCTGCTTCTGCTTTTGCGGCTGCTGCTTCTCTTCTTCCTCTGGTTCGCTATAGTCAATGCCCAGCGTCTCGCAGGTGATGCGCATCACACGCTGCCGAATCACCGCGATGGGCGTGTCCGGCTTAATTGGCTGCTTGGGTAGACGCCAACGTCGCTCGAAATCATCGGCCATACGCTGCTGGAACTCGGGCGTCAAACAGAAGTTGGGTATTCCAGGGGCTGGTCGCTTTGACTGTCGGTGATTCACTGGCGTGCACGCCTGCCGCCTAATCCGCTCTAGCTCGGGCGTCGGATTCTCGCGCATCTCGCGTATGATCTGACGGACACAGTTGCGCGCCTGACTCGTCTCCAGGCGCTGCACCACCTGCTCGAGAAACTCAAAATTGCATGCACCAGCGGCGCCGCTGCCTTTCTGGCTGAGTGGAGTCCGCGGTGAATCTGGTTGGGTCTGTGGGGCCGGAGAGACGCCACTGGAGCTGCGTCGTCGCGCACTTGGCATGCCCGTGACCAGTTCCGATATGCGCGGATTGCGCAATGGCGTTAAGTCCGGTCGCTGCTCCTTATCCTGCTCCTGTTCCTCCACATCCAATTCCTCTTGCTGCTGCTCCGGCTGCGTTGGATTTTTGGGCGTTAGTGTTTTGCTATTTTTTGAATCCTTGAGACCCGGCGAGATGGGAAACTCGCTGGAACTTTTTCCAACCAGAAAGCGAGCGAAGGGCAGCTTCTCGCCAAGCTGAGCGCACTGCAGCAGCCAATCGGCATGCACCACCGGATAGCCCCATTTAAGGGCACCCTCGTATTTGGAGCCCTCTGCGCTGGAGCAGACTAGCAGTGGTCGCTCCCTCTTAACGAATGCCTTGTTTAGCTGTGCGCCAAGCAGCTCGGCCAGCGCATTGATGAAATCTCGCTCTAGACCCGCATAGATGGACACTACAATAGTCATGCCGCGCAGCGGTTCCTCTTGTGCCCGATGCGGAACAGGCCGATGATAGTACTCCAGCGGCAGCAGTTTGTTTTGCTTCATGCAGCTCTCCAGATAGAGTTCGGTGACCACATGACGTGCCCTAACCGGCAGCACAGATTCGTCCAGTGCCTGCTCGAAGCTGACAATGGCATAATCGACCAGATCCGTATAGCTAGGTGGCACAAGGCAGCCCTGTGCTGCTCGGCACTCGTTCAGCATCTGGTCGTAGAGTTCGCTGCTGAAGCACGACTCGTGCACATAAACCGAGGCGCCCATGAAGTAATCCAGCTTATCAAAGTCAATGGACAGCGTGCTGGCACTCAAATCCGTCAGGGCAACGGCCATAGATGTTGGAGGAGGTGGACGTGGATGTGAAGGAGCAGCTGCAGCTGCACCTGCAGCCGTTGAGAGTGACAGCTGTGTGGAGCTGGCAGCGGGCAATGGCATTACTGGCTCCTGCTCCTGCGAATAGTGTGTGAGCAGCTCCGGTTCGGGTTCGAGTTCAGGATTTGGCTGAGCCTCGTCCGCCTGCTCGAACAGTTTCTTCTTGATGGGCACCGTTGGCTGCTTGAAACTGTGATTCATGGAGCGCAACGTTCGCTTGCTGGCCGGCGAGGCGGTATCCGGTGGTTGCCCATGCGGCACCGAGATGCGATGGTTAACTTCACTGGCAATGTGACCAGCACGTATGCTCTCCAGCAGCCAATCGAGTTGCACCACCTGCACGGACGAGAGCAGGCCCTGCGCTTGCCACTGCCGATAGTCGGCATCTAGCAGCTGGCCGACGATGATGTGCGTCAGTCCCTCATGCAGATCATCGTATCGTGTGGCGCCGCCCGTATTCAAAACCCGATGCAGCTTCTCGCGTTCAGCGCTGCGAAAGCCACTCAGATATACACAACAGCCGTCGAGGAAGCTGCCTGCTCGTTTCGCCTTGCGCGGACTAATCTCGGCCAGCGTCTGCTGATATTGGCTGCCACTGGACATGGCTTGTTTGAGTAGCTGGTTGGAAGCACTGCCCCCACCTCCGCTTCCGCTTCCGCTGCAGTTGCTCGAGACGGTCTCGTTTAGTGTGGTATTGTCGCTGCACATGCGTCGACCTGGCGCGGATACGAAACTGATGCGTGAGAGATCCGAGAACTGGGTTTGATCAGCTGCGGTCTGATTGCCAAGACGCTTCGTCGGCGTGGACACCTGCTTGCGTGGATGCACCTCGTACTGTTTGGTGGGAAGCGCATAGCCACGCTGGTGACTATCGAATATCCATTCCGGCAGCAGGATGTCCTTCTTGAAGCGCAGCGCCGCCTTATATTTATCGGAATCGGTCTTCGACTGCTCGGTGATGACAATGTCCACCAGCTGGGAGCGAAAAGCCCGATGGTAGATGCCGCCATTCTCATTGACCAGACGCATCACAGCATCCTTGCGTGACGTCTCCAAGCCGCTGCACGTGATGTTCGCGCCAAAGAATGTGGGCAAACGATACTTGTCGAATTGTGCATCAATGGCGCTAATGCCGCCGCTGCTGGTATTCTGTGTGCAATCCCAGACAGACTGCACCCAGTCGATATGCATGACGGGCACATCGTTGAGCGTGGCATGCTCGTACTTGTTCGACTTGATTGTGTTCGATATCAGATGTGTTATGTTGCGTCCGAAATTCTGGAAATAATGTCCGCCCATCCAGTGGACGAGCTGTTTCAGCTGTTCCTTCTCCTTGCTGCTAATGCCGGTGGCCGAGATCTGCAGATCACGCATCGCAGTCCCATAAATAGGACTGTTGCCCAGCGGCACTGGCTCACATCGGCCCAAGCACTCCACAATGCAGGGCGGGCCCAGCACCAAAGCCTTTGTCATCTGCAGCTGCACGAACAGATCGCCCTCGAAGTGCGCCAGTACGAAGACATCCTTCTTGCTCAGTCCGCCGCTGGCGATCAATGGGAAGCCCTCACTGGGTCGAATCTCACGGATCTGCGTGTCCGTAAGCTGGGCTCGCATCAGCCTCAGTGCGTTGGCATATTGCTCGGCGATCGCCCGTTCGGCATCAGTTTCGCTCTTTGTGTTGTTGACAAAATATGCGCATATCGACTCGTCCAGGCTTGTGCTCATCCTTACTATATTGCGCCTTATCCAATTGACGCTATTTTGCGAATGTTGACGCTGCAATTCCCTGCACTTTTTTTGCGTACGCTTTTTGGCGCGTTTGGCGATGTTTATGGCGCGACTGGTGATAACTGCTTATCTCCACTTATCTATCGCTTGGCATTTGTTATCGATACTTAGTGTAACACGCAAATGTGTTTATATATATTTGAAAGCTAGTTTTATTTACAATAAATAAACCTTCATAATAGAAAAAAAAACCCAAAAAAAATATCAGTCTAGGCCAGCTTGCTTCTCTTTTTAATTATTCGAATTTTATTTAGTGCGAATAATTACAATATATTTATATACGATGACTATCGTAGCTATCGAGTTGTATGGCAATACTACTATAGGCTGGCAGCCCTGCCACACAGTTTGAATTGCCAAATTGGCGCGTAATTCAAATTTATATTGCCATTGTCAGCAGAAAATAACACAAAATTATAAATGGGTTGCTCTGTACAATATCTATTTATTTGTATGCTTTATGCGTTGTGTTTTTAACAATTTACTTTCAATTATGTATATTTTGAATGAAGTTGATTGCAGTTTAAGTTGCTTAAAAGTACATATTTAATGCTTATTTTGCTAATTTGCTGTTTGATTGAGTCTATTGTAGTTATTGTTCACGCTTGTTGGATAAGTGTTTATGTTTATGTTAATGTTAAGCATTAATTTGACTCTTATCGTAAAAAAATAATACAAATCATATAGATTAAATATATAAATTTATATATAGTTAATTATACAAATACACTTGTTGATTATGTATGTTCGCAGATGCTTTCGTTCATTGATAGTCAAATAACAATTAAAGTTAGTTAAATAAATAAAAATACAGCTATTTAGATCTTAAAATGCTAAATAAATCAAATTAAATGCGGGTGTTAGTTAAATTAAAGTACCGATACTTTAACTTGGCGAAAACAATTAAAAATACGACAAAAAAGAATACATGTATATATATATGTATTTATATGCAATATATGTTTATATGTGTTTATATATATATATATATATATATATATATAAAGTATATAGGATTTTGAAACAAAGCAATGAAACCACGTGGCTACGATTCTATGCCTAAATTCATTAGGGCTGTGACGCTTTGATTTGATTTTCGTACTTATTTTAGGTTCTACAATCTACGCATATGGTTAGCAAAAAAAAAAGATAGAAAGAAAAGAAAAGAAGGTAGATAGTTTATTCAATTGAAAGCAAAAGGTGTGACAAAGATGGACACTGTGTCTGTGGGAGGCACATCTACGCACAACTGCGCGCTCGACGTTGAAAGCGCTTCATGCGTCGATACCAATCGTCCTTCCACTCGATAACTATCGAACGCGGTCCAATGCCCAGATAACCGGGCGGTGCTTCCGAGTCCCGGCCCAAGATCAAATAGGATCTGCAACGAGTTCAACAAAAATTAAGTTACTTTTTTATATCATTCTCTTATATTATGGTAATGATCTGACACTCCATGCCCATTCTTTCGCCCATATAAATACCTAAAAACTTAAAAGTTTTCGAATGTATTATGGCCAAGAAATAAGCACAAAGTACAATAAATATCGCGAAACCTGCTCTGAAAAAAAATAATTTCGAAAAAATGTATTCGGCTCCTGCTTGACACTTGCCCATAACCGACCTATTCAGTTATTAAATTTGGGATCAACAAATATTATGAAGTTTATTAACGCATCCTGTAGGACACGCTTTCGATTTTGTCGTTTCATTCAGTGACACGAACACGGAATAAGGAACGATAGCAGAACGGGTCAATTCCAGCCTAAGTGAATGCAATTTACTGACTAACCTAACCTAATACAGCTAATAACAAATAATGCTATAGTTTTTGAAATGTCAACTAAAATGCATAGGCCGGACTTCTGTATCGTTTGGCTTATCTAGGTAACCTAAACTATGATCTTAAATGGTTAGGCCTTACCGTATGAAACACGTTATGGACCTAAGAAATGATTGAGCGAAAGTTATATAAGTTCAATCGCAATAATACTCTGATATGCCTGCAGGGATAAGTACTAAATGTAATCTTTTGTAATATCTAGAATTCGCAGATCATTTTTAGTGAAGTGCCGAAATCGATTTTATTCCTACCTGTTAACTTTGATCTTGGGACAGCGGCACTCCAAATTCTTAATCGGTATGATCCAGGTCATAGGACCTCGTTTCAGCATTGTATTCGGCATTCCATAGGCGCTGGTTTTGCTGCGCTTGAATACCGCCTGGATTTGCAGATCGTAGCGCGTGGCTTCGCTGTCGTTTGGATAATCCGGCACGCTGGCGCTGCTGATCCCAGCCGCTGACCGATACTCGTACTCCTGCCCCCCAACCTGTTGCTGATCCATTTCGTAGTCCGCGTCCATTGGATCCATTGCGCGACGTCGCTCGCTGCTGGCCGCCTCGCTGCTCGTATCGCGGCCAATTACTTTGGCCATTATTGCTGATTAGAGAAAGAGAAAGATGGTTCCATTTTTGATATATATATTTTTTTTTTAATTTTTACCGTAATCTCTTTTGCAGAATTTGTTGAGATTTAATCTTTTCGTGCTGATTTTGCACTTTTCGCACTCTAAAAGAAAGAGAAACAGAGAATTGTTAAAATAATGATTTTTGCACAGATGCATTTATAAATTAGCGCCAGACCTTCCATGTAATCCCCCCCCCCCCCCCATGCTGCCACGCCTACGACGTTTCTTCTTTTTTTTGTTGTTTGTATTTGTGTTTACAATTTAATTGCAAAATTTATGTCTTTATGGCCAATGCCAATTAGCATGTCCAACTGCAACTGCAACAGAAACAGAAACAGAAACAGACGCTGCAGCAGCAGCAGCAATAACAACATTAAGGAGCGATTGGTATTGCATTAAAGTTGCCACGCCCCGCCCCGTCTCGTCCCGTCCCATATGGGGCAGCCTAAGGTCGCCATTGCCTTCTTTTGTGTAGCACTAAAATTAGCCCAGCGATCATTTTGCTCTCTGGTGTTGTGATAGCTGGCGATGCAAATTGCATCGTTTGTTGTTTGTTTCGTTGCAAGCGCTGTTGTTCTTCTTGTTGCTTTTGTTGTTCCTTATTTTTTTTATTTTTTTTTTTTTTTGGTACACATATATATATATATATATACCCATTACAAGTTGGTTAAAATGAGCGTAACCGTTTTTAAGCAAATATCTATGGCGGTGTTCTCAATAAATTAAGACATGCTGTTTCAATATTTTCAAAACTATTTCTATTTCGTATATCTGTGTTACTCGCATATGCCTAAATTATGCTGTAAACTTTATATGATGATCAGATATACCAGTTATTATAATTATTCCTAAAATAATTTCGAAAATTTCACTAAAGACTTTGTTGGAAATTATTCGTGTCTGTGGCGAGTACTTTGTAAAAACTTGTCCGTTTATTTTTTAATTGAAACTTTCAATAAATTTCATCTAATCGATTTCACTGATTTACAATAAAGGCCACAATTGAGTGGCATTTCTTGCTTACTGGGTATCAGCTAGTCGATCACATGTACAGTATTTCGCTACTGTCGTTAAGACTGCAGCTGTCAATGTCATCTGCAAGTCGTGACACAATTGAGGCAAGGCGAGCTGCAAATACGGCAACTTTGTGCCACATACATATGTGAGCAGGCGAGCGAGCGATCGATCGATCGATCGATTGATCGATCAAAGTGGGTGGGGAGGTAAGCTTCTAAATTTGGACGAGTGCGCCAACATTTCGTGGATGTCGCCACCAATTTGGTATTTATTCTACGCACTTTCAAACAGCGAAACGGAACACGAATTTCATTTCACTCTAGTTCATCCTGTTAAGTGGCCCCGGCCATATTTATCGCAGCTATTTGCGGCTCTGGCCCTAAAGAGCACTGGATATGCCCACAAGCCCCAAACTATATATACATATATATATATATATATCTTATATGTGAATAAATAAACTAAATATTGCTGAGCGGTATTCGTGCGGCGCTTGCAACTCATGCAAAGTGACTCGTTAATCATTTACATAATTGTGCATTAGATTAACATGTCATTAAATTTCGCATGCAAAATCAGATTCGAGATGTGAGGTCGATAAGGGGTGGCGCCCCGGGCAGTTGGTGGTGTGAGAGTTGGGTATGTGGACTGTTGCTGGCAGGCGACACTAACTTTAAATTGACTCAAACTCGACAGAATTTCAAATTAATTTAATAAGATTATCAAATTATAAATTCATAATTAATATTCATGTCGAGCTGTCTCCCCCACGCCTCCTTTTTGCACAGCTCATACTCTGCCATCTCCCCCCCTCCCTGCCCCACAGTGAACACTATGCAAGGACTAACTTTTTAGCTGTGTGTTCTTGTGTGTGTGTGTGTGTTTGAGAGAGAGAGAGAGAGATGGAGGGAGAGTGGGTGTGTGTTAGAGTTTGTCCATCTTGCTTGTGCGCTTCTTGGTTACAAGCGTGCAAACTTCAACTTCATTTTCAACTTGGGTTTCTCAGCATCAACTTTGTGCTTTTCTTTGCCATTGACAAATAAATTTAACTGACTGACTGCCTCTTTAAGCAGCAACAGTGCAGCGGCAGAGGCGGCCGGGTGTGCTTTTGAGTTGCAACCGTGCCACTTTACTGCAAGTCCTATTTGCATTTGATGATGGATGCTCTTCTCAATGCGCTTCCATGGCACATTGCCTTCGTATTTAGTTCTCTGCATACAACTACTAGTTTTTTACAGTTTACATTTCCTTGTTTTATTTTTTTTTTCTTATATATATATATATATATATATATGTACATATTAAAATGGGTATAAAGGGTATAATGGTTTTGTGCAAATGTATGTAACAGGGAGAAAGAAGCATCTCCGATCCCATAAAGTGTATATAGTCTTGATGAGGATCAACAGCCGAGTCGGTGTAGCCATGTCCGTCTGTCCGTCCGTCTATCTGTATGAACACGCGGATCCCAGAGACTATAAAAATAAATGTTCCAGTTTTCTTTATTTTATCGATAACTGCCTCAGTTTCTGGATTATCGATACATTTCGATTTCCGAGCTTGTGAGCTAAAAAATACTCTGTAGTCCATGAGCCTCCCATAAGAAAAGAGTGCACTTGCAGAACTGAACATTTGAATGCAAATCTTCTTAAAGGCAAATTGACCAATAAAACTAGAATATATTTAACAACAGGGTTAAGAGTATATCGTAGTCGAGCTCACTCGACTACAACATTTTTACTTGATTTTTTTTTTTTTTTTGTGAGACTTTACAGTTTTTGCTCTCAAATTGTATTTCAACTGTGACTTGAGTTTGGTTTAAGCTTATGCTGACAACCTAACAGCTTCATGCTTGGGCACAAGTTTTTTTCTAAAAGACAAAGGCACATTCATGTTAAAATAGACACAAATTTATATATAGATTGTGCTCGGGTACTATTTAACTCAACCAAATCGATTCTTCAAAAATACCAGCATTACAATTCAATTTCATCTATCTTTTGTGTACTAACGGCATATTTAGAAGTCTATTTGCTTACTTTGCACAGCATAGATTATGATTACGACTAAAGAATATAGCTTCTATTAAAGCGACTAACCCATATTAATGTACATATAGACATGCATATGTCTATCTCAATATCCTAATATTCCAGACGAATCCATTTTCGTACCCTTGAATGATGGAGTTATAATATTATGTCCATGTCTGTGACCATCTATGAGTGTTTCTATTCTCGATCAGCGTTCATTTGTCATTATTTGCCCTATATGCGTAGAAGTTATTTTGATGTAGACCACCTGATGGGAACATTCTATTTTTTACAATTGGAAAAAAAATCATCATCAGAACATAGGTAGTAATCGGTTTTAATTTGTTGGATCGACTTAGTCGATCTGCACCATCGGATTATCCGTTACTAAATGCAGCCTGCAAATAGGTGGTGGCAATTGGTGGAGATGACAAAAGGCAACAGTGCCACAGTGGCACTTAAAATTGTACGTCTTTGGCTCGTTCATGAACAAATTAAATAAAGAAACTTTTTAATACATTTGCGTGGCAAGTTGTGAGTTGGTCGCCGCATGTTTTTCTTCCTTTTTGTTTGCTGCTCGCCATTCACTTTGTGCAAAGTTTACTTTTGCTTTTGCTTTTGCTTGCCACCTTGGGGCGCCAACAGGATAGGGCGGGGAGGCAGGCGTTAGGCGGCTTTAGCATGATTTATGCCGTTGTGGCGCATTCTGTTTGCCGCTTGTTGCTGCACTCTTCCCATTTAGACCCCCCCACGTAACTAAAAGTTGCGTTCAAACATTTGCACTATCTGTTAAGTGCTGAACGCCCACGCGGCCATCTTCTGCCCTGCCACGCCCATAAACGCTCTGAGTTAACAGCTAACAGCTAACAGCGTGCAGCAGTGCAGCAGTGCCCGCCAATGCCTTTGTCTTCCTTGGAGGCACTGGGCCGCCGCTTAACCGGCAACCGACTGCACTTTAGCGGATTTGTGTTTTCTCACCCATTTGAAAGGATTACAAAGCGATGTAGCGAGTAGCGATGCGGCAAAAGTTTTGCCGTCTGACATTGTTAGTAGAAGCGACCACAGCAACAACAACAACAACAACAACAACAAAAACATCAACAATAGTGGTTAACACACACATACGCACACAATGCCCCTACTAACTACGAGAGGGAGACATTGAGACACACAGAGAGAGAGAGAGAGAGAGAGAGAGAGAGCACTTACTTACCCCTGCCGCCCTCGGTGCGATAATATGGGGATTGGGCGGCCGCCGATGAGGCGCCTCTGTCCACGCCAACGCCTCCAGTTGACTCGTTTGGCTCCGGAGCCGTATTCTGCGTATCCAGCATGTTGATCGAGCGTGATGATTGCTCTGCAAAAGACAGATTGCACATATATTAGATACGGCTTAGTGCTGACGTCACATTTACTGTTTGCGGCTGACGGCATTTGACGATAAATTTAAAAACCCACTCAATTTGAAAATAAATACATATTTCTACAGCTTGTATCGTATCTCTTTGCTTTCATTTTTTTTTATATTTGTAATATGATTTTATAAAACTATCTAGCAGACAGACAGACAGATAGACAAACAGACATCCCCACAGACAAATTCCTTCACTTACTTATATTTTAAAACCATTCCAAAATGAGTTAGAGCCCTCTTCTAGGGATATAATGTTAACATATATTTATTAATATTTTCCTTTCTTCTTTTCAAGAAGGTTTAGGCAAAGTATGTCTGATCACCTTGTCCAAGTTCGCTGATATTTTTGAGCTACGGGTTTTCAATTAAAGTTCAGTAATTTAAAGAAGATATGGATTTGGTCTTTATAAATATGAAATAAATATAAAATATGAAAACATATTAAACTAAAAAGGGTCCTTTTAAAAGTGAGACCAAACAAATTCGTTTTACTTTTGATTTGTTGATTTTCTTATAATATGAAATAAATATAATTAATAAATCAAGAATGGAAAGTTATCTTAGGTATGTCAAATAATATGAATGCTCTGCGGACAACTACATTTTTATGCAGAGTTTGAATTAGATAAATTAAAAGTCCTGCAGAACAAGGTGCTCCGAGACATCTCTGGTGCTCCACCATACGTAAGCAACAGGATAATATAATGATAATATAATGACCGGTTGCATAACCATGTTAACCCATTGGCTTGCTCCCTTGGGAATAACACCACTCGCAGGAGGTTGAAGCGCCTCCACACCAGCGACCTCCGGACTGTTGGCCGTTAAATAAATGTTATATTCAATGTTATGTATTATTAGATGAAACTATTTCTATGTTTATGTTATGGATTATTAATTCACTGTCTCTTTCATACTGTTTCAAATCAATGTTTTGGTTGATTAATGTTTAAATATAATTGCCACATAAAAAAATATATATATATCTTAAAATTTTTTTTTTTATCTAAAGCAAATATTATTTTTATCTCAGGTGTGTCTGTTATTTGTTATACTTTATCAGAGGGGGTTACATATTCATATAGTCTACGACTTTCTCTATCACACAACTTAAAACTCATCATCAAAAGCATATTTTGTGAGGGAATTTTGGTAAAAAATAATTGAAGCAATACGAGAACTAATCTTCCGATCGATTGTTCCTATATTACATTATTTAGTGGTTCGATCGTAGGATATATAATACGGTACATCAGTATAACTGTAAAATTAAGCAAGCTTAGCAAGTCTCAAAAACGATCACGACTATATCGACTCGGCTGGTGAAGCTGATTAATAAAATATGGGGTCGGAGACGTCTCCTTGAATGCATTGCAAACGTTGAAACAAGATTTTTAATATCTTTTTTAAGGTTATACAAAAAAATAAATAAATAATAATATGATAAATATTCACCAATTGCTTTGTGGGAAGGGGGGGGGGGGGGTAGCTGATAGTATATACATAAGTATATATAAAGACAATCATAATAATGGAAATCTCGGGGATGTCGTCTACTTACTGATGCATGGTGCGATGTGGGAGCGACTTTGTTGGTAGCCGCGGGCGCAGCGATTGCAGGTCAACCCAGTGACGCCGTCCTTGCAGGGACATTGACCGCTCGTGTTGTTGCAGATCTTGCCAGATGAGCCGATCGGGTGGCACTCGCAGGCTGCAAGAAAGGAGAGAACGCAACAAGTTGAGTACAGTTGAAAAGCATTGATATACGCTGTAACCAGATGCAGATACAGATGCAAATACAGTTATTATTATAGATACAGATACAGATACAGATGCAGATATAGATAGAGATTGTTGTTTCATTTGCAGCTGCATCGCGTTGAGAGCTTAATTGCGCTGGCTGCACTTCAAAGCCTTTTTTTTGTGTTGCCAATCGCAAAGGCAATCTGCATACACACATCTGCATACACACACACACACACACACACACACACACACATACACACACACATACACAACTAATGGCCATGGAAGCTACTTGAATTCTACTTATTGTTGCTTTCAAGTTTTCTTTTTCTTGGACTTTGTGGTAAGCCAGCGGGTGACGATTGCCAGTCTTGCCCCCTCCAGCTCTTCCCCCCTAGCTAGCTCTTGCTTTGCTCGCTTATGAGCCGTGGAAATGTGCATTAACAGATAACAGAGAATTCATGCACCCTGCACCCAGCACCCAACAATCACCATTCACCACCCACTGCCGGTTAGCCAAATTGAGTGCATGCTGTCAGTACATTGCTGGCCAATGTTGCCACACGGCTAATTGCAAATGAGAGTGCAAATGTGCTGGGACCAGCGGCAGTCTTTTATCCCGGATCTTCATTGCTTGAGTCTATTCCATGGATGCACAAAAATGAAATTGACCCCAAATCAATATTGTGATTGCCAGCAGTCGAGCATCGCCACCGATCTTGTGGCCAATTGAACATTATCGTTGTTGTTGGATCAAAAGATTTGGCATGTGGCTTGTGGCTTGTGGCATGAAAGGAGTACAGGAGTACATCAAGTGTTCTTCATGTGTTGGAATGAAATTGTGATTAAAATCGGATTAGCTTTTCGTCTCTGTTAGTTTTACACCTTCAGGGTTATTTTATATGTATATCTAATTAAAACATTGCAAGTATCCCTATTTTTGTTGCAGGCAGTTCATACCTCCGAATCACTCTTGCAAATAACGACCGGTTGAAAGATAAGTGCAAGTAAGAAAAACTTTTCCGTTCACAGAAATATATCCAATAAATTTTACCCAATATGCGTATATCTGTCATATCTGTAATCGGTCAGTTTTTGAAGCTGTTTTAGTCAATTTAGATATCGGTTACGGGACTCCGGCTTACAAGGTTTCTAATATTCGGTGTTCCTTTCTAAGCACATTTGATGATCTCACTTATCAAATTTTCCATAAATTTATTTCCTACGTTTCACATTTATATTTTATTATTAAGATTTTTTGTCTTTTTTTGCGGTTTTTTTTTCTTGTCTGGCTTTTAATTTATGACGCCCCGCAGCATTCGACGACTCTTCGCATGGGCAGCCCCCACAAATTGACAAATGAGCCTTCTTGGGGCACCCAATAGGTAGTTACACACTCATCTGGCTGTGATATACATACAGTGGCTCGAAGCATAATTCGAGCAGTGCCTAGCAAAAAATTAAAAGTCCCGTAAAGTTTAAACAAAGAAAAAAACGCAAAATGTTTAAATGCCAATTTGTTTAATGTTATATCGCATTTGAAAAGGAACTTTGGTTTTTATTAAAATATTAATTAATTAATTAAAATTAGTCAAAAACTGAAAACATATCCAAAATAATTATTGAAGCTTATTTCGAGCAGTTTTAAAAAAGTTACATATTTGGCGGTTAAAAACTTAAATAAGGATGTTAATACTTAGTATGATATCCTTTAGCCTTAACAACTTCCCTTAACCTATTATTCATGGAAGATACCAGCTTCGGGGTAATTTCTGGACTGATCCTGCTCCACTTATCCAGCAGAGCATTTTGAGATCTTGTTTGCTGGATATGTTGTATTTCCGGATGTTATTTTCCAGCAGAGCTCACAAATTTTCATCAACATATAAATCCGGAGACTGGGCCGGTGGAATTATCATGTGGGGGCAGTTCCAGATAAGCCAGGACTGTACTATTCCGGACTTATGCTTGGGGTTTTTGTCCTGGTAGATCCGGAAAGTACGTCGGATTCTAGCTTCTCGGCACTTTCGAGTAAATTTTCCTTTAGTATATCAAAGTACACATTCGTGTCCATTGATGTTTCAACGAACACAAAATTTCCGTCGCGGGCTGCCGAGATAGATGCCCATACCAGGACACTTCCTCCGCAGTGCTTGACTGTTGTCCACAGTTTATTAGGGTCATATATTAATTTTTGTGGTTAATAAATGTACCTGCCATGGGTCTTTGGAATTTTTGAAAAATATTGAATAATGAGTTTATGGCAGGCAATTCAATTTTTTGCTAGGCACTGCTCGAATTATGCTTCGAGCCACTGTATATTATCAGCTGACTGGTCTTTTGCTTTTGCTTGGGACTGGGGCTAAGTGTGTTGGTTAATAAGCCGCTTTCGGCCACATTTGAATTGCGGCAGTAGGAGACCCTCAAGCCTTTGGCTCTTTAAAGCGTTAAGTGGGACTGTACTGGGGCTTGGAGTAAACTGAGACTCTGTCATACAACATATTGCCTAGGATGGGACTCGCGGATGGGAATAAGTGAGTGGGGCATGGAGTCATGGAGCAGAGTGTGCAGCGTGCGTGCAACATTTGGTAATTTAATCCGATTTACAATAAATTAAATGCGATTTATATGCACAGAGCGACACATCCGGAAGATAACAACAACAACAACAACAACAACAACAACAACAAAAGCAGCAGCAGCAACAACAACAATGACATTGACAATGACAACAACGACAGCAGACAACAATAATAACTTGCTACAACAACAACAACAGCACTTTAACCATTTTGGCGCTTGTGTCCATTGTTGCTGGCCGCAGGGCGCATTCAGCTATGAGGGGTCCAGCAATATGGCTGTACATATGTACATATGTACATGTATGTGTATATGCATATGTATGTGTGTGTGTGTGTGTGTGTGTGTGTGTGTGTGTGTGTGTGTGTGTGTATGCGATATCTGAACACACGCAGCTCGCATGCTGGAATCCTGTTGAAATAGCCAAGGCAGAACAGCAACAAAAAAAGTAGCAGCAACAACGAGTTCATTACGCATCCTGCCCCATATCACAGCTGTGGATATGAACTTCGTTTCAGTTGCCCCCTCTCAACTCAAATATGCATATGTACAGACATACGCTGGTATCGATGTGCACACGGAGAATATAGCATTTTCAAAATGTACAATTTCCTTTCAGTTTTCAAACTGAGGACCATTTTTAAAAGAAATATCAAACCTTTATTTTTTTTGAGAAGTTAAAAGTATTGCATTTTCATTTTTGAACCTGCAAATGTATCTTTATCAAAATAAAATAAAATTAAAAATAAAAAATAAAATTGCAATTGCTTCTTGTATTGGCTTTCAGTCAGTTTATTTTCCATTTGCATGTACAAAATGGAATAGTTTTCAAATAGGATTGGCAGCATATAAAATGTGGCGTTTAACTTTTAAAAAGCCAGCAAATTTTCCACAATTGATTAACGAGCTTAAAAAGTCTCGTTGCATTCAAAAATGTACGTTTAAAAACAAAATATTTGTGTTTGGTGCTCTCTCAGTGTACTGCATACATGAGCCAATGTTGTATGCTTTTCAGTATTTCTGTCGGATTTCGAATGGTTTGTGCAGATCTTTTTTGCGGACTGACCAAGCAAGAGATTATGAATTTTCATTATACCAAGCCACAAAGGTGCACAAACACAGTTGTGTGAGCAGTGGCACAATCACAGTCGTTGCAGGCACTCACAACACCCACATTCGGAGGAGAGCCATTTCATATGCAGCATTTACAGCAAATGTAATTGAGTAGCTGCATTTTTGCTCAGCTTGAGTATTTAATATTTTCTATTTAATATTTTGCGGCATGCCGCATGCTGTATGCTGCATGCTGCATGCTTTATGCTGTATGCTGTATGCTGTTTGCACTGCTGATTCATTCAACTGGCATATCAGTTGCCATGGAGCACCTTTCGCCGCTTTGAGTCACCCCGCGAAAGGATGACTGAAATAGAATCACATGCGACTTGTCTGCTGCGACTTTACAAAGGTCCAACAAAACACGACACAAAGAGATTCAGTTGCAGCTGCAGCGGCATCCGCGTCTCACTCAGTCTCTGGCGTCTCCAGTTTTTGGCTGGGCACAACTCCTGCTTCACATTCAGCAGCAACACATGCTGACTGACTGACACGCTCTTTGAAATATTGACCCTTAATTGGGGCACCGGTCGTGAATCATTGCCAATGTTAATGAAAGCCAACCAACTGAATCAAAGTTACGCATTACGGCTTATACCTTATCGGTAGAATAGTACAGTTACGGGGCTTCAGAACGTGCTCTGAAAAATTGACCGGCAAAAGGTACTAGTAAAAATAATCACAATATGGCAAACGAGCACTAAGTAATAGTAGTTATTCAAATCTAAGGAGCCTCTCACACATTTCAATTTTCATCAAACTACGAAGTTGTGATTTATTTACGTATAACAAAACGGAAAAATATTGAAATAAAAATTTTCAAATTTAATTATCCCCTCGAAATACGCAGATAAAATGAGTGTAATCCTAAAATTTCTGCGGAAATGCATCGATGCTGTTATTCATCTGCCATATACTGTGACTAGATATGTGGATGCCTATTTCAATCAATCAATCAATGTATGTACAATTTGCTTGGACAACCTTACGGAACAAGAGATGTCTGCAGAATACTGTCTGCCCTGTGGTCATTGGTTTCATTGCCCATGTCTATCCCGTTGGGTTAGATGCAAGGAAACCTGTCCCAATTGTCGTACTTATATTGGTTTGGAGGCTTTTATGAAAATGGAAAGCTACTGGGAGAATAATGAGCAAGTTAATGACCCCATAGAATACTTAATAGGAATCTGGCCCACTCCGCGGGCTCCATTGCAGACATACTTGGATCATTCACCAGGAACGTAAATATGCCGCTTGGTGTTGATGACGTGAAATAGCTCCCAATGCTATCTGGGATGATGCTAAGTGTTTCTACTAAGTGTTTCTACTCTTTTTTTTTTTTTTTTTTTGTTACCATAAATGTTCTTAGCCTATTTATATTGTATCACCTGCAATCTATCTCAAGACGGTGGATTCGCGCTTTGAACCACCCTAAAACTAGTCCTAATTATTATGTTGTATTTTTATGTTTATTTCATCTCCACCTTATGTTCACAATGAAATTATTGATGTTAAGAAAAAGATTAAATAAACTCAATAAAATAATGTTAATGAACAAGTTTCGTGATGTTATTTTCGAAATTAAAAGTTTTTAAATTAATGCATGACATCATACATATTTATCCCAATGATAGAAACTCAACTATTTCAACTACAATATCGATTTATTACTAAATTTTACGATACCATAAGTTGTGAATACTGTCCAAGTTTGCCTTTCAGATTGAGGTAGATATAAGAAGTAACCCTTCTTCGAAGTTTGGTACCTATAGCTCTTAAATTTCGCGAGATATGGGCATTTATCGGTTTTTGGGGACGGTAGTGCGCGTGGTTCAAAATTTGTTCCAGATTGTTATCGGTTCTTAAAGGGTACTACTGTAGAAGATATAGCCATTTACAAGTTTTAGAGGCGGAGTTTTGGGAGCGTCTGAGGTGGTCGTGGCATATGCCTATCTTTGAAAGACATCGCCAACAACCTACCAACCAAAATTGGTGACTGTAGCCATAAAATTGTAGCCTTATCGATTTTTAAATATCGATTTTATCTATTTTCTAGCTCCATAGTGGACGTAGGACTCCAATCTTAACACTTTATCTATTGTCAGCATGACGGACATTGCACAAAACCATATAAATAATAGTTTTGTTCAGTGGTTTGAGTAGTGAAAATAGCATTTAAATTTAAAAACAAATGTGTGCAAAACAATGATTTATATTTATTATTCATTTACAGTTCGTTGCTAGACGCTTCATTAGAAATCATAACAAACTATTGATCTCTGTTTGGACACCTGCTCGAACACATGTACAAATTACGACGTCCATCAGTCACAGTGTAGTAATTTAGGGGCAGGCATATACACAATTTTCTGGCCTTTAAGATATGTAACATATACATGTATATATATATATATATATATATATATATATATATACATATGTATATATATGTATGTATTTGGGCTGTGCGCTGATTCACTTTTATTTACAGCTCTATTATTTATTCTGTTTGGCTTTCTAAAAATTAATTAACCAAAGTTTCACTCGCACTCACGAGTATACTCAGACTTGCACTCGCACTCGCACTCACACATTCACACTCACACAGCGCGGCTCTGGACGAAGTGTAAACATCATAAAGCAAATCAAGCGCAATTTGTTATTGTTTATTTCAACTTTGCACAAGCGAACAATCTACAGAAATATCCACGTCCACATCCACGCCCACGCCTACTGCCACCACCACATCCACATCCACATCCCCATCCCGATCCCCACCCACAGATTTCTACCTCAACATCCCGGCACTTAGCTGACCGCAAGCAGAAAGTGCTTCGTCGTCGCCCCAGCGCCCACTTCCTATCAATTGCCACAAGATTTTGGCCCCAAAATTTCATAGTCCAGCTGAAAAAATTGTGAGTAATATAAAAGCACAGCTGCCACCAGTCAGTCGGGAGAAGGGGTTTGCCGCGGGGTGGGCGGGTTGTTGCGCCTGCTGTTTGTTATTATTAGCAAAAACAACAACAACAACAAAAAAAAAAAAAAAAAATCATGCAATTTTCAAAAGAAACCAAACACAATATAAGAATTATGAAAAGATTGCCTTGTCGAGTCGAGTCGCAACCGAATGATTTGCTGGATTGCGAGGGATTCCACCTGACCTATTCAGGTGAACACTAAACAGACTACGCTCTACAGCCAGATGGATGCATCTGATGCACACCCGAATGAATCATTCCAGTTGCAAATTGAATAACAATAGTTGAAATACAACCTCAACACGAATTCATTTCATTTAGAAAATTACACTGGCTTATTCAACACAGGTTAAGATTGTATTTCAAACTCATATTTTTTAAAACCATGTTTCTTTTCTGGGGTACAGCTAGGAAAACCAACGTGGTCTTCAAAAACGGATCTGCCCAAAACTAATCGAGAAATGCTGAGAAGACGCCTCTCTGATCATCCCAACCATTAATCCATTCATCTGCTCGAAAACAGGACTGCCACTGAATCCACATGTTTATATAAGCTATAGACTATATCCTGAACTACATATATAAACGAATTGTTGTCAATTTATAATTCAATTGATAATCTTTAAAACCATTTCAACTCACTTGCTTGAATCATTGCTCAAATCAATTCACTTTCTAGAAGAACCGATACAATGCTCCTGGAAGACCTGGCACTACTCTTTCTACATCAATTTATAAAATAATGTGATTAGCAAAATATAAAAATAAAATAAATAAATAAAGAAACATAATACAAACAATAAATGTATTCATTTACATTAAGTAAATATTTAAACTGCGATTATATTGACAGGCTATTCTAGAGTAAGGCCAAATGGGAAAGGATTCTTCCCGGCCTCTGTACCGGACTAATAAGTCACCTTACTAATCTAAGTAAAGTCAAAGACTTAAAGTAAGACAAAGAAGTTCTTAAAATGATCACATTGTGAATATTAATTTCATTTAATATTGGGTACAGGTACAACAGGTACACATATTTTATTTTTGAATAGTCAAAAAGAGAATCCATTAAATTCTCGAATCTTGAGTGCATTTAAATAGGATCTAAAAATATCTCTTCTTTACTTTGTTAGATTGAAGGGAAATTAAATAAGCATCGCATAGGTACTCTAACTGCAACTCCAACTGCCTCATAGTTTGTGGATGGGTGTGTGTTGTCTCTTTTCAAGCATATTAATAAATCAATGGCTTCGCACGACGCGACAAAAGTTATGCCCATGATGGCATTGCTTCCTTGCCACTGCAACTGCTGCTGCTGCACCTGCCCCTTGCCAGGCGATGCGTGAAAGTTTATCGCGGTAGCAACTGGCGCAAAAGTTCGCACAACTTTTCCGACGACGCCAAATGAGCAAAGATGTCGCCAACGAATCCCTCACTCAGCCAGAAGTGCTGTTCAAAAGTGCTGGAGGTGCTACTCTTACAATTTTGTTGCATGTACTAAACAGGACGGCATAGCAAAGTTTTTCGGCGGCAGGTGGCAAGCGAAGACGGCAGGCATTCGAAACGCAAGAAATAAGAGGTCAATTGTATTCAAAACTTTGCCACAATTTTCAAATTGTGCGTTCAAATTGAGGTGCAGATATAAAAGTCTATTGAAAATTAAACGAGGCGCATGAAAGTAGGCAATGCCACAATGTCAAAAACTTGGCGGGCTGCGGGAGGTTGGGGTTGGGGTTGGGGTTGGGGTTGGGGCTGATGGCAGTGCCAATTTGACGCTCGAACAATTTGCGGAGCTTTAAATGTCGACTCGCATGCAAAATGTCATAATTCAAATCTCGTGCCCCTTCCACATAGCTCTCCAACAATAGTCGCCACAGCCAAAAGCGTGGCAAGCACCGAGAATCGCACTGGGTGGGTGGGTGGTTGGGTGGGTTGGTGGGGTTTTGGTTGGCTCGCTGTGGTGCGGCTTGCCTGATATGCAATGAATACGATACTAAGCCAAATTTGCTAGGGTTGATCAGCACGTTAACTTTTCAATGCAATGGGGTGACTTCTACACTTGGCAAAACAAATCGCCACAAATTAAAAATCTTCCAGTAAACTATAAAGACTTGAATTTTTTTAAATTAGAAAGGATGTTTTTCTATCTTACAGAAAAACAAAATTTCATTATAAAGAAAACTATTTCTAAAACGTAGAAATTCGGAAATTCTCAAATAAAAAACATACTCATAGAATTAAGAAAAGGTATTTATTCTGAGTGTAGGCTTTTGGGTTACAAAGGTATTATCAATTGATTTATAGACTGTAGATACTATTACAGGAATATCCATATCTTTTTTACAATTGCCAAAAAATCAATGAATGTGGAAAACTTTTGCTATATTTATAATAATATTCCCCTCCATTAAATACGGTTATTTCTTAATTTAATATAATTTATTAGCTTATCGTTATTTTTGCACTGCTTGTAAAATAGAGATAGTCAAAAAAAAAACTAAAATGTTTAGTTTCGTTGTCGCTACAGGGTATATCTCATAGTCGATAGTCAAAAAAAAAACTAAAATGTTAAGTTTCGTTGTCGCTACAGGGTATATCTCATAGTCGAGCACGCTCCTCGAGTTGCTACAATCAACTTTTATTGCTTCGCCAGCGTAAAATTTGTTTCGCCGCTTAGTTCTTGCTCGCCCCCCCCCCCTCCCCCCTCCACACACACACACACACACACACACACACACACACCCACTTACACCCCTCACATAGTTGTAATAGATTTCTGTAGCTTAGTTTTTAAAACCGTGGAGACTTCGTGGCTGGCAGCGCTCCCCCTTTTTGTGAGCCTGATGATAAATGCATTTTGGCCTGGCATTCAATTAAGTCAGTTGGCCTTTACCCGATTTGCTACAGTTGCAAGGCGTATTTTATGAAATTCTAATGATGTTTGAGTGATAGTCCAACATGCCCAACCCCAACCCCAACCCCTAAGATACACCCTCACACACAAACCCCCACGCAGCTGCTGCTGCTGATTATGTTGGCAGCGGCTGTGTTTCATGAACTTGCCACAAAATGGGCAGTAAAAAAAGTTGCTCCTCTCTACGTGCGGTGGTTGTGTGTAAATGTGTGTGTGTGTGTGTGTCGCATAGGTAATTCATGACATTATTTTAATTGCTGTTGTTGCTGCGAATGTTGCTGCTGCTGTCGCTGTTATATTTCGCACGTGACTTTGTGATTTTATGGCTTTTAATTTCACGTATTTAGTTACGGATATTGTTAATTGTATTCATGGATTCCACTTCCCATTCCCCTTACCCTTACCCTTACCCTATGCTCGTTTACTCGTTTATGTGTGTCTAGTTCCTGTCATAGTGCATTGACACAATATATAGGGTACAAAGGGGCATAATCACTAAATACGGACCTATAATAAAAAACTTTCTCAAATTGTCGCCATCTCAAGTTCATATTGAAACTACATGTGTATCTGCTAGTAGTATATCTGCTAGGGTTTCGTAGCATCTGGTGTCGAGCATTTTCTTGGTGTTGCATGGCGCATAAAATTAATGATGCCACTGCGGTAACATAAAAAGCAATGCATACTTTCTGGGGCGGGCATCGCTTTTAATTATCCAAAGATCTGCAACAGCAGCAACCACACAACATACAATCATAAAACTATTATGAATAATGGTCAGTCGTATACAGCTGTGTGTGTGTGTGTGTGTGTGTGTGTGTGTGAGTGTGTGTCGTGTGCTTGTGTTTGTGTGCCTTGCAATCCCTCATTGGACAAATAGTATGTAATTTTCCGGTCATTGAAATATTTGCGCAAATAAGGAAATTGGCTGAGCCGAAACCCAAAATGACTTTGACAACATGTCGAGGCATGTATATATATATATATATATATGTGTGTGTGTGTGTGTGTGTGGGTGTGCATGTTTGTGTAATGGTTTGCTTGTGCATCCGTTTGGACAGCCCGCAACGTCTGCACCCTGCGTCCCTGGCCCACCCTTGGCTGATGAGTTATGGCTGGCAACGTCTGCTTCATTTTGCTCATGTCTGCTCAGCTCAAGTAAATCATTTGAATATTTAAATTAAATCGAAATCATGGCAAACAGCAACAACAATAACTGTGCATCAGCAACGAAAGCAATGTCGACTCCACTCCTGGCCCGGAAGTCTCTCCTCACCCGGCACCCGCCCTAAGGCGTTAATTATAATGCGAGTCATGCGAGAGACGCGTGATTTGCAATCTACGAGAAAACTTATAATTTCTCATACGAAATGAGTGGCAAATTCAAAGAGCAGCAAACTGCGATACGTATTCAAGAGGGATCCAAATTATAAATTGATTTTATAATGAGTTTCACTAAATAACCGCGGCGCATAATGTGAACAATAATAATGTGAATAAAATATGTGACATTTATGCTTTGAATAATAGAAAAATGTAAATTCGTAATCTGCATAATAGTGCAATTCATAGTTTATCCACTATAATTACAAAATCCTTAAAATTGTTAATGCAAGTAATTAATTTTTAAAATCAGTTATCAATTTAGGTTACATTGTTAATAGTTGCTAGTTCTGTAATCTATTTTCCCCATCGCTTAGACTAAGTCTAAACTAGTGGCCTGAATTGTCAGTGCTACTCTTTTCATACTGGCAAACAGAATAACTATGTATATATGTGATAAAGAATAATAATACATATACTATCTCAAATAAAAGGCTAATAAGAAGTTGTCTACTTTTCCATTTGATTTCATTCGTGGAATGCACTTTCTTCAAATTTGTTTTCTGCTTCAAATGACAGCATTTTATTAGGAAATTCAACATTGCGAATTGATTCGTCTTAAAAGTGGTTTCTAAGTAAAGTGTTTTCTGGGAGAATCATTTGTTGGTAGTTGTACATTCTTATGAAATTCAGCTATCTCACATTTTTCGCAATAAAAATGTTTTAGTGCAGCTCTTTTTGTTGTTGTCGTATTCTCAAGAAAAAGCTTTGCAAAATGTTTCGCAAATTAATTCACTTGCCCAAAGATCGTCCAAATGTGTTTTAATTTCTGATTTTTCAAGGTACTTATCTATATATACAATAAGTATATATCTGTGCAAATGGTTTTCGAAAATGTTTGCTTGATTATCAATTCACTTGGATCAAAGAAACATTTCATCGCCATGTGAGCTGAGCTGAGCCACTTGTTGTGGGATCCATTGACTCAACCGGATGCTGTTTTCTTGGTGTGCTTGGTGTGTTCCCAGTGCTGATTGTCTGCATGATCTGAAGTATTCGTAATGCGAATGCGGCGCAAATTTTGCATTAAGCATGCCGGCTGGCCAAGACAAGTACGGACAAGTCCAGACGGGCTAAGACAGTTGACTAATTGAAAGCCAACCTCTCTAAATGGGCGCCACGGCACAAAGCAAGAAACGAAACAAAAGACATGACGTAAAACATTTTGCCAACAAGCAACAACAACAACAACAACAACAACAATGAGAACAGCCTGAGCAACAATGCGAGTAAATGTGAAACCACAATGCAAAAATGTTTTAAACAAATTGCACGCGTGTCAAAATTAAAATGAATAAATTTCTTTCAACGATGCGCACATAAAACAAAAACAGAAAAAAACTCCAAACCGACAAAAATGTCGAAAAAAATGTAAAACAAAATTCTGCAAAGAGAAGCCGACAACGTTTAAACTCAGCAAAGCTTTCAATGTGTGTGTGTGTGGTGTGTGTGTGGTGTGTGTGTGTGTGTGTGTGTGTGGTGTGTGTGGTGTGTGCTGCTTGCTTAACTTATTTACGATTTGCACATTTAGCTGGCCTTGTAAATTCGGTTGTTGTTGTTGTTGTTGTTACTGTGTCGTATAATTAATTAAAAATCGATAAGATTTTGATTTGGTTTAACGGCTTTCCAGAATTATGATGCTTAGTCAGCAGCGCCGGATTTTGAAAAATGATGACAAATGGGACACGGCGTCGTATGCGCAATTCACAGCTGGGCGCTGGGCTCGAGCACAACAGGAACTTCAACAAACAACAACAACAACAACAACTACAACAACTACAACAACTACAACAACTACAACAACAACAACTGATTACTGCCATTACTTGCATACAATTTGTTTTTTGGGTAATGTATAGTTTGTTTATTTTGTTTGTTTTCGTTGGTGAACCACTTAAGTAAATCTTTTGTTTGTTTACAGAATGCTGTTTGCCAATTGGCCATACGAAATTTGAATATTTTGTGCAGACGTCAGTTCTGATGCGATACGACTTTGTGTGTATGTGTGTGCGTGCGTGTGTGTGTGTGCGTGCGTGTGTGTGTGTGCCAAAAATAGTAATTGCCCCAATTGTTTGACCTGACTCGAGCTGACCACCTTATTTGGCCGGGCCGATTGGGTGTCTACTGAAAATTATTGCTAGTTCATAAATTACAACGTCACAATGCCCAGTTCCTGCTGCTCACTCTAATTATACCCTGTACTCGTACACATTTCTGGGTATGCACTGCTTGTACAAAACACCTCGAAAACAATACATTAAATGTCGTTATCCAAGTAAATCGGTTCATTGATTGCATCTCTAATTGCATCTACTCTAACGCTTGGATAAGCTGCACATTCCATAAAATAATTATGAGATGGGCACAGTGTATCTTGCAGTCGGGCAGAATTCTTATTTCTTTGTCTTTTCGGTTTTTTCCTTAATTGCCCATCGATTGGCAAATGCGCCAAATTTATCGCTTACATAAATTATATATGAAATATTTACAAAGGTCGCTGCGTTAAGGTTTGGAATTTTAGATTCCGTTAAAGCGCTTTGAGATATGGACATTAATTTGTGCTAATTAATGTAAATTTAAATATACCACATTGATATTTCTTTACGTGTTTCTTTTGTTTCTTATTTATATTTAGATTTAGATTTTTTTTTTAGGTGCCAACAGTTAATTGATTAACGAGCAGTGGATTTGGCTTAATAGTCACTCTAAACTGAATTGATTTTTTATGTTAATCATTTTCCGAATTTTTAATCAATTATTCTATTCGTAATCTGTCGCCTTTGAATTTGTTTTTAAAAGTGCAATATTTGGCTGTATTTAGTCGCAATAAACTGAATTGATTTTTAATTTAAATTATTTTCTACATTTTTAATCAATTATTGTATATTAAATCATTAGCCTTTTCAATTTATATCGAAAATACAATGTTTTCGAATTATTTTTATTGATAATTAATTAGTATTGACTCACCTTTGCACACCTTGCGATGACTAAGCGGTTTGCTGGGATCCCTGTAGAAGCCCTCCCTGCACTGATGACAATTACGACCAGTTGTCGAATGACGACAATTCTGGCAAACGCCGCCCGAGACGCCCTCCGACAGTCGAAAGATTTCCATGTTGAAGCGGCACTGACGCGCATGATTGTTGCAATTACACACTGTAAAAGAGGGGGGAAGAGGGAAAGCAAGAGACAATTAGAAATAGATCATGCCGCATGCTGCATGCCGCATGCACACATAGGAATATCATTTGCCCATTAAGACTGCTAACTACGTCTTAACAACAACTACCAATGTCTTTATCCCCACACACCCCACCTAACCGCACCCACAAAGAGAAAGACTGGAAATGCAATAAATGGAAATAAATGGAAAGCAAAGAGCAAATCGATGGGGCAAAAGATGGGCTGGACTGGGACTGGGTTGGTTGCTGAGTGATGGCATCGATGGGGCCGAGGCATGCCATTTTTCTAGCGGGACATTGGCATCAATTGCATAATTTATACGACGGATTGATATGTTTGATCGGCTTTAAGAAGAACAACCATCGAAATCAGACATAACGACCATTGCCACTGGACGTGGCTTTATGCTGAATTCTACTCTATATATTATTGGCTTAGATCATTTTGTGATGAGCTGCAATGCGGATTAAATTAAAAACGTTGAAATCGATGATATGATGAAGCTAACAAGAAATAATCAAAAAAGTACTACACAAGTTGATAAAATGAAAACAACTTTAATTATATTATTATTATTTTCTAACATAATGTAAATTTTTATTTAAATTTCTGCCATAATTTTGGACTTTGACAAAGCACATTCGGATCAATTTTGATGTTGGATTTGAATTTTCAATTATTTCTATTTCTGCTAATTTTGTTCTTTGCTAAATACATATAGAGTCAATAGAGCCGATGTGTTCTTGAAATATCGAAATATAAAATCTCTGTTGGCTACATATATATACCCCGGTGTTCGTAATGTAACTGTTCCAAATAGGCTGGAATCATAAAATTAGGTACTTTTTTACAGAACCCGACCAAGCGGGTGGGGAAATCCCAGTTTATTAGGGTCATATATTAATTTTTGTGGTTAATATATGTACCTGCCATGGGTCTTTGGAATTTTTGAAAAATAATGCATAATGAGTTTATGGCAGGTAATTGAAATTTTTGCTAGACACCGTTCCAAATAAGGTGGTAGACACTGTATATATGGATATATGCCCAAAATAAACAAAGAAACCAACCCATAAGATATTTAATAATATACATGTAGATATATAAGAAAGTGTATTCAAAATTCGTTGTGTGGCTTAATTTCGAGTCGTGGTTAATTCTTTGCCTCTTGCAAACAGTTTTGCTATTGACATTAGATGGCGACTGCTGTGTTGGCATCTTCAGCTCCGTTCGAGCTGGACGCCAAGTTGAAGCTGTCAGTGGCACAGACCAACGCTTGCAGACACAAAAAAAAAAAAAAAAAAAAAGAAAACAAAATTCAAAAAAAGTAGAAAAAACGTTGAAGCTTGTCCCAGCTTTACAACTGTCCACCTAACCATAACATGTGTGTGTGTGTGTGTGTGTGTGTGTGTGTGTGTGTGTGTGTGTGTGTGTGTGACTGCACACATGTTATAATTATCTTTCACACATTGTGAGGCGCAGACAAAGCGACTGCCCGTCGCCTGCTGCTGCTGCTGCTCTCCCTCTCTCTGTCTCTTTCATTCTCTCCAACTGTCTCTCTCTCTCTCTGTCCCATTGTCGAACGGGCGCGCGCCAGCCGCAGACAAAGTTATGTCAGCGCAAATATTTGAGAGCAGTCGAGTTGTCGGGCTGTCGAGCTGTCGAGGCCATCTAGTACAATATCAACACACATACAGAGGTGCATGTATGTGTGTGTGCATGTGTGTGTGCTCATGTGTGTGTGTAGCTGTAGTGTATGTTTGGCAGAATCATCAACAAAAGCTTTGTGTAAATATTTAGCTACAAAAAAGAAAACAAAATACAAAAAAAAAAAAAAAAATAATGCAAAGCTCAGCACCGCGTGTGGCTAATTGGCAAGCCTCCAAGCCAAGTCCATCCGTCTGAGGATCAAGCGCCTTTACGACAATGGGCTTGGCACCGTTCGGCTTCCATTTCCATTCCCATTTCCATGGCACGGTGTTAAAAAAATGCTAGATAATTAATTTTAATGACACACTTACGGGCTGCTGCTGACTCTGCTGCCGAATGCAACGTGATTTATGGAGCAGCATTTCGATTTCGTGTTCACCTCAATCTTTATCTCTCTCGGAGATTACAAAATGCGCCCTAAAACCTATGCATTTAACTGTTCATTAGGCCAAGGCGCTATCTGAGCCACGCAATGCGATGCCGATTGGTAATTAACTTCAAATTTGATAAGTGAACCCAAAAACTTAGCCACGAACACAATCAAATTGTCAGTTGATAGCTGTATCATTGTATCTGCATCTGTTACTGTATCTGCATCTGCATCTGCATCTGCATCTGTATTTGGGTCTGTGTATCGGCATCTGCAACATCAGCTGGGCCTTCTAATTAACTGAGGCGCTGAAGTTTCTGCCCAAACACGTTAACCATGTCTACAATCAGAACAAATTAATCGCCTCAATATTTGGAAAATCACCCAGAAAGTTTTTCAGCTCTCTGAAAAAAAATCTTCACTTACGAAATCTTGAAAATTAAAAACCCTCTCCTGGGAAATCAAAAATAATTCTGTTTTTCCTCCTCTATTAACTTTTGGAGCTTTATTATATTTTAAAGAAAAAAAAATTAAAAACCATTTTTTGATGTTTTTTTTTTAATATATATATATATATATATATATATATATATATATTACTTATATTAAAAATCCTTTCGTGACAAATCATTTTGCACCTTTTTTGTATGTGCAAGTTTTGGGAGCTATGAAAAAACCTTATTTTCTAAATTAAAACAATTTTTTGATCATCATCAAGTAATGTTGTTTTGTCTTCTTCTTCTACAATTTAGAGCTATTTTTTATTTTGAAGAAAACCGGAAGAAAACCTTGACGAACAAGAAGAGATAGAGCCGGTCAAAAGCGCTTTAGCGGTCACTTCTAAAATTGTCATTGGTATTTCCATTGCACGTTGAATGTTCTCTGTTCGATTTCGGAAGTTCGTTGTCCGTTATACGTTGTCCGTTATACGTTGTCCGTTATACGTTGTCCGTTATACGTTGTCCGTTGTCTGCAGTCCGATGTTTGATGTCCATTGGCCGTGACCTGGCAGCGTTTTCAATTTGCTTTCCTTTTGCGCTCGTCGACATTTCATCGTCCTATGATTGATTGCCCTCGCATCGTTGTGATTTTCAGTTACCAAAAATGGTGAATTGCATTCGATGTGCGTGTGGCAGCGATAACTGAGAGCAACGTCAATTCGAGGGCGGGGGTGGAAGTGGATGGGGGGATTGCGGCTTAGAGTGTGATTGTGATTGTATGCGTTCGTCCCGCTTCCTGTTGCTCCCTGCTCCCTGTTCCCTGCTCTCCGCTCCTTGATCCACCAGCTTGTTGGTGTGTGTTTGCGGTTGTGGTTGCTGCTGGTTTTTGCGTTTTGCGCTGCAATTTGACAATTTCATCGCAAAATTGTTTTGGTGTTTGTGGCCATGTTCAGTTGTGGCAAGTAAATGCATTTGTATGTGTTCGTGTGTTTGTGTGTTCGTGATTTATCACGATTCACAAATTTGTGTTTACGTGTATGCGCTGGCAATTAATAGTAATCATTTCTTGTATTAACACAATGCCAATCGATTGTTAGCCGGCTCTTGAGATAAAAGACCGAGGCGTGCAATGGCTTGAAGTAATAAAAAAGTGAGAGAAATGCATATTGATTGAATAATATCGTAAACATTTTACGATATATGCCACATAGCTGTACAGTTCTTTTCCGGTACGTACAAATAATTTACAGCCAGACATATATTCAATTAATTTCTCTTAGTCTCTGTACTTATCAAACATTTTGGTACGCATTGACCTATTCCAAGTGACCCAGTTCACTTGGTACTTGGTACTTGGTACTGGGTACTGGGTACTTGCATGTAGCATCTAATTATAAACATTTTCTGTTTAAATGGTCCAAGCGATCATTAAATTTCCCCGTTCGGTAAAAACTTTTGTTTTATGCCTTCATAAATTGCTCACACTTTCTTCGCTGGAAGCGCCCATAATACGTGGAAATCCATTTCTTATATGTTACTTATGCTTAGGATTAGCACAATATATATACATGTATGTATGTATGTATGTGTATATATATTTATACTGTTTAGCTATATGAGCAATCGAATAATTGGCTAACAATGTGCCTTGCCGAAAACTAAGTTGTTTATCAAAGTTAAATCTGTATCTCTGGTTATTATTCATTAAAATAAGGGATTGCTTTTCAGACTTTTAGGAATAATTTTGTATATATAATCGTATAACCTATAGCAATTCCTATTTGAGGACGATTTTGTAAAAAGCAGGGCGATTGTTTTCCTGAGTGCACTTTTAATGAATGAAAAGCTCAAAATCCGTGAAAGATTTAGCTGGTTGAATTTGTAACAGATGCAGTTGGAATCTTAATGCCAGAGACATGAATGTGTCAATTGTAATCAGTGTGATTGAAATGCAACATATCGTAAGCAATTTGCATTGCTATCGCCCCACGATCAACGTCAGTGGCATTTGCCACTTGTTTTGCTTGTTGGCTTCAACAAAAGCTGCACACATAAGCATATTTCTTGCCGCTTCCTTGCAAGTGCAATTAAGACGGCAAGCGGGACAAAGCGGACCGAGGGATGGACAGAAGATGGGGGGTAGGTGGAGGATGCTGGGTGACTTGCTTGCAGCTTTCGCGTGCCACAGCTGCAACATTTTCCTTGTCAACAGCAGGCAGGCAGGCAGCAGAACAACGATTACAAATTGTTTGCTGCCAGCGGCAAAATAAATAAATAAATACACAAAAATGTCTGCTTAAAAATAAATTTTAGCTCAGTGTGGAATTCTGTTTCAACTTGCTGCTGCTGCTGCTGCTGCTGCTGCTCTTGTTGTTGTTGTTGTTGTTGTTGCCTGTTGACTGTTGCAGTAGTTGCTGTTGCTTTGGGGTTTGTTTTCCAATTAACGCAAACGAATTAACATATAAATATACGAGTATGTATGTATATGTTCAGAGAGCCAATGCCGATATCCTGCCGCTAATAAAAAACAAGGTTCATGACTGCAGTTTAGCCCACACACACACACACACACACACACACCCACACGCACACACGCACACACATACACATGAGGAAACACTCCCTGTGAGTGAAGCTAGATTGGTATTGTGTGAATTTATGTTTAGTTTTTCGTCGAATTGCTTTTTGTGTCTGGGCGTGTTGGGGCCGTTTTGTTATTTTATTTAAATCAAGGTACAACATTATTTTCAATTTGCCTCAAATGAGACGAGCCACCACTTGGACTCGATTCGACTCGACTCGACTCGACTCGGTTCGGTTCGACTACTCTGCATTTTTTCCTTTTAATTTCGAATTCCGATTTCAATTTCTGCTCTCAACAAATTAGTGAAATGCAGCAACAACGGAGGACCCCAAAGAAAACAATAAACAAATTTTCAAAATGTTTGTGTGCTCAGCTTCAATTTGATGTTAGTTTTCCTCAAGAGGGAGCGGGCAAGCAGAGAGAGATGTAGGTAGCGTGTGTGCCAGAATGGGAAAGCAAGTGAGGGTGAGTTAAATAAACGACTCGTTAAGATACATAAATAAAACGCACCAAGTTTCCTAATTAAGTCGCCCCACTCACACTAACACACACACACACACACACACACATACACACATAAAAAGTGGCCCAAAAATAAAAGAAAATACGCTAAGACGAGAAGCAGCACATTGTAAATATATAAGAATAACGACATGGTCAATACACTCTCCATTAGCTAATCGGCAAAAGGTAGAGAATTAATGGTGCTGGCAAAAGAATGATAGCTCTTTCCCACATAATAACTATAATTCTTTAAAGATTGAGAATGAGACCTTATCTATCCTATCTATCTATCTAGCTATGCACTCTGAAAAATTAGAATGGGAACTTGTTCATAAATAATGTCTATGTTTTTTAAAATAAGTTTAATTAAAAAATAAGAATCAAGCCTTATTTATAAATAACATTTATATATTTTCATTTATTTGATTGATTAAAAAATGGATTGGATATGTAAGAAAATATTTGCTACTAAGATTGTACTTTAGTTTGTTCAACACGAAAGTAAGTTTTGCAGTTTTTACCAAAACGGGGTCAGTTACCGCTGAAATTAATCCAACTTGACCTATGGTTTTAGCCATCTAAATTTAAAGTCTCTAGCTCAGATATCATCTGAGATCGGCTTATTCATACAGAAGGATACACTGCTGGATGGAAAGAGGACATGCCTGGCATACGAGAGGAAGCTATGACATAAAATGTCTGATGATAATAATAGTAATAATAACAAGATGGAACGTTGCAGTCGGATGTAACCGACAGCGAAATACTATTATACCATTACATAAATTAATTTAAATTTGTATAAATATAATATATAAATATAAATATAAAATATATTTATATAATTATAAATTTGTATTTATATTAATCGGACTAAATTCTTGTGTTTCGTTTTATTTTATCTATTGTGACGCTACCTTGACTCGTTTAGAGTTGTTGTGAGCATCCGATAAATTAAAAACTATCGCGTTAAAAAAATATCGCCGTTGAAACTTAATTATTTGAAAATAAAATGAGTTCTTAATTTAAGGATAAAATAAAATAATGATAAATTAGTTTTGAATTTTATTTATTTTTTATTTTATACAAAATTCAGATATTTTATAAAATCAAGTTGGCACAATTTGGCGCGCTCGATAAAATCGATCTATTAAGAGTGACCAAATTGCAAGATAAACAGCATTGCGCCAAAATTAACAGCATATGTTAAGTATTCTGTTACAAATTGGCATGTATTGGCAACGCTGGAAATAATGGACTTGCGTCACAAAGTTCACTTGTACTGGCAACTTTATTTGCAAGTGCAAAGTGCAAGTGAATTTGATTATAAATGCATTAAATGAAAAAATAAGGATATTATGTTTATGTATAACTAACACATTTTTAAGAAAATAGCGCTTTACTATTTATTTCATTTATATTAATTATATTTAATTAATGAACTAACTTCAATTGCGGGAGATACAGGCATTTATCGTTTTCTGTGGGCGGGAGTGGGCGTGGTCCAACATTTTTTCCACATTTATGAAGGGTGTTACTAGCAATATACCTTTAAAATTTGGTGACTTAAGTTTTCAAATTGCGTGAGATATAAGGGCTTATCGATTTACACCAACAGGTGTATCGGTTTAGGTAGGTGGAGTGGGCGTGGCCATCCAATTTTTTTACGATCTTTGGGGGAGTTACCAGTAACATACCTTCAAAATTTTGGGACTCTAGCTTGCATATTACGGAAGTTATGCGTATTCTAAATTTATAGGGACGAAGCTCCAGGGGGCGGCGGTTATGGGCGTGGTCCAAAAATTGATATGCCAATCCTTTGAGGAGGTTACCAGCAAATTATATTCCAAGTTTGATTACTCTATCCTTAAAATTTTCGGAGATATACGGAGTTATCGATTTACAATCGGAATTGTCGATTATAGGCGCAGGTGTGGGCGAGGCAACACAAATTGGTTATCGGTTCTTAAAGGCGACTACCAGTAATTCCCTACTCAAAAACTGCGGAAGATAGCCATTTAACAATTTTAGGGGCGTGGGAGATGGGGGCGTCGGAGGAGGGCGTGGTACATGCCGATCTTTGAAGGACCTCGCCAACAACCCACCAACCAAAATTGGTGACTGTAACGATTAAATTGTGCGAGATATGTGGATTTATCGATTTGCTAAAATCGAATTTCGCGGTTTTCTAGCTCCCTAGTGGACGTAGGACCAAGCCCAAAACACTTTAACTTTTGAGGTTACTTTACAGTATACATTCCAAGTTTCAAGTCTCTATCTCTATGGGTGTCGGAGAAACGCGCGTTCATACAGACAGACGGACGGACAGACAGCATGACGGACATTGAACAAAACCAATATACTATTATACCTTTTTGGTATAATAGTATAATAATAATAATAATAATAATAATAATAATAATAATAATAATAATAATAATAATAATAATAATAATAATAATAATAATAATAATAATAATAATAATAATAATAATAATAATAATAATAACAATAACAATAATAATACTATTAATAATAATAATAATAATAATAATAATAATAATAACAACCTAAAACTCTCTTAGCTAAGAGCTTTCACCCTAAATACTAGTGAAATTATGGGCTCTAAGACCAAGTTCAATTATTTTATTTTTGTACAGATTCGGCTTGAATCAAGACTTCAGACTTCAATAAAAAGAAAAAAGGTCACCCAAACAGAAATTGAAAATAATTTTAATTGAAGTCAAAGAGAATTAAATTTAAATATATTAAATAGATAAAGAGTGATTGTGAATATTTAAAATTAAATAGAATTAAATATAATTGTATTATTATATTATTGAGGTAGAGAATATTAAAAATCAAATAGAATTAAATATAAAATAATTTTGAAAGATCAATATATATGTATTTCTCTCTCTCGCTCTCTCTCTCTCTCCCTCTTCTCTCTCTCTCTCTCTCTCTCTCTTTCTCTTTCTCTATCTCTCTCTCTTTGTTATGCTTAACAATAATTTAAGTTTTTGGCAACAAAGCTGCTGTTGAAGAAAACTATGTACAAAATTCATCGAGTGTCAAAAAATGAACAGTGTGTGTGTGTGTGCTGGTGTGTGTGTGTGTGTGCTGGTGTGTGTGTGTGTGTGTGTGTGTGTGTGTAGGTTAGGTAAATACAACAGCAGCAAGATCAACAGAAGCAGTTCGCAGGTGATGTCAAGACACAAAGACACAGAGCTGGGAAAAGAGACAGCAACTGAAACAGAAACTGGGACTGAGATATACATGTATATATGTGTGTGTGTATATGTATATGTGTGTGTATATGTGTATGTGTGGATGTGTTTATGGATGGATGTATGCGTTTATAGTGTGGCTGCTGCTTTGCTTTGCCGGTTGCATTCACCGCCCGCCCGCTGCTTAGAGCCAACGTCAGCGCCGCAGTTGACGTCGACCTCAAGTGTCTGTTGCCTGGGCTGCTGCCGCATGTTGTTGTTGGGTTTTTGATCTTTGTTTTGATTGGGATTCGGATTGGGATTGGGAGTTGGATGTGGATTTAGTTGCCAGTTGCCGGTTGCCAGTTGCCAGTTGCCAGTTCAAAAGATCATTCGGCTGCGCTTTGCATTTGCGTTGCGCGCTGTTCGCTTTGTCATTAGACGACGGCTAAAAAGGAGCTGCAACAGAAGCTGCGGTGGTGTTGAAATGTCAGCGGTGCGCACTTCGAGCACATGGCCTCCAAGTGTGGCAATATGTTTTGTTTAACTTTTGGGGCTCGTTGTTGTTGTTGTTGTTGTTGCTGTTGCTGTTGCTGTTGCTGTTGTATTTGAATTTGTTTGTTTATCTTACAATATCTTTCTGTATATATGACTTGCTCGCTCGCTCGCTCGCTCTCTCGCTCTCTCTCTCTCTCTCTCTCGGTGGCAGCAACAGCGAGCTATCGTGGACTCTGTGCAACGGCTGACGTGCTGGGGCTACGCCTTAATTACAACGGCACGGCTAATTCATATTAATGATTTTTAAATGCGCAAAATATGCGCTACTGATTTGAAGTTGACAGCAACACTCCCAGAGCAGAGCAGAGCAGAGCAGAGTTGACAAGCACTTTGAATAGAGTTGTCGATTGTATTTAATTAAGCAAAAACGCGATCTACACCTCTCTCTCTCTCTCTGTGTGTCTCTGTGTCTCTCTCTGCTTCTCTGTTCCCTCTTTCTGTCTTTATTGTGATTAGACTTTGTCCTGTAGATGGCCTATCATTTTATAGCTGCTTTGGTTGCAACGAATTCTCTAGAATCGAAGCGGCAACTGAAATGCGATGCGCCCAAAAGGTCAAAACAGCCAACACATAAATCAGCACCACTCTCTGTGTCTCTCTCTCTCTCTCCCTTTCTCTCTCTCTGTCTACTTCTCATTCTCTTTGGGGTCTTCAAGGCGGCAAATTTCAATGTCACAGTTTGCAGTTGCAGTTGATGTTGCAGCAACTTGTTGCCCTTTCCCATGGCGGCTCATATAACCGGAGAGGCAGACAAAGCAGTTGCTCTGCCACGTATCATTGCGTATCATGACTATTTTAAGTGGTTTGCCACACACTGGCCAATAATCAGCGTGACGCTTCAAGTTGTGCGTCTGCCTCAGAGCTCGTTATGTCGTCCATGATGTGGCAAACAATATATATATAAAAAAAAGGTAGTAACTTGTCTAAGACATACCGTTAACAGTAGCCATCATCTATATTGATCGAGCGCAAAAGACTTGTACATTTTAATTATTAATTATATAAATTATCATAAATATCTGTCTTTAGTACTTCTTGAAAATGCTTATTTGCAGTTATTTATTGATTTTTTTTCAAGTGTAGCACTGCGTTGTGGAAGTGTATCTCAGCATCGGCTTGCATTTTGACAATCATTTTATTATTTACTTGATTTTTTTACTTTTGGCTAATTCGTCTTGGTCACATTGGGAGTACGTGTTAAATCTCCAGCTGGGCGGCAAAACGAAGGTAGGAGATTCAAATCCTTTTGTGCTGCAGAGTTTTTGCCATTTATGGCACTTAAGCAAATTAATAAAAGATGCCTTATGGGCGGCCAAAACGGGACAACGGACAACGGGACAATGGCATTGAGCATTTGGATGGGATTGTAGATGAGGATGCGGATTCGAATGCGGATGCGGATGAGGCTTGTGTTTGGGCTTGGTTTCTACTCTATCTCATCTTCTTTTTCTTCTCGCTGCTCGGCTCGAATCACTTTTGTGTTATTATGCATTTTAATCTTTTTGTTACGCTTCGAGCAGGGGCAGGGACAGGGGCAGGGACAGGGGCAGGGACAGGGGCAGGGAGGAGGGCAGTGTCTCATTGATTGTGTGCTAGTCGAGGCTTCGATTTGGTCAATTGTTCAATGAGTTTTCCAAAGCGGCAGCTGTCGTCCTTTTGTTGTTGTTGTTGTTGCTGCTGCTGCTGGTGCTGTTGCAGCCTTGTTGCACATTTTGGGCCCGAATCCATTCAGCAAAACTATGCAGCCCGATATGCATGCAAACTATGTCTCTGTCCCCGGTCCCCGGTCTCCTGTCCCTTCTGCACCGTCCCTCGTTTCTGTCTCCTTTCGTGTTGCATGATGCGGCAGCTCTGCGAATTGCCCAGTTGCCTCTGCATTTATTTACATTTGCCAGGCGGACAAGCGCATAGATGGACGGATGGACATTTGGACGGACGGACAAACAGATGGAGCTGAAAGCAGAGTCGACCTGTCTGGGCTGCATTCCCATTGCCATTCATGCAACCAGCGCATTTGTCAAGCCATTTTTTTTTATTCTTGCTTCACTCTGCTGTTGTTCCCAGAGCGGTGAAATGCAACCGAAACACAACAGGTGAGTGTGTGTGCCTTGATACATGTGTGTGTGTGTGTGTGTGTGTGTGTGTGTGTGTGTGTGTGTGTGTGTGTGCACATAGTTGCCAAAATGAAAATGTTATTTTATGAAGTGCTTGGCAGACCAACTAGACCAAAAGAACGATTGAAAAGATACAATTTTTATACTGGCAGCTAATCGATTAAATTAATGAATATCTTTGCCGAATATTCAAAGAGTGCTCAAGATACAAATACAACAAGAAAGAACGCCAATTTTAAATATACCGAAGTTACGAGAAAATTTCAAATTTCCATTCCCATGTCTGGCAAAAGTAAACTCATAAGAATTATTTCATATGGTGACAGGATCAGGAGGAACAACATTTAAGAAAACACTGAATCTGTCAAACGTAAGGTGAACTTCCTTTTAGCAACTGTTTTTCAGATAATTTTAACTCTTCTGATGCGATTCACAAACTCAGCCGATTGTTGAAGTTCAAAGAAATTAGATTATCTAAGATAAAATACGAAAATTTTCTGAATGCACACAAAGATAAAAAGATAAAAACGAAGTATCTTTGAGTTTCGCATTGTCAGAAGTTAAGTTGATCGTTTATCTTTGATATTCTTGGGAATTCTCATATTCAACTTTAGGCCAGAGAGATGCTTATCGGGCCAGTTGACTTATTTGCAGCTGCATTCGGGATACCTGATAGCTGAGAACTCAATTCCCAGTTAGCCCGAGCGGAAAGCGGCACTAGCCGCAATTGTCAATGCCATTCACTTTATGGCCGAGGCAAGTTGGTAAGTAAAAAAGTATTGTCAATTCAGAGTCAACAGCAACAACGGCAACAACAATAACTTTTAGCATGGCAAACAAATCGTGAAAGTAACAGAAAAAGACCAGCAAATCACAATGACAATAACAACGACAACAACAACAACAGAAATAAATGCAACTCAATAATAATAATAAGTAAAATGCGCAACATTTGCCTTCGAACAGATCGGAGCAGATCTGCGATCTGCAATACTCGATACTCGACTCGATACTCGATTCGATACAGCGATTTGGTCATGATTCGGCAGCAGCAGCAGCAGCAGCAGCAGCAACGAATCTTTATTAATATTTTTGTGGCAAGTTGGGGGCCAAAAGAAATGTGCGCGAGGTCAAAATGAAATCAACTGCGATCTGGTCTACTACTTTGCGGCCTGATGGGCAATTGAACCTTAAACCTGTCTCCGCTCGAGAGACTCGAGAGAGCTGCAAGAACTAAAATACTTTGGGGAACAATGCAATTTGCATATTAAGACAATGGCAGCGACAAATATTTTTGCATTTAGTTTGCTTTAGATATTTGGCTAACTGGCTTTTGGTCTAGGCCTTGGCAAGCGCTCACGACAGGCAACAGGCATTAATATCAACAGATAGAGTTGAAAAACACACAGAAAAAAAAACACTAAAAATAAAACAAAGAAAAAAGAAAAACAAAACATAAGTAAAAAATAAATTCACACACAATAGAAGGAGCAGAGGCTAAAGTTAATTGTGCAGTACTGAGAGTTGACTTTCCGAAGAAATTAACACTTGACCAGGAACTAACTTGCCACACACACACACACCCAGTTGGAGAGCCAGGCTCATGTCGAAAGCCACAAAAGGAGCACCAGGCTGTATACAGATAATATTTATGGGCAAATGACAAGACAAGAAAACAACAACCAAAAAAAAAATACAACAAACAGAGACAACACACAACACACAACACACAAACAAAAGCCAAATGCCACAAAATATGCGAGTGCGAATGCGAATGCGAGTAAGAGTATCTTGTGGTTTTTGCAGTTGCCTGTATCTTTGTATCTTTTGCCGTTTACTTTATGTATTGTAGGCAGACATTTTGAAATTTCATATTGCGGGGCCTAGGACACCGCCTGGTCCGGGACCAGGGTCCTGGTTACCCGGTCCCGTGTCCCATGTCCCATGTCCCATGTCCGGACTGTGGACTCGTAGCTGGTGTTTATTAAATGCTCGCTGGCCAAAAACTCTTGACAAAGGCGACAAACCCTCTTGGGGGGCAGGCATAAAAAACATCGTCGAGGCCTTAACGACTTTGCCAGTTTCTCTCATTTTTTGTTTTTTGTTTTTGTTCTTTTGCCTTTTGGGCTATCTTTCACTGGCCGACCGCTCCTGTGCCTCCTACTCCTTACTCGCAGTGTGTTTGTTTTGTTTTTTGTTGGTTGGTTGGTTGTCACATTTATCGCACTTTTATAATTAAAAGGAAGGCAGGGCGAGAAAAACTAAAGGCTGACAGATAAGCGACTGAGCCACAAAATATGAAGGAAGCCAAGTGGACGCCAGTTCTGTTGGCCAAGTTGTCCTGCCAACAATAACTGCTGCCCACTGCCCGGCTATCACTTGGCTAAATAATGATAACAATAAACAAAAGACAGAGCGCATTGTTGTAAACATTTATTTATTTTTTATGTACCCCTACTTTTGTTGTTGTTGTTGTTGTTGTGCGCTTTAAATAAATTACATATTTATGTATCTCTGCCAAGTGGAGGAGGTAACGACTGCCACTGCGATTTACTTGGCTAGTTGGCATAATTGTCAACCCCAGAGAAACACCGAGAGAGAGAGAGAGAGAGAGAGAAAGAGCAAGAGAGAGAGAGAGAGACTGCAAGAGAGTGACAAGATTAACAACTTCCGAAATGGCTTTTTTAATGACACCAATTATGATTTTCTTATCGGTGCAGCAGCTGCCCGAATAACTTGGACTCAGGTTCTTTTGATTCAACTGCTGCTTCTTTTTCATTTCCAACTTTTAATGAAGTAATTTTTCTCTTGTTCTCAGGCAATGGTGGGGAGGGGCTCTGGTAGCGGCTGCATTGTTTGGCCAATACAAATATTGTTACATGGCAGGTGACTTTTAGGCCGGGAAACTTGCGACTTTCGCCGCTTTGTTTGTCATTTATAATCTCTCGCCAACTCGGGTTCTCAACGATTTTTATTTTTATTTATTTTTATTTTTTTTTGGTTTTTGGTATTTGTATTGTTTGGTGAGTCTTTCTTGGGCGCGATAAGACAACGTTTGCTCTGTACAAAAAGACAAAGACAATCAGCAGCTTCCAAACAGATGGGGCAGCTAAGATAATTATTTGCTTTAAAATCGTGGGGGTAGCTAGATAATAAAAACAAAATTCAGATTTGCTACCTAACTGAGCAAGAAGCATATATTTTTAGTACCAATTAAAGCAAATAAATATATATAAATATATATGTATATATCGATTTTCAAAGATTTGCTTATTTATTTACTGAATATCCTATATTCGGTTCAGCTTTCTATAAATGTATTTATTCTAAAATATTTGCAGTTAAAGATTTGATTTCGAGCTGAGCAACAATCATATCATCATAGATTCAGTTAAAATAAAAAATAACTAAAATATGTATAAAAAAAGGAAATAATACATTTTCCAAAGAAGAAAATGCGCTGTTTTAAATATAAATAAATATGTTCTTATAAGAATTATTTATTTATTTATTGAATATCGCAATAAATAAGCTTTCTCTGTATTTCTATAAATACAATATCTTTATGTATGTATGTAATTTGCTAGGGCTGACTAAAGGGTATTTACTAGTCGTGCAGTGTCTACTACTAAGCTATTTTGTTTATGTTTCTTATGCGTTTGCCTTGAGACAATTGGCCACTTTCAGCATTCGTCAATAGCTCATTAAATTTGAGATGCTTCACACCTTTCACCTGCCACTTGAGTTGCAACTAATGAGTTGTCTCATTCAAACATTTGTCGCCTGCACTTGAAAGCTCAAATTGTTTGAGTCAATGAGACGTCCAAATGTGCATTTGCTTACATAGAAATTTCAATTTGTTTTAACTGATAATTCGAGGCTCTTGACTTCGTTGTCGCTAATGAAGCCAATGTCAGCGACAGTCCAGTGTGCTGTGTGCTGTGTGCAACCACTGGCGCCTTCAATTGTGCAACGTCATCAGGGGCGAGGTGGGAAGTGCGAGTTGGCCGCTTACTCTGTGCTTGATTAATTAAATGTAATTGAGTTTTAATAGGCGCACTGAGCACCCAGCTAAAGTACTGCCCGACTAAGGGAATCTGGGATGCTGATGTTGATGTTGATGCTGATGCGGGCGGAGTCGCTGTTGTCGTCACTGTGAAGGTCGCGTGGGTGCTTGGACATGACGGGAAGATGCTATGACAACAACACCAACACCAACGACAACAACAACAACAACAATGACAGCAACTCATTAATGACTTGTCTGAGCTGGCGATTGGGAAAGCTCTCAGCGAGCGTCGCCATCAACTTTCTGGCTTTCTGACCATCAAGTCTCGGCATATCTTGGCTCGAGTTGAGTTGAGTCGAGTCGCGCTTAACAATCACTTAGCGCATTATTAAAAACGCTTTTTGATTGCGCTTTGGCGTGTTTGGTCTTTGCATGTCGGCCGATTGAAATCGATAGGCGTTTCTATGCTTTGCCTTTCCCCTTCGAAGGCAAATGGGCTACTTGGACTCCAGCAAGCGATATGCAACACAAGCTCTTCTTGGACAAGATACCGATAACTAAGCGGAAATAGGTGTTATCCAAAAAGAAGTGAAGTGGTTGAAGTTTCATTTAATCCATAAATAGTCTCAAACTATCGGTATCGGGTCATCGGAGTGTATATTTAAAAATAAACAAAAAGAAAATCAATTAACCTAGACTGAGCCAGCGAAAAAAAATTAAATTATAAGAATTTTGATTTTCCTGATTATAAATATTTATCTGTTAGTGGCTGGTAAAAGCTTTGGGATATAAATAATCAATCAAACAATAGTTAATTAAATATTAATTAATCAAAGGTGCTCAGCAAATATGTTGCCAGTTGTATAAAAAAAGAATCAAGTCTTATTTGTGTGAGGGTATTTTATATATATATGTATGTGTTTCTCCCCTCTTGATTTTAATTGACCATGGCCAAGAAGTCGCACTTGGGAATGTCTCAATCAAAAGATACGACAACCCACGGCAAATCAACATAAATATTTGTTGTTGTTGTCGCTTTTGCTGCTGAGCCGGAAAAAATCGAAGAGACCGAAACTTTTTCTTTTGTTTCTTTTTTTGGAGACACGCCCCGCGCTTCGATATAAGTGTGTGTTGTTGTTGTTGTTGTTGTTGTGATAGTTGTTGATAATTTGCATTTGATTATGGGTGTTAGTGTTGGTATTTGTGTTGTTGTTGTTGTCGCTGCGAAAATTGTTCCGGCAAATGACTTTGATTTCTAATCTGAACTGTTAGATCTTAAACCAGCAAGATTACAACTCTGGGCACAGCTGTTTTTTCTTTTTTCTTTGTTTCGACAAGGGTTTCATATGATATTTGATCTGGGCAAGGCATTTCCAGCAACGCCAATGAAGTTGTCAACGTTCTATAATAGAAGAATAGTGTGAGCGGAGACGAGGGACACAGGCAAAGAGAGAGAGAGAGAGACATACATAACATGCCGCTAATAAGCTCGTTTGCAGCCCAAAATTAATAACACCAACAATGGGACACGGTTCACAACAAGGGCACAATTTATGTAGCACCCACAAAAAACAGGAACGACAAAAAACGGCAACAGCAACAGCAACAACGACAACAACAACGAGAACAAAAACAGGAATGAGAACGACAAAGGCAACTCAATAACAATAAAAATAACAAGATGTCATAAAATGAATAGCCAAAGAAATAACAAGTACAACGAGCCTTGGCCCCAAACATTTCGGCAAGCCAAGGAAGGAAGCCAAATAAATAAATAAGTGAGTGCATATAGCCAAAGCAGCAAGCTGAGCGCTGCAGCGATTGAGCTGGAAAGGAATCGTGCCGACCAAAAAAAAAAACAAAAAAATAAAAAAACAAGAAAGGATAATTACGTGCTCAAGATTTTTTTATGCGACGCATTCAATAATAAAAAAGCCAAATTAAAGTGAGCCTTGAGCATTGAGCGGGAGGAGCGAAAGCGACTTGTGTAGCGCCCTTTGGCAAATAAACAGCAACATAAACAACCACCCAAATGTGTTGGCCACGTCTCAAACCAAAAAAATAAAAAAAAAAAACAAAAAAAAAAACAGACAAAGCATAAGAAGAAAATTTGTCAAATGAAAATATTTTGAATGCTCGCAGCGTCAACGCTGAGAGTGGAGATGAAGATGAAGATGAAGATGAGATGAGATGAGATGATTCACAGTCCCAAAGTTACATACTACAACTACAACTACATATATACATATATACATACATACATACATATATAATAAAATGCACATTATGTATTGCTATTGCTATTGTTGTTGCTGTTGTTGTTGTTGTTGTTGTGCTTTCCCTTTTTATACGCTTCGATGACTTAATCTCGTCGTCTTTTAGCGCCTGTCACCCCCAGCCACCCAAGCCCCCCTCCCCCACCCCCCACCCACCTTGGCAGAGATAAACAAAAGCCAATGTTGAAATCGAAAGAACGCTCAACTTGTCTCGGGTCTCGGGTCTGAGCTGGGTATAGGCCTGTTGCTGTCCAGCTTTTTTTCTTTACCTCACCATTGGTGAGGGGGGGGGAGATAAAACCCCTTCTGGCCATACCTTTTCAGACAGGTGTGCGTTCGGTCGGGGTTGCAAAATCCACTATCCACTGCTGAGCAACAGTGGTGGTTGGTGGTTGTTCGTCCCGACAACAGCAGCAAACTTCAATTTTCAAATACTTTTCCGAATATTTGTGTAAAATTTAATTAAAGCAAAAATGCTCAAAATAACATTCGATGCTTGATGCCTGCTTCGCTTTTGGGCCACTACCGAAATGCGAAACAGGACAGCAACATGCAGAGAGACAGAGACAGAGAGAGAGAGAGAGAGAGAGAGAGAGAGAAAGAAATTTAATTTGAATTTAAGGCTTGTGAAAAGAAAAACTGTGAAGCTGAAGTTGCTTAATTTATTATGTTTTGTAAAATAATAGTAAAATCAACTAGCAGCACTTTTTCAATACTTACAATTCATGTCACGTTTTATTTTTTAGTTTTTCAATAAAAATAAATAAATCATTCGGCGACTTGCGACTTGCGACAATGCTGCATTTGCACCAGCTGCAAGCTGAAATCTACGCAAAGTTTCGCATATCGTATATGTACACAGTGCGCTCTCGCTAAACGACACAAGCTGCCCTTAAATTGCAACATCTGAATTCTAGGCAACTCAGAGTCTGCTGCAGGCCAAAAATAGCAATTGTATCAAACTGCGAACCAACATTTTGCATCTTGAGCATTTTACCACTAAAATTGGGTGAAAATAATGAGGTTGTGCCATAATATGTATATATATCTAAATAGTATATATATAGTATCTGTGTATATATAATATATATAGATAGTATAAATAGCCATTCCCGTTTATCTGTGTGCCTGTCTGAAGTAACATGCGGATCTCAGAATACAGCAATTATAGCAATATATATTATATATATATTACTTTCATTAAAATCGTAAAATATACCTAGATATAATATTAGTTGTCTACTGAACCATTCTGAATTGATTTTTTTTAAGAAACTTTTGCTCTTAATATAGATTTAATCAGTTTAAACAGTTACTTTAATTTGAATATGCAGACAAATTCATATGATTTGAAAAGCAAATTGGCCAATGGCAAATTAAACGTCTGTTCGATTTGAATGGGTTGGTGTTAGCGAGGGCGTACTGTACAGTTGTGTGTGCGCTACTTAGCTGTAAGCTGAAAGCTGTAAGCTGTAGTTTCCACCTCAGCTCCCGCAACTCCAAAACATCATCGCTTTGAGTGAATTTTTGGCCAACTTCGAGTTAATTATTTGGGCGACCCCCAACGCGGGGCAGGCAAACACCTGCTGCAAAGAGCCGCAACTCGTTCAGCCGGTGGCAACAAATGGGCGAGCAGCAGCACCAGGGCCATCTTCATTATGTGTTGGCCATTGTGATGATGATGGAGTTTCATCGTTTTCCACTCGTTCGACAGTTTCAGTTTTAATTGCTTTTGACTTTTGTGTTGCCTTTTGCATTCAGCTCGATTGAGTTTTAGTTATTTTATAACATTTTTTGTGATATTTGTTTTTAGCTATTGCTCATTCGGCCTCGAGGGAGATGGGGGTGCGGCCCCCGACGTGTTGCAAGTTGGTCAGCGTGTCGCCAATGATCGACTAATGAGCTTTTTATTTGACAGTGTTACGACTATGCATATGTATGATATGTATGTATATGTATGGCTTATATGCCTCAAAGGCCCACATTTGAGGCCCCCCGTCACCCCCTGTCTTCCATGCCGACCCTCCCTTGCTCCCCAGCGATTATCCATTCCTCAACTCGACACAAATTGTGTGTTAAAGTCTTGTGATTAAACAACTTTGGCACCAGCTTGCCTCGCTGCACTTTGATTGCACTTCACACATCACACCTACGCCAACGTCGCTGTCGGCGTCGCTGTGGACGTCGCTGTCGACGTCAGCGGCAACTGTTTCTTTGCATTTGGCACTGCACCTTGTGGGGCACTTGCGCAACTTGTTCGCTCGCTCGCCTCGTTTTAAGTTTGTTTTATTTGTTTGATTTTTTTCTTCTTCTTTTGTTGCCTTGGTATAAATTTGATCGCTGACAGGCGACGCGGTGTGGGAGGGGTGGCAAGGGGCGTGACTGCCGCAAGCGTGGCCCGTAGATGTGCATGATTTAGTGCAGTTTAAGCAAATTATGTTCAGCTCATCTCATCTCTTCGCTAATCAGGTGGGAGAAAGCGAGGTGTAAACCAGAGAAATGCATTCGATCGCATCTGTCGTCTCTGTTCTTGCCACATGCATTTTCTTCTTACTTCAAGTGATTTTTGACTAATATTTTAAATAAAACAAGTAGGATGCTGTAGTCGAGTTGTCTCGACTACGATATACCCTTAACCCAGTTATTAAATATATTCTAGTTTTACTGGATAATTTCCCTTTAAAATGATTAGCACTCAAATGTCCAGTTCTGCAAGTGCATTTCTTACAGAGTATTTTTACTCACACTCCTGTACATAGATACATACACACATACACACGTACACGAAACAGTACTTATCGGGGCTCTGCAGAATACATACAAATATATTGACGCTAGCGTCGATTATCATGCCATCTCTTTCTCACACATGCGCTCGCCTATTTATGCATACAGAAAATGCTTCCGGCTGCTGACAACAAGAAGATCAATATGAAAATATATTTTCGACTATAACTTTGGTGTTTCTTATCCGAACTTAATGAAATTTTGGCAACTGATCAATAATATGTATAAGCATATTATGTATAAATTAGAACCCTCTGCCTCTTAAATTGTGGAATTTATTGCTATCGGAAATCTAAATGTATCGATAATTCCGAAACTGAAGCAGTTATCGATAAAATAAAGTAAACTTGTTCTGCGCCTGGTATACGAGAACCTATATTTCAAATTTGAAGTCTCTAGCTCTTATAGTCTCTGAGATCCGCGTGTTCATACAGACGGACGGACAGACGGACAGACGGACAGACGGACAGACGGACGGACAGACGGACAGGGCTATATCGACTCGGCTGTTGATCCTGATCAAGAATATATATACTTTATGGGGTCGGAGATGCTTCCTTCTGCCTGTTACATACATTTGCACAAAACCATTATACCCTTTTTACCCATTTTTAATGGGTTAAGGGTATAATAAACCAGTAAGAAGGGCTTTCCTAGGTATACCGAAGATTATAGCCCTAGCGGACCGGACTTAATCTGCTGACATAGAAATTATAGTCAGGACTTTGAAATATTAATATTAATTATATTTGGAAAAGCTTTATAAATTAGGTGTTATTTACGGGAAAACGGACAGACGGACCTATATCAACTCGACTTATGCTGATCAAGAATATCTTCTTCTACCTTTGTAGAGATTATTATCACTTTGGATTAAATTGTTACTTCCACGACGTACATATTTCATGCCAGAATTAAAATGCCCTCTAAAAAGACATCTGAAAAAAAAATGGATGTTTCTTTGACTATTTTGAGGTAAACAAAAATAATTGTCGTAGTTTTTGCTTGCTGTTCTTGGGCTTAAATAAGAATAATTATTTCAACTATGGTGAAAACATATTTCTTCGATCTTAAGTTAAACTCGAATTAATGAAAGTTTGCATTGCTATTGATTGTATATATTGTATATATCTGCATTGAGTTGATTTGCCCAATTATTATATGTCTTTGGGCACAACTTTTCCTATCAATCGCCGAACTTGAGCATAGTATTTAACGCCAACAACAACAACGCCAACAACAACGCCAACAACAACAACAACAGCAACAACAGCAGCAACAGCAACGACAACAACAATTTCATCAGCTGCACCTTGCTAACAGCAGCGGCAACAATGAAAGGGGGTCCGCAACAGAGTGGAGGAGTGGAGTGGGGTTGGGGTGGGCAGGAGGGTGCGCATGTTGCATGTTCAAGTAGTGTGCGGTTGCAAGATGCTAGCTGGTAGCTGTTGAGCAGCCGACGCCTTGAAAGTTGCCAACATAAGTCAACACTATGTGTTTGTTGTTGTTGTGGATGTAGTTGCTGCTACTGCTGCTGTTGCATGCATAAATCTGTTGCATGTTGGAAATGTTAAATGCGACGACGACGACGACGACGATGGTTTTCATCTGAGCTGCATCTTTGGCGCATTTGCGCTTCAATGCGATTTATTTGCCCGTTGTTTGTGATGCCATTTATTGGAGTTGTTGTTCTTGTTGCAGTGGTTGCTGTTGCTGCTGCTGCTGCTGCTGCTGCTGCTGCTGCTGCTGTTGCTGTTGCTATTGCTGCTGTTAAATGCTTATTTACATTACGTTTAGCGGCACTTGACGGGCGGCTCCTGCAGCTTCAGCTACAACTATGCAACTGTAACTGCAACTCCATATTGAAGTGCCAGCCTCGCATGTTGCCCCCTCGTTTGGGGCGGCAACTTCCCAGTAAAGGTAAAAGAGAGAGAGACGTTGCCGTTGCAAAAATTTTGATTTATGTCGGCGCTGTTGCTGGTTTATTTTATTTTATTTTTAATTTTTTTTTCTTTTTTTGTTTTGTTTTTTGTCATTTTATGCCATACATATCATTAACCAGGCAATGCATGAGGGCCGCTCGAGACTTACCAAAGTTGAAGGTTCTTGGACTCCTAACCTAAAATCCCTCACTTTTGGTTAGGCGGTTGTCCAACAACTTAGTCAACTCTGCCGTGTTTTAAGCCAATATTACAGTTGAATAATTTTGTATGAATTTCATTCTGTTTACGCTTACAGAAATGATTACTTTATCAACTCAGACCATGAGTCAGTGAAAAAATTAAACTCATAAATAAAGTTTATCTGTTGTATTTGAATTAAAAAAATATCAACAAATATATAAATGTGGATACATTGATAGGCCACATTTTGTTGGCTCTGACGTGAATGGGTTTAGTTATTATGAAGTAGTGTAGAGCCCCAATTCTAGTGTGGATTGAGTGCCAAAAAAATGAATTCAGTTCAAAACATAACCTTACTGGAGTGACACTCTATTATCATGATTCCAATATAATTGAGAATGCTTGTGGAACGCTGACATCCAAACATCCTGGAGCGAAATATACTTAAGTTATGTAAAGTCTCTCTCCGATTCCTGTCCAACAATGGTGAATACAAAAATGATTATATTATATTAAATAAGCTTATAATTAATGAAGATACAATTTAAGCCAAAGTTTATGAAGTAAACCAATTTATAATTAGTTTTATTCTCAAAATAATAATTGCTTGTTTCAACAAATAAAGAATAATTATTTTTTTCTTTAAATAAATATTTGTAAGAATGTAGAATTACAAAAATAATAAGCATCTATCAATAGTAAGAATAAAAACGAATTATTGATTTCCATTTGTTTTTTTGTTTTTTTTTTTTTTGTAAGTTGCACACACCTAAAGAAGCAGCGACCGGCCTAGCTCATAGAGCCTGGTCACACTGCCATTCACTTTAATTAGGTAGATAGACTGTAAGCTAACGAGGATTTAGTCGAGAGTACGTCAAAGAATAAAATCAAGAAGATCGAAGTCATCCAATGCCAGCTTTGGTTGCGAGCGCAACTTTCGTGGCAGCCCGCGCTAATCTCTTGCCACAGATCCACAGAGCTGGCTGCTGTGCCTAGGCATGATGATTTACCATTTTCAGGCAGACGGTAGCCCAAGTAGCTGTTGTTGTTTCATGTTGTTGTTGTTGTGCATGAGCAGCTCGAGAGTCGGCAACAGACCAAAAACAAAAAAAAAAAAAAAAAAATCGAAACAACAACAAAACATTGCGCATTCCCAGTTTCGATTTAACATTTGGCGAATTGACGGAGCAGCATCAGGAAGAGAAGAAACGAGGAGCTCAGAGTCTTGGATTCAGAAGAACTGTTTGCCACGACGCAAGTGCAGCAGCTATGAAACAACAACAAACACAACAGATGTTGCCATTGTTGTTGTGTATTATTTATATATATATATTGCATATATACAAATTTATTAGAAAAGGAATAAAAATTTAATAGATTCCATGAAAGAGCCGAGACTTGAGACATCAACTGGCAAAGGCAACCCACAACAGCTTTAGACAACTTCAACTGGTTCCTGGGGCTGATGTTGACATTTGCACGGATGCGGGACTGACAGCCTATGAAATATGTATTTGGCTACGTTGCAGCGCCACGAGGTATGCAACAAACGTGTAAGCCGTTTCTCAAGATGCACACATCAAAGCGGGCGAGGGGGAGTCGGCGATGAAAGACTGACCCAAGCCCCCTGATCCAATTAACTGCTTACATAAAATACAAATGGCCAGACGAATGGACAGCAAGGGTAGACCGGGGGCAGAGCGTGGCAAGAGTGAGGGAAAAGCTTGGAAGGAGCGGGGCAAGAGATGGTCAGACACGGACAACATAGACATATGCTGGGGACCAAGTAATAACAGTGAAAATCAACGCAACGTTCTAATGTCCTTACATAGCTGCCCCCTGGCTACGGCTACACACACACACACACACACACACATATGTATATATATATATATATATATATATTCACACACACAGGTAAAGCCCACTCTACGCTTTTCCTTTGATGCTCTCACCGAGGGACCATTACTTTTCCGACTTGAGGCAAGCCACTAGTTAAACTTAGTTCCCCTGGCATATGTATGTATGTATGTATATATACATATATATGAATCGTGTTGCTGAATTAAGCTATATCTAAGTAAGGCGAAAATAGCAAAGCTGCAATCAGTAAAACAATTTCCCTGTGGGCAGCTCACCTTTTTAATTGGAAAGTATATTTGTAGCCCACAAGTCTGTGTTTTTCTAAAAACCACGCATTTTCTACTTTTAAATCCAGGCTAGAATTTTCTAAAATTTTGAAAAAATATATAAAACCAATAACACTTTCTGGCTTATTGGGTGATTTTCAGTAGTAAACATTTCCAAGCGATTTTCTAAAACTTGGTTTCAGTGGAAAATTTGAAATGGTTGGTAGAAATCAAGAAAATAGTCAACTTGGCGTTTTCCATCAAAGGTATCGTTTTAGGTTTCTAAACTTAATTTAGAGCTGTCCCAAAAAGAAATTAAGACCTGAACAGCATTTTTTTTTTTATTGATATTTGATTATATGATTTGACTACAGTACGCCCTCCCTCAAATGGAAAGATACTTTGATCCAATTAAATTTAAATGTTTAACTAGAAAAGCTGCATCTTTTTGACAAACAACAAGGATAATTTCAGTAATTTGATGAACAAATAAAACTCAAAAATAATAATGAAAATGACAATTAAGTTGTGGCAATTAAATATATGAAAGAGTATCTGAGCTTCGTTCTGAGAGCTGCCAATTTGCTATTCATGCAAATGCTAGCCGCTGGCTGACTTTTTGCCTTTGTGTGTGCGTGTGTGTTTGTGTGTGTTTGTGTGTGTTCCTGCGTGTGTGTGGGAGTGTGTGCGTTTGTCTGTTTTCGGGGACCAGCCAATGTGTTTGGCTGGCTTTTGCTTTTGCTTTTGACATGGCCCGATGAGCCTGACGCTTTAGCATTGGCTCTGGCTTTGGCTTTGGCTTTGGCTTTAGCATTGGGGTTGCTTGGCCCGCACATGTAACGTTATGTGCATAAAAAATAATCATAATCATTTGAGAGTCGGACGTGGGGCGGGGGGCGTGGGGCGTTAAGGCAAATAAAGGGTTCGCTGTTGCAGGGGGCTGGCGAGTTGCTGGCTTGAAGCGCTTTGAGCACTTTGCCTTAACAATAAATAAAATATAAATGCCAACACAGCAAAAACAATAAACAAGTGATTTTCACTTTTAGCAAATGCTGTTTCTCTGTTTGTTCATGTGCCCGGACTTTGTTTACCGTGTGCGCTTGCTTATTAAAAAATATGGCTAAGTGAATTTTGCAGCCAAAAACAACAACAAGAACAATAAAAAAATAACAGAAAAAATTAGTAAAACAAGAACATCATCAGGCAACTGTTTAAAATTCATAAACAACGCTAACATTCCACAAGAGATGGCTCAGGTAGTTACGGAAATGGAGCGTATATATATATATATATGTGTGTGTGTGTGTGTGTGTGTGTGTGTGTGATAACCAGTAAATCAGAGCGTATGGCAATGACAACCTCGTCACAGACAGCGGCTGCCATGACGAATGGCAGCCCAGAGCTCCAAATCTGTCCAAACTCCTCCTGCCCATCCCCCAGCAGCCTTTTTGGTTGCCCTCGGGGCACTGGGGGGGTTTCTTTTTTTCTTCACTGAAGTGCGCATTTGACAAGCCCAGTAAACAACAATTAAAATGACAACGGGCCGAGAGATAGAACGAAATGGGCAAAAGGATTCTTGCACGTAAAAACCCAACTGATGAAAACTAACAATGGACGAGATTGGAAGACGACGAGCTCGGCACAAAATTATAGCCACAGGACATATGCAGACAGAAAACAAGCGAAATCAGCAACTAAGCTGCCGTTGCACAAATGATGTGATAAACAAGGCCAACAAATGCCCAATATGTGGCTGCGACATGGTCAAAAAAAACGAACAACTAGAACAAAACTTGCTAAAAATAGGGTGGGGTTGCAAGAAACAAAAGAGAACTATTCCCAGCAAATATCTTGGGGATGTTGACATGACAATGCAATTTCGAGCCAATGCTCGAAGCACCGCACAATGAAAAATCTATCAACGAACCGCTGGCTACGATGACCACCCCAGGAGCAGCATCAGCAGCAGGAGTAGCATATTCTCGAATCCGTTTGTCATCTAGTCTGCCAGTCTAGTCTAGTCGCGGAAATTAGGAGCACCGAGTTTTGATTGATCTCCCAGGAATCGCAGCAATGCGTGAATCACTCTGCCCTCTGCAATGCGGCAAAAAATGGCAAAAAAAAAACCAGATTGAACCGAAGGCACGTTGAATCTTACATACCTTTGAAGACCGGAGTCAACCTGCCGATATCTAAATTTCACTATATATATATCTATATGAGTATAGTATTCCGATGTTGAAGAAGGCAAAAAAAAAAAAAACAAAAAGTTCTTTATACGAGCTCTCATTTTTGCAAAGTTTAATAATCATAGCCTTAAAACGGAAAGACGGACGGATATCGATTATGATAGGGATGCTGAACAAGTATATATATATTTAGGTCATGAATTTTGAAAAATAGCCAATACTTTTGGAAACGGATTCGAGGGTCGTTTTTTTGAAATTTTGGAAATATTGGGGTTCTTTCACATTGATTATTTTAAGAATTCACATTTACAAATATTCTCGATATTTTATGAATTCATATAATTTAATTGAAAATACATTTCTCAAAAGCAGGAAAAAAGATTTTGATATATTTTTGTTGTTGTTGTATATTTAAAAGTTATTTCGAAAAACAATTATTTCTAATGACTTCTAAGATTACCTAGACAGACAGAGGATATGTAAGCCAATCTCAAAACTGGGCAAGCTGAAATGAGCTCAACTAGGCTTATGCTGGTCAAGAGTGGTAAATTATCAGGTAAGTTTTCTGTTTAAGACAAATTAAGTAAGCTTTTTACGGCCAATAGTGCTGGTGGCGACTTTTAAGCAGCTCGATTACAATTAGTGGTTGTTGATCTTTGCCAAACATAAATCAAATTCGTTCTATATTTAATATTGAGAAATGAATGCGATGACAAGAAAACAAACAAACAAACACAAATCTGATTCAACTATACATATATATATATATATATATATATATATATATATTCTATAGCCTTGAAGCTGTTGCTTTATGATGTCTGACGCATCGCCTCCTATTGCACATGTGTACCTATACATATATATATATATATATATATATGTATATTTATATATATAGTGTATGTCAAATAGCTGAGCGGTCGCTTTGGCTCATTTGATTGGACAAATTGTTTGGCTAATTTGCACGGCATTTGGCTGAAAGCGTCGCCACATTTATCATGACGCGTTTAGCATTAAAGCGTCGCATCAAAGATACGTTAGCAGCGGTGGCATGTCGGGGGGAGGTGTGCGGGGCAGACGAGGTCTGTCAGTGTGGATAAAAACTATTTTTGGCCAGCGCCAACCACACGGCGTATGAGTAATGTTTTGATTTGCCAACGGCTCAAGTTTTAAATTAATTTATTGCCGCCGCTGCAACCCAAACTGAACTGAATTCAACTCAGACCAAACACAACTCGTTTATTTTAGATGGTTGCTGTTTCTTGTTGCTGTTTCTTGTTGCTGTTGTTGTTCTTGATGTTGTTATTGTTATTGTTTCATTGTTTTTTAGTCGCATTAACTACATATTTGTAAGTCATTGCGAGCTCTTCTCCGCTGCTGCAAATATTTTAGCGCATGGCAGAAGGGGGCTGCTGTGAGTATGTGTGTGTGTGTGTGCGGGTGGGGGTGTGTACGTGGGTGGGGGATAGTGGAGGGTAAGGGTAAGGCCATGCCTTCCATTTTAATTATGACAAAGTGCTGTTAATGTGCCTTTGATTGGGTCTGCACCGCGTTTGGGCTATCGGTTGATCAGTGGACAGTGGCAACAAAGGTCAAGTTGCTACAGGTGGGCTTTCCAATAACTTAAGAGGTCAGACAAAAAGAGAGAGAGAGAGAGAGACAGAGAGACAAATAGAGAGAGAGAGAGAGAGAGCTGGAGTACTAATTAATTCTCGCCAGCTTTCGCTATCCAATCAGCCATAATCAGTTCAGTTTGGATCGGTGGATATTATTTATTATTATATTAATATTAATACAACTTAAGGCAATACTCGACTGCGAGATACCCTAGTCCCATCTGTCTTACTGCCCGATTTCCCTTTAAAAAAGGTAGCTCACTCATTTGGAAGTGGCAACTTTGAATTCGTTCTTTGAATTATAATCAGGAAGTCAAGTGTAAATATTCAATTAGGAATGATATATCACAAAACTATTTCAGGAATTCAGTTTTGTTTAATAATTATATCAGTTACAGCTTCTGTTTCTTTAAATATATTGCATTTTAATTTCGCCTACGATTTCGATTCCGAAATTAATCGATTGTTGCTGTTACCGATTAAATGAAGTAAGATTTTTTGTCGATTGTACAATCCAAATAATAATATTTATTAGTATTGATCAGAGCTTGTAGTGATCATGAATATATATTTATATTTACTTGTCTTTCCTCTCTCTCCCTTAAGTGCGTTGCAAATTTCACAACTCAATTATAATACGCCCTGCAATGATATCCAAAAACGAAAAAAAAAAACCGAAAAAAAAAACCAAACCAAGTTTCTAGGTAAATTTTCACTTACATAATCCCAAAATGGTCATCGGATTCTGTTTGTGTAATTGAAACCGATGCGGGATCTTTGTCTTTGTCACTGCAGAAATGCAAATGTTGGGTGTAAGTTGTTATTAGTTATAGCTAATAGCAATTACGCACACACTCTCGCACACACTCACTCACACACTCACACACACACTCGCACACACACTCATTATGTGCAAAAATCAGGCCCCTTTTCATATGCCGCTCACATGGCAAAAATTTTCCAATTTTCTTTGGTTTTTTTTTTGTGTTATTATATTTTTGCCCGTTGGTGTTTGTTGTTGTTGTTGTTGTTGGTTGTAATTGCCAGCAGTTGTTGCTGTTGTTGAGGTCACATTGAACGTCAAAAGCAAAAGTTGGCAGCGTTAATTTCGTTTGCCCATAAACATGCAACATATGCGATGTGTGTGAAGGGGCAGGCGTGTGCTGCCCCTGTGAGTGGTGTATGTGGAAGGGTCGCACTGCATTTGCAACCCTAATAAAGCGCAGCGCGGTTGCTGCCACACGTGGCCTGCCTCTGATAACAAACGCCCGCCTGCCTGCCCTCCAGCCTTCCCGCCTCTCCCTCTGCCTCTGCCTCTGCCTCAGCCTGCCTGCTTTTGGTTTGTTCTGTTTGCCTGGACAACACCGTGCCTCACTGTGATTTATGCACTAAGCAACGGCTCGGTTCGACTCTATTCGCTTTGCCTCCCGGTCGCGCCCCTTTTGGCCGCTCAGCAAAAACATATAATAAAAAAAAATGCAATTCTCATCTCATTGTTGCTGTTGCTGCTGTGGCATGTTTGGCATGTGGCATCCACGCGAGACGCGCATCGTACATGCCACTTGCAGCAAGTGCCACAAAAACATTGACACATCGTTTACAAGGCCAGCATACTAAGAGACAGTCAGCATGAGGAAGAGAGATAGAGAATGAGAATGAGAAAGAGAGAGACTGAGCCTGGGGAGCCCTGCCAAAATATAAAAAAAAATAGACTAGAAAATAATTCAAAATTTGTGAGGAAGAAAAACAAAGATGAAATGGAAACCCTCCCTCTAAAATAACTACACTAAAAAAAAAATAATTATCAATATTAATAAAATAAAAAAATTAATTATAAAATACATAAATGCATAAATTTTTAATACTAATTTTTTCAACTCCCAAATGTGTATGCGAGTTGAAGAAATGTTAAGAGCGGGCTCGAAGCAAGTATTAACAATTTCCACATTTTTTAAATGCATTTCTTATTTTTTAGTTACATATTTGTTATATACATCATGTGCCCTTTACAGTTAGTGACTCTAGTGCTAAAGTGGAGAGAGGGAATTTTGTATCCGCTTTTGGAAGGTTCTTATCAAGTCTTTAAATTGTTTGAGATATGTGCTTGCATCAGTTTACACTGTTTGGCTTATCAGTTTTGGTTCTGAGAATGGCCATCAAAATTATTGGCAATCAACATACAAAATTTGGGAATTATATCTTTAAAATTTCAATTTCGGCTGATGCGGATCAGAGCGTCTACAAAATCTTTATTTCTATAAAACAGACAAAGTAATTTTTGACCTTTTGGGCGATTTTCAATGGTATTTTTTACTTATTTTTATTTTTCTTCGAAGGGTAGGCACGCCCAATATCTCTCAGTGTAGTCATCTCTATTCGACCCCCTTTGTGTCTTGGTTCAATACTCGACTCGGATTCGGATTCGGATTTGGATTTGGATTCGGATTCCTTTCAAAATGCTTATCAAATTAATTTCGCTAAATTCGTGTTTATTGTTCGAGTTCAGCCAGCTCCGTTTAGAGGGTTAATTGCGAGGGCTTATCCGCAGGCCACATATGAGCATTGCTCACCCAACCCCTCTCTCCCTCTCTCTCTCTATCTTTCTCACACACTCTTTCTGTCTCTCTCCTCACATAGACCCCTCACACCCTTTTGCATTGCAGCTCTCTCATTTTAGGTTTCTCCAGTTATTTGACATTGATTGCATGTTGCTTGTTTATTTGCTGTTTGTTGTTTGGACTCGAGTGATGAGTGGCGAGGGTTGCTAAAAGAGTTGCAAATTTATTGAAAACGCTAACTCTCTCTCCCTCTCCTGTCCGCTCTCCCCGTGTTCAATTATGGCTAAGCCAAATCCGCAGCACAAACATACGCTCCCCACCCACCTCGCCCTTCCTCGCTGCTACAATTCTGCGTCCAAGACAAACAGCCAAAAAAAAAAAAAAAGAAAAACAAAAAGCACAAGTGAGCAACCTGCCTCCCCGATGTGTGATGCAACCCCCTGCATGCGGCAAGCATTTGAAATGCCATCACCAATTTTTAAGACGAAAACTAAACACACGCGACTGGCGAGCGTCGTCGTTCGGATTGAAATTGAGTCGTTTAAGCCGTACCCCTGCTTAGCAATGCCCCCACCCCCCTTCAACCCCCCACCACACACCCTCCTCGCACATACACACACAATCAGACGCCCCAGCATCCCCGCCCCTTGAATGCCTTGCAAATGGCAGGACTTATTTCGCTGCTGGTCGTGACTTTTGTTTGGTTTCTGTTTTTTTTCAACTGAAATTTAAACTGAGCCAAGACATTATTTTTGACAAGACTTGACAGATCAAACGAATAAAAACTTATATAAAGTTCAAATTAAATCAAAATCACATTTGTTTCAGTAACATATAAATATGTAGATATACAACAAAAAATATATATATATATATATATTTATTTATTTTTTATATATATGCACATATTTAAGCAGATATGTGAAAATGATTTTAAATTTTGATTATTGAACTGCTATTTCTAGATAAAAACAAAAGCCTTAAGTTGCAGCTTAACATAAAATAAATTAAATTCAATAAAATATATTTTGCTTACTTCAATTTTACACGGAAAGTAAATTGAAAATGTAACTTTGGAAAAGTTGAGAATAATCAAAGTTCAGCCAATAATATCTAGCAAGGAAATAGCTGCGATTTTTGCGATTTAAAGAACAAATTGACAGAAGTCATTTCTTCTATTTGTGAATTGAAAATAGTGCTAAATTATTATTATATATTTTGTTGAGTTATTTTTCGAGCATAAATCTTATCAGTAGCTCGATTTAGAAACCATTTCTCTTTGTCTCGATTATCGAAGAATATTTCTCAGTGTATGGATACTCACCTTTGCACTCGTTGGCATCCCGAGCTGTTGCTCTGCCCCAGGGCCGATCAAAGTAGAAGGGCTTGCATCGCTCGCAATCCCGTCCAGCTGTATTGTGGCGACACTCGCAGCTCAGCTGCCCACTCGAGTCCAGTGAGCACTTGGAAGCGTGTCCGTTGCACTTGCAGCGCCCACCCACCGAAAAGTCAGAGACTGCATAATGCAATCCAGCCCCAGCACCAGCAGCAGCAGCCGAGGCAGATGTGGACTCCAGATTGTTGCCACCCAATTGAACGCTATATTTGCCGGTGCGCAGATCCGCGGGCGCATCGATGGCGAGCAATGCCTGCTGGTGATCGGGCTGCTGGAGCCGATGGAAAACAATGCGTATGTCGGTTGCGGTCACCCAATCCTGCAGCACCGGAGATCCATCCAGATCCCGGGCCGAGGGTCTCCCCTCCAGTGTGCTGAAAGCAATCCTTGAGGCGAGTCCCACATCATGATGACCATGATTGCGATGGGCATCACTGCAGCGTGGCTCCTGCTCATTGTGTTTGGTGACAGTGTTGCGACTAGGTCGTCCAAACATCCTCCTGCACTGTGAGCTATAATATTGAAACGGCTGCCAGCTCTGGCCATAGTCCGAGCTCTTGTAGATGACCAGGGAGTCGGGGCGGGGGGCACGCGGACAGAACTGCAGACTCACATAGGTCAGCTCGTATTTCTTGCCCAGCGACAGGGTCAGGGTGACATTGTCGCCACCCGATGCACTCGACGAGGGCTGCTGAATTGGTGCCGATCGCCAGCAGGTGACATTATTCGAGTTGTTCAGATCGGTGAGGGCGCGCGGCGGAAAGCTGCTTGCCTCACAGGTGTGGCATGACAGTAGCTGCTCGGTGGCGCCACCAACAGTCTGCAACGGATACTCGCAGTAGCGTTGCGGCTGCCGTTCGCCACAAGTGCTGCTGGCCGCAATGGGCGCATCGTAGGCGGCGTTCACAAAGTCGGGTATGCAGTGGCGAGCCTTGTCGTAATCGTAGCAGGGATCCTCCGCCGGCGGCATGGCCAACATTTTGAGGTACGAATCGTTTGGTTTGCCCTGTGCCGCGAGTGCACAAAGGGCAAGTAGAAACAGTTGCTGGCGCCAGTGTTGCATGGCTAAGCACTTTTCACCCACACACAAATTGCACAAATGCACAAACAAACAAACAAAAACAAGAACAAAAATACTTGAAACAATCACGAATTATATTTTATGTTTTTCTCCTTTTTTTATTATTATTTTTATTTTTTTTGAGCAGCGCGCGCAATCGTTTCTCTGCTGGTGTTTTTAAATCGCGCGCGAATCGCGTCGTTGTCGTCGTCGTCGCTCGGATGGTCTTCGTCTTTCACGTCAAGTCGGCCTGCCAGTTCACAGTCGACTGTGTGTTCGTTGTGCACAAAACGCGCGCGCGCCAGCCACGAGAAATCAGTGTGTCTGTGCGTGTATGTGTGTGTCTGTGTGTCGGTGTGTGTTGCAGCGTTTGATCGCGTCTGCAGTTGCTTGTATGAGTGTTCGGCAACATATGTTGCCAAGAGCACACAGCAGCTCAGCATCCACATTGTTGCTGTGCCTATTTTTGCCTTGACTGTCAACTCACCACACTCTCTCTCTCTCTCTCTGTCTCGCTTTGCGTTCGCTCTTGTTGACGCTCTCATTGTTTGCCTTGCGCAGTTGTTGGCGCTTGGCAACATTGCTGCTTGCAGGTGGTTTCTGTTGTTATTGCTTTTGGCAACATATGTTGCTATTGCAAATCTTTTATTGCCCACTTGGCGACACATCATGTTGTCGCGTATGCAACAGCTACTGCTACTGTTGTTGCTGATTGCTGCTTGTTGATTGTTGCTTGTTGTTTATTGTTTATTGGTTTTAGAACGATGACCACACTGCCAAATCAAAACAACACCAAACGCAGCCTCTTCTCTTTTCTCTCTGTTGCGTGTTGCCTGATGCTTGCTCTTCTCCTTCTTCTTATTTCTGTTCCTCTCTTTGTTTGCCTTTCGATTTCTATCGATAATGAAGTCGCCAAGCAGCTGGCGCGGATGGCGGCCTAAGTTATTAACTTGTCGTTAATGAAAATCATCAATTTTGAACCAAACAGATATGGAGATATCGGAATGAGAGAACAAGAGAATAAGAGAACGGGATAGGGAGAGAAAGAGATTCGCGTAATTACAGAATGATGCGATGGCTTCATTAATGCTGCTGTTGCTGTTGTTGTTGCTGTTGCTGTTGCAGTTGCTATTCTTGTTGTTGCTGCATTGGCTGCATTTCACTGATAAGCGTTTCGCTTTCGGCTCTTTGGCTTTGTTTGCTTTGTTGTATGCAATTAGCTCGCTGTGAGATTCACCTTTGGGCGTGTCTTTCTCTCATGTGGGCGTGGCATTAAACGCCGCAATCCACAATCCACAATCGAAACAAGCGTTAATTGTTGAAATTCACACGCACTTCCTCAACATATCAAACTTTTAAGGATCATCAATAAATATATGAAACAAATATATACAAAAAACTTTATAAAAAATTAAGGAAATTATTAAGTGTAATTATAACAGTCAAATTGGTGTTATTTTATCTTTGCACTTTAATATATACATTTTAAATGTATTTTCTTATACATATATAATATAATAATTTGCATATAAGATTCTTTCAGGGTTATGGGAACTATTGATTTTCTTGATCCTGACTTGGCGTAAAGACTTACACTGCATCTTGGAAATTATCCAAACATACAGTTTCGATCAAAATAATAGTAGTGCATACATACATATGATTTCCAAAATGTTAAAAAAAAATTAGTTCTTAAATTATAAACATTTTATTTGAACACAAGCAGTCAATACTGGAGATAAGTAAATATTGAAAGATGTGTGAAAGATAGCTATAAGATATCAACACAAAAAATTAGTCTTTAAATTTGTACGGCGGATCCACCTGGATCGGATCTTATAGCTGCCATAGGAACAACTATTTTGTTTGCCAAGTTCTGCAGATAAAATACATAAATTTAGTATACTAATGATATTTGTCAACAAATAAAAATAAATTTTAGATGTGAGCAGAAAATCCCAATGGTCTGCAAGGGTATTTAATATTCGGCGTGCCAAAAAATTTACGTTAATCACGATTTATAAATACGAAGTTGGCAATCAAAAGTTTCCCAATGTTTTTTGGGAAAGCTCAACACAAATGAAGTGTTAAATTTCCGACTGTATATATGAATATATATATATAATAATAAGGAATTCGTGTGGCATCGAGTGTCAGTGCTATTTATCTACATCATCTTCCGTCTCTGTCTGTCTTGCGTACTCGTTTGTCTCAAAAGTTGCAACCAATTAACTGAAATTGATGCCGCCCATTAAACGCTTGATTATTTGTTGTTGTTGTTCCTGTTGCTTCTGCTATTTGCCACTAGGAGCAAGCAACTCAGTTGCACAGCCAACTGTTGGCTTAAATATCAACCCACACACACACACACACACACACACAGATATGTTTATGCACTGGGGTTGGGCGATCTCATTTCCGCTCCCTTTGTTGTGGGGCAGCTCAATGGCTCTTCAGTTGGATTCGTTGGTTATGTGTGTGTGCGTGTGTGAGCTTGTGTGTGTGTGCGTGTGTGTGTGGGTTCATGTGTTATCAGAAGTTTTGCCTTATTACCTTGATGGCAGTGGGCGTGGTCAGTCGCTACAAAGTGAGTGTGTGTGTGCCTCTGTGGCTGCCTCAACATCTGCAACAAACATTTGCAAACTGCTCGAAACTTTTGGCGCTCAATGAAAATTGCATTGTGTCGCTGTTTGAATTTTGAATTTTGATTTTGAATTTTGATTTTGTTTTCGGTTTCATTCTCGAGTTTTGGGCCACAAAATCTGCCTTTGTGCTTTCCAGGCGTGATTGTCTCTGTTTGTTTTGTCGTTGTTTTGTTCTGGGTGAATGGGGTTTATTGAAGTTTTGCCAAAGAGAGGAAAGCATCTTCAACGTCATCTGCCCATTAATTTAATTTTAGCGATTCATTTAGTTGCGAATACAGTTTTATAAGTTTTATTTTATTGCATTCAAACTAACTTAATGGCCTAGGAAATGTGGTAAAAGTGGCGTCCAGGTTACCTCGACTAGAGAATTCTAACGTGTTTTGTTTGTTTCTTGGTCGGTTTGGGCTGGTGGCAAGATATCGCGATTATGTCGTCTTTGCCCCCAATGCAACATTAGGTCAACCTCAAACTCAACTCTAATCTCGTCTCCTCTATTTACTTGTCCTCTCCCTCTCTCTCATTTTCTCTCTCTCTCTTTCTATATCTCTCTCTCTCTGTCTTGTACCTAGGCGTCATCAATAATGTGACAGGCTAATTTTGTTTGCTGAGTTCAGCGTTGCCCCGCCCTCCCTGCCACAAATTTTCCATTGGCGCAATATTCGACGTTTCACACGAATGTCGCAAACAAGTAAAACGGTTAAAAGTCACAACCCACAAAAGCGATACACTCCGCCACCCCTCCACTGCACCACCACTAGACAACAGGTAAGTTTTTATACCCTGAACCCATTAAAAATGGGTAAAAAGGGTATAATGGTTTTGTGAAAATGTATGTAACAGGCAGAGGGAAGCATCTCCTAAAGTATATATATATTCTTTATCAGGATCAACAGCCAAGTCGATATAGCCACGTCCGTCTGTCCGTCCGTCCGTCTGTATGAATACGCGGATCTCAGAGACTATAAGAGCTTGCGACTTCAAATTTGGAATATAAGTCCTCGTGTACCAGGCACAGATCAAGTTTGCTTTATTTTATAAAAAACTGCCTCAGTTTCAGAATTATCGATACATTTCGATAGCAATAAATTCCACAATTTAAGAGGCAGAGGCTTCTAATTTATACATAATATGCATATACCAATTATTGATTAATTATTATATTGATCTCATTTCTATCAGCAGCCGCAAGCATTTTCTGTATGCATAAATAGGCGAGCGCATGTGTGAGAAAGAGATGGCATGATAATCGACGCTAGTGTCAATACACTTGTGTGTATTCTGCAGAGCTCCGATAAGTCCTGTTTCGTGTACGCATGTATGTCTGTATGTATGTATGTATATGCTTGTGAGTAAAGACTGTAAGAAATGCACTTGCAGAGCTGAACATTTGAGTGCAAATCATTTTAAAGGGAAATTATCCAATAAAACTAGAATATATTTAACAACTGGGTTTAGGGTATATCGTAGTCGAGTTAACTCGACTATAGCATCTTACTTGTTTTTTTTTGTTTTTTGGTCAATGTTTATCGCAACATTTTGTTTGTCTTTTCTCAAAAGCACTTTTCTTGTTGCTGCTTTTGTTGCAATTGTATCTCGATTTTATTGCTAAAGCTGCAAGCATGCGAAAGGCAGAAAGATGTGACGCAGACACGGGCGGCAGGCTGACTGGGAACAATATCACCTTCTGCTACCCCCTCCCCCCACCCCCCTCGGCCCACACCACCCCCTTGCATCCGTTAAGTATGCTGGCGACTTTGGCGCTGTGTGCAGTGCAACTAAAACGCACAGATAGATGACTAGATTCCAATCAGCGTCAATAAATAAGCTTTTTAAATGGAACAAGAAAATAAAATATATATATGTATGTATGTATGTAAGTGTATAAGTATGTACGTCCTCCATCCCCGCCAAGCCTCCGCCCCCACCCAGTTGTCACAGTAAACAACCAGACGCCCCAGCAGCGCACAGTGGTCCACGTTGGATTCAAGTGTTGTTGAAAAACAAGTCAACATTGGTTAACTGCTTATATATATATATATATATAGACCATGGGTTGCAGCTTATTTAATACATTACATAATACAAATATTGAATGCGTTTAACGGGAAAAAAGCGAAATAATTAATTAGAATACTCCTAAAAGAAAACGTGAGAAAAACTTGATGAATAGCGAGAGAAAAAATTGCATCTCACAAATTAAATTAAAATAAATTTATTTATTTTACTGAAAATTGGCATTTTGAAAAAATTTCAAAAATAATTGTTCAGTGGTTTTCAAAAGTGTTCTTTAAGCTTAGCCAATAAATTGAAATTGAATAAAACACTGGTAAATTCCACAGTGCGAATCCTCAGCTGAGTCTCTTTGCAGTTTGTCCGGTTGTCTTTTTTCTGTCCGTTGGCAGCTTCTTTCATATTGAAAAAGTTTTTCAAGTGTCTGTGTTCGCTGTGTCTACTGCTGCTCCCACTCCGCTCCCACTCCCCGCTCCCAACTCGCCCTCCTTGCTCCATCAGTCGCTATTCGATTGCTTCTGCTGCTCCTCTGCACCTCTGTCTGTCCATTTTGTGTGTTGGCTCTTGTATGTTTTGTCTCCTCGCTGGTGGTGCAATATGCGTCTTGCAACTGCGGCGGGGGCGGCCTCAACTGCAATCCTCTCCGCCTACATACACGTGTATTTATGTAAGTGTGTGTTTGTGTGTGTGTGTGTGTGTGTGCCTGCAGCTACTTACGGTGATTTTGTAATTAGTCGTGTCAGCAGCAAACAGGAAGCCAGGAAGGAAGGAAGATGACGGAGAGAGGTGGAAGGGGGAGAAAGAGATAGATACATATGTATGTATATATATAAATATACATATATATAGAGGGAGAGAGGGAGAGAGGGAGCGCTTCAAAGTCAATTCTCGTGGCCATAAAAACGGCCAATTACCTTCAAGACTCATTAAGCACTACAACCATTTGGCTTGCAGTCACAGCCACATACACTAATGTGCGAAGGGTGAGGTGTGTGTGTGTGTGTGTGTGTGTGTGGGGGGTGGCATGGGTTGGGTTTTCCGCCAAAGGGATGCGGCTCTGTTTAGCTAGCTGACCGTTACAATCGAATTAGGCGCCGTTCGCAACGTTAAATGCAATTAAAACTAGAAGATGTTGATTGCATTAGAACATTGCAGGCCAGTTACAGCCAGCTACAACGAAGCGGTCTTGGGGAGTGTGTGGGTGTGGGTGTGTGAAGGGGTGGGTGGGGGTAAGTGGGCGGCAGCGCGTGCGCTTTATATATATATGTACGTTGTTTTTATTAGCTTCTGCGCCTCCTCCCAACACCCCCCACAAAGTTGTGGTAACTGTTTATGTTGTTGTTGCTGCTGCTGCTTCTGGCTGTGCTTTTTTTGTGTTCACAATTTAACCCGTTTTTTTACAGTAAGCAGCTCTGCTTCTTGCTCTCCTTTTTTTTGGCACGTTCAAGGGAAGCTTGAAGGAAAACCGCCCAAAAATTATTGCGGTTGACCAGACTTATTTTTTATACACACACTGCACAAAAAGCCAAGAGAAAACTTTGTCAACGTCGTGGATGGATGGATTGAAGGGCCCTTGGGAGGGGGTGGGGGATTTGTGGGGCAGTTGGGCCTGATTATGCCAGCAAAACAAGGCATCTATCAGTCATATGTATGTGTGTGTGTGTGTGTGTGTGTGTGTGAGTTGCTGGCCTGGCATAAATCTGAAATCCGCACGCTAATTTGTGCGTGATAAATTATTTATGCCCAAAATGGAAGTCAACAACAGCAGCGAAAACAACAACAATTTTACCCAAAATCCCAAATGGGTTTGAGGGGGTAAAGGTGTGTATAATGGTAAGGGGGGGGGGGGGGTGTTTGGAGAAGAGGATATAAGCTACAATCGTCGCCTAATCCCCTGACGTTTCCACTCAACACGAATCATTCATAAAAATCTGTTGCAAATTCGAGGACCCATTTGCTTTAAGCGTATGGGGGGGGATGGGAGGGGTTGCAGGTGTTGCAGATAGCAACAACGGTTGCCTGAATATTTGATAAGTTGACTACAGTGAAAGTTTTCGATGCGCATAATCCCCCGCTTTCACTTCAACGGTCCAAATTGTTTACCAGGTGAGTGAAAAAACATTGAATCTGAATTTCATTTAATAAATCATTCCTATTATCATTCCTTGCCAAATTGCCACATATTTGTTGAAAGATTGTTTACTTAATGCCACAAACTAATCGGTGATTACAGTTGGTTAAATTATAGTTGGTTTAAATTGTATTGAAGCTTGTTTTGTTCAGATCCTAGCTCGATTAAGTCAGATTATTGTTAATTTGTTTGTTATCTTAAAAACGCTTCTTAACTAAAAAACATGTTTATAGCTTAATTATTTTGTTATAACTATCTTTTTACGAACTTTAAGTTTAAGTTTATATATATTTTTTTTTTATTTACTTACTATTTCAACTAAGATTGTATTAAATGATTAAAAGCTATCCTATTTATCGAATTTATAAGGTATTTAAAATTGTTGTGTAAGCAACAATAAAACTAATATTAGAATTCATACATAAAAAACTTACAAATTATATTTTTTTTCTTTCTAAATTTTGGAAAATATACCTTGAAATGAAGGATAGAAAAACACTTGTTTTTAGACAATTTTAAATCGATGTTTTGTTTCGGTTGTTGATGCAGCACTTTGAGTTAGTATGTGTTTAAATTGAATGGTCTAGTCTTTGTCCTGGTTCTTAAATGGCAGTCATCAGCTAATTGATTCAACATCCTTACCCCCACCCCATTCCCCTTGCCCCCTCATCCGCGCACACGTTGCTGCTTCGAGTCACAGAGACTTGCAAAATGGAAAATGGAAAATGTAAAATGCAAAATGCAAAATGCAAAATGCATTTGCTGCGCCAGCTTATTGACCAAAGTCCTTGGCCATAATCAGCTTCTGTTCCACTCAAAGTCATTTGCCTGCCTGCCTGTTGTGTGTATGTATGTGTGTATGTACATATGTGTGTGTGTGTGTCCATGGATGTGTCTGTGTTGGCCACTTTGCTGCAGCTTTGGCAAACACTTGGCGCCAGTTGCTGCTCCTGTTGCCTTTCATTTGGAGCTCATCAACCGGCGGCCACTTTGCTGGCAGCATTTGTTGGCTTTGTTGCTTGTTGTTACTCCCCTTAGTTGCACTCTGCGTCCTGACTATGGTCTTCACTTTCACACACACACACAAACACTCTCTCTTTTTACACTCAGAAAAGAGTTTCTTATTTTTCGGAAATAATTGCCACAATTATATATTTCTATATAAATGACAGTTTCCATTCATTAATTCATTTCTAAATTAGGAGATTTGCTGGAAATTCAAATATTTATTTAAATAACTTTGAATTAATTAAATTTTTTTTTTTTTTTTTTATGTGGCAATTATATTTAAACATTAATCAACCTATTTAAAGGCTATAAAACATTGATTGGAAACAGTATAAGTGAACAGTGAACTTAAGATCTATAACATACACATGGAAATGGTTGTAACTAATAATACATAACATTGAATATATAATTATTTAATTAATTAAATCAAATTAAATTTTTTAAGATACAATTTAAATTGAATTTACAAATGAAAACATATCCATTTAAGAGTTAATAACGAAAGTTAAAATTAAAAAATAAATAAAATAAGCTGGTTTCTGTTCAGAAAAGGGAACCTGAAGTTTTAGAAATATGCTAACTGCCAGAAAGAAAAGAAGGAAATTTGCGCGTTTTTTTCTCTGAGTGTACTGCTCTGCTGCTCAGGTGTCGAGCTTTTTGTTTTCGGCCTGGCGCTGCTGTTTCAATTAGAGCACAGACGGCGCCTGCATTTACCTAAAATCTCCTGGCTACGTGCAACCACCCACCTGCCACCCGGCAGCCAGTCACCCTATGGGGCACTCATTAGCAGCGCTTGCAGCTGCGGTCTGTCGTATTTGTTGCCCAGTTGCCGTATTGCTGTTTTGCCATTTTCCCATTTCACCACCCTCCCCCCTCCCATCAGGTAACTGGCAATTGGGGCACGCTTTGTCGCCTCCATATCACTTCCCACTTGCTGCCGCTGCTTCTGATAGGCTGACAATGTTGTTGTAAGACCCTCTCTCTCTCTCTCTCTCTATTTCTCTCTCTCTCTCTCTCGTTCTCACTACTTCACCTAGCATTTGCCGCTGCTTTTCCTCTTGCTCATATTACTGGGTAAACCCGTCAAATGTTTAATTATTTGCCCCCTTATTTCATAGCATACTTTTGTGCGACTGGCATTCAAATTGTGTCTCTCTTTGCCGGACTCTCTCTCACTCTGTCTGACTGTCTCTTTGTGTGTCTGTTTGTCTCTTTCGGTGCATGCTTTGTGCATTTATAATCATTTTTCATAAATGTTCGTTGACCGTTGGCCAGCGGAAGCGCTCCAAGCACATTTTCTGTGGCGGCTCTCAAAGGATTAGACGTGTTTCACATTTTAAAGAGCACCCAGAGACCTGCAAATTATGTTTAGAATCAAGATAATCATGGTGCTCTAGAATATGATGATGATGATGATAATGATGATAATGATGATGATAATGATGATGATGATGAGTGTGCTGCCTCGGTTGCTCGTTAGAGCGGACTGTTCTCTTTCTCTACAATTGTATCTGCATCTTAATTCCCATTTGTTGCTGTCGCTGATTATTGAGATTCATTTATTTTCGCTGGCTTTTTAATTTGTGCAAAACTGATTTAATCCGCTTAGCCACAACGGCTAGCAAATAACAATAACGCCAAAACCGCCGATTTACAACTACCAATTCGACGTGTTGTCCTCACATTTCAAATGGATTGGGTAATTGGCCAAGGCCAGAGTTGCTGCATGGGCGTCACAGCTGCGACAACCCAGTTCAAAGTTCGAAAATAAGTTCAACCAGAGCTAAATTCGAGTAATTGCAATAGCTGAAAAAATGAACACTGCCCAAAATAAGCGTGTTAAATGGCAGCAAATACACTGTGATTTAGTGGAGTAGCATCAACAGTCCATCAACTTTGTTTCTCTTTATACCTAAGACTTTCTTGCTTTAAGATTTTTTTATTTGCTTCTGAGTACTATCGACTCAACAACAATTCATTTTCATTTTAATTTTCATTCACTTCACACTTTTTTAACCCACAACAGTGAAAAATACGAGAAAGACAACTTTTTGTATTATTTTATATTTTGGCAAGCGCATAACACATTTGTGGAGAGTCACAACGAGATTAAAAAACACAAACTAATAATAAATAAAAAAATGATTGCGCATCTGTCATTTTTCACTTGTGCGGGAAATGCTCCAAAAATCAATTAAACGTCACTTTAAGATTTGTCCACAGTGTAAAACTGAAGAGGAAATTTAAGATCTGCATTAATTTGGAAATAAATTAAATTTAATTCCGGATACAGATCAAGTTTATTTTTGTAATGTGAATTCAGTTTAAAAATAGGAAACTGCTTGTTAAGACAAAATTAATGTCATTGTTTTAATAATCTAAGAAGATCAGCAGATGCCCGATGCATGAATAAAGATTAAAGTGCTTAGTTCAAATGAAGCAAAACAAAACAGAAATAAAAATAAATAAATCAAAGTTTGCCAAATTATTTTGTCATGTCGTGCAATTAAAAGTTTGTAGACAATGGCCCATGAAGCATTCAACAGCAACAGCAACAGCAACAGACACCTTAGCGGTGATTACAGGAGTCGAGGGTGGAGGGTGGAGGAGAGGAGAGCCAAGTTGCGAGTTTTGTTTTTATGCGTGTCTAATGATGCGTCAACCGGGTCCAAACGGCACTGATTTTTTGGCCGCATCATCAAATGAGGCGTCATTAAGTAATAAGTCTTTCAGCCACATCCAGTTCGCTATCCGAGGTCCGAGGTTCGAGGCTGTCGAACCTCGAGTGGGAAAACCGCGTGCAAAAAGTTCAGCGAAAAGCTATTAAAAGTAAACTTGCCACAGTCAAAGCAAACGCCCACTTCTCGCCGCCAACCCCAATCCGCATCACTCCAAAAGCGCTTAACGTTTTCATTAGGTGGGGCGAGGGGGTGTGGCGGTGGCGTTGGCGGTGGTTGGTTAAATTAAACTTTAAACCACAGCTGACTGAGCCTGTTACCAGCAGTTGCAGTTGCAAGTTTTTATGTTGCCGGTTGCCATTTGCCAGTAGCCAGTTGCAAGTTACTTACTGCCCCGGCAGTCAATCAGTTAGTTTGCCCGTCTGTCTCTCTATGTCTGCCACAAGACGTGGCACTTCCGTTTCTGCTTCAAGTGCGTCTCCCACCAATCTTCACGACGAGCAATAAGAAGAAGAAGCACAAGAAAACTGAGCGTTGCACCAAACTGACAACTTTTGTTTGTTCTCCTTTGTTCTTTTTGTTCACCAAAAGTGTTTCTTGTGCTTTTGATTTCGCTTTCGCCTTTTGTGTCTTTTGTATGCAGCTGCCTCTCCCCTCTCGCCACTCCCCGCTCCCCTCTCTCCACTCACCGCACGGATCTGCCACGGTTCGAATTGGGGTTTTGTTTGCTGTTTCCGCCTGGGCGCGAAAAGTGGTTTCTATTTATTTATTTATTTATATCCCCATTGTGATGCACGATGCAGTTGCAGCTTCATTTGGCGAACCGAGCGCCAGTTCGTGCTACTGATGGATGCGGCACTAAGAACTGTTCCCGGCTTACAGTTTTGCCACCACTGGGCGTTGCCAGACCACCCGTGTGGAGGCATTAGTTGTGAACGATTTGGCAGCTAAGCGCCCGCTAATCCTTCAACTACCAAAGGGATTAGCCCTTCAATCCCAATAGAATTCAGGCTGACAAAACAAAAGGATCCGAGCAATGACTTTAAACAGGGCTTCATACTTAATATATCTGATATCTGCATCTACAGATGAATGAATATACTTATCATATTTAACTACATATATATATATATATATGCACCCACTGCTGAGAGCAGGTGAAGATAGATCGCATTGTATTCGTCTCTCCCAGATGGACTGGACTTTAGCGGAATGAACCCAAGATTTCTAATAATTGCTAAAGTCATAATTCATTTTCAGAGGGAAATTGTCTAGTTTGTAGCCCACATCTATTGAAATGTGAAAATGTTTTAAATTTGATTTGCATATGAGTTCATTTGCCGCAGTTTCTACGATTCCTTCTTACGGCTTTATTTATTATGTAAATGTTGTTGTTGTGTTGCTGTTTTGTGTTTGATAACGGTGTGAATCCGCTTAGAAAGGAGTCTAGTTGTCGTTGTATGTCTCTTATAAAATCGACAGTCTTATTTCATTATTCAGTTTCTTCTATTTTGCCAGAGGCTCTGGTTGGGATAGCTTCTCCTTGATTTAACTTCCATCAATTGTGGGCTTCTGTCTTCGTTTTAATATTTGTTTATTGGCCATATTGTAAGTATGCACCAGGGATGTCAGCGTAATTGGTGTAATTGTTGTTACCATGCGGTTGGCATAAGATCCAATAAATGCATTGTTCCTGTCCTGTCAATGAATGCGGCCAGAATGGCGATAAAAACATGTATGCTTCAACTGGTGGTGCATGTAGTGCCTGTGGTGCCTGTGGTGCCACTTCCAGCAGCTGATAGTGCATTGGATTATTAGGTGTCGCATCGGGCACCTGGTGCCTATTGACGAATAGTAGCGAATCCTCCTTTTTCCGCTCCTCGTTTATAAGTTTCCAGGGTTCCTCGAACTGCTGCCGATGCTCAAACTCAAATTGAAGCTCGCGCTGCGAGCGCAACCAGGAATTGTCCTCGTTCCTCAGTTGATTGCCACGATGTTGCTGTTGTGGAGTGGGAAGTGTTTAGAGTGCCCGCATTGTGGCCAAATGTGTAACTGGCTTACCATTTGTGGCATGTTCTGATTTGAAGTTCGCATGTTAGCCAAGCGTTCAGCTCGCTCCGAGCCAATTGGCGCAAGTTTGCAATTAATTGTATTCATAGTTGTTTGTTTGATTTTTCTTTTGCTTTTTATTACTTTTATTCGATTTACGCGAAATTGGTGCTACGCCAGCAGTTTTTTTTAATTTTTATTTTACTAGCTTAGAAGTGCAAAAAATGAATTTATTCTGCACTTTACACAAGTCATCCACAAATGTGTAATCGACTTTGACACTTTTCTCAACATCGCTTTACCAAATTATCGATAAAATATATATTTCATATATGGCAAGTGAGAAAATTGCAATCGGACGTAACCGACAGCGAAATACTATGATACCATAATTTGTGTGCAGCAAGGAAATACTGTCCAAGTTGCTTTTCAGATTAAGGTCGAAATTAGATAGTAACCCTTCTTCGAAGTTTGGCAACTGTAGCTCTGAAATTACGGAAGATATGAGCCCTTTGAAATTTTGGGGGCAGGAGTGGGCGTGGTTTTTGGACGGACATTGCAGAAGCCTAATATACTATATACCTTCGGAATCATAGTATAAAAATACCAAATAGTCTATAAAGGAGTGCATGAAGTATACGTTAATTTCCTCAAGCATTTTATTCAATTCAATATTATATTTGAATTTCTTTTTTTTATATTTTAACCCAAATATATGTAAATTGTATTACAGTAATTTAAGAAAGATTTGATGGCTGAACACCTAGGTTCTTAAGCAGAGCTGGACATAAGCAATCATGTTTTAATGCCGCTCAGAACAAATTGGAAGTTAAGGGGCACACTCTGAAAGAGGCACGGCTTTACTTTTAGCCTCCTCATATGCTTTAAAAAACATATCCTCAATAGCATTGAAGACCGGTGATTAAGCTGGGTATTCTAAAAGATCTACTTCCTTTTTCTAACCTTGCAGAGAACAGTAGAATTTTTGAGGGATCATCGCTCGAAAGAGATGAGTTCTTGTCATGTTTACAAAAAGGAAAAAATCGACTGAAAATCGTGCGAGGGATTATCCACAACAGACTAACCTGTATTTATCACAACCACACACACACACACAAACACACACACCTGCACACACCGCCAAAGAACTTTTCCCAGACTAGGCAGAAACTTCAATTCAGGACTTAATGTCAATTTGAGCGCCCAAGTTTCAGTTTCTTTATGAGCTCTTCTTATATATCTATGTGTGTGTGTGCGTGTGTGTGTGTGTGTGTGTGCTGCGAAAGTTTATAATCCTTAACGGAGCTGAGAACTAATTGCAATGTAAATAAATTACAGGCGACATCAGCAGCAACAGCCAAAGCCCCACCTGCTGCCAGCAAACAATATTTCAGTCAATATTCAAAAGCTGGCAAAATGCACCGCTCTTCTCTCTTCGCCTTCTCTTTCACTGTGAGTGTGTCTCTTTCTCTTTCTTGCCCAGTGCCGAGTGTCGCATTCAACTCGACTTGACTAACTATTAAGCATTACTTCAAGTTTTCCACAGGATATACGCTGCTATTTGCACTTGCCTTGACTTTATTCAATACTCTCAACTTGTCGGGTCTCATCGGCAGTGGGTATTTATTATAAGCCATATCAAATCATTTTTATGATATGATAATTGATCATATTCTAGGACCATGGTCATGGATCTGCTATATAATATATTTCTGAATGTATAAATCTTAAAAATCCACTTCAATATTTCAAGAAAATTACCTTCAAACTTAAGATATGAAGAGAAAACAACAACTTAAAATACATGTTCAATAATTGGCATAAAAGGGGTTCCACATGATTTAAGACCATAACAAAACAAATTAAAACACAGAAGAATCACTATTTCATTCTTCGTTAATTTGCCATTAAGTTCCATCATTAATCGAACAAATATATATTTTTAATAAGCGTAAAATTTGGCAACACAACTTAAATAATCAACTGATTGAAGGTGTAGTAAGTTTTCATGTTTGCTATCAAATTTATTGCATATAAGCAGTTATAATTAATATATATATATATATATATATATATATATATATATATATATATATATATATATTATTATATATATATATATATATATAATTGTATATGAGTTACAAACATTAAAACCCACTTCCCTCTACGAGGGCTCCTGTCCGCAGGTGTAAAAAGTGTGTACAGAGTATATTTTATTCGGATACGCGCAACAGTGCAGAGTTCTTAGAGGTTTTTACTTGCAGCTCGGCCTAACTCTGTGTGCGTGTGTGTGTGTGCGTGTGTGTGTGTGTGTGTGTGTGTGTGTGTGTGTGTGTGTGCCCTTGTGCGATGTTGTCCTTGTCGATTTACATGAGTTGCAATTAGTGTGCTCTGCCTGCAAGCTCTTGTTGCTTTCTCATCACTTCCCTACCCCGACACCCCACACCCCACACCCCACATCCGCCAACTGCTGCTCCAAGTGCCTGGTCTTGTCCATTGTTTGCGGTTTACTGTTGTGTTACCCAAATGCGCCGGAGAGTGTTGAGCTCATGTGATCCTTGCCTTACACCATCGAAACGGGTGAGTGTGTGTGTGTGTGTGTGTGTGTGTGTGTATGCGTGTGTGTGTGTGTGTACTGGGTGTGTGCAACAGCTCATGCCTATCAACTGCATCCGGCTGGCACATCCGTTGGGTAACAGCTTTCAGGTTTTATGGCTTTTAAATAGTTGCAAGCGACCAAGTTTTGTTCAATTGATACCAGCCACCTAACATCCCAGACCCACCCACTCAGCCTCCCACTCCCACTCCCCCTGCCCCTCCACCATATTAGAAGCAGGGGTCACTTTCGACAGGTTCATGGCAGTTGCCAAATTTATGACTGTATTAAAGAGTTTTGCCAACTTTTTGCCGCACATAATTTTTGCATAGTTTTCGCCGCCCGAGCTGTTGGCAATGAATTTTAGACCATGCCACTCACCCAAGGAGAGTTTTGTGATTTGAAACATTACATTAAGAGTGCCACAAAGGGCAGTGGACTGTGGCAGGACTCACTGCTTTAAACACGGCTTCTTGCCAGAGTGAAACTCGAAGCTGGCTCTTCAAATTTGTTGCCAACTTTTATCGCTGAGCTGTTGTCCAGCCTGCAACTTCCAGTTGCCATGTTGCAGCAACACACAATATGACATTGTTGTGCAACTATTTGAAATGTTTTTGTTCGTCAGCCGCACGTGCCCAGTGTGTGTGTATGCTTCCTGTTGCAGGATGTGTTGCGGGATGTGGTCATTGTGGCACTATGCTCCGCCTCCCACAATATGTTGCAACTGCTTATGCGTATGTGTGTTCAGGCCTTGTTAAACACTGTGTTGTGACAACAATAATAACAACCACAGCAACAACTCATTAGTGCCACACTGATACTGAGCCAGTTGCCTCTCGCACTTCATTTGCTTCCTCACGTGCGCTGATAGTGCTGATAGTGTTATGTTGCAGTTCACTATTTACAATGGCCGGGGCAACAGTAATAGCTGTCTGTGCCACGTCTGTGTTTATATACTACACTCAGAAAAATACATTACTAAAAAAACTAACTAAGCAAATGCACATTGATGACCAGAAAATTGTTCATTACTAAGTTGTGCAAAAGTATTTAACAGGCAGAAGGAAGCATTTCCAATCCCTTAAATTATATATATTATTGAACAGCTTCAAAAGACGGGTCGATAAGCCCCATGTCTGTCTTTCCATCTGTATGAACAAACGGATCTCAGCCACACTCTCAGAGATACAGACAAATATCGGAATATATGTTCTCGTATACCTTACGCATATTGATCCCGTTTCATTTCACCAATAACTTGTTGAACTCATAAAAACAACTGGGATATGATGCTGGAGAAATTTCCAAGCCCATTACGTAGAATCAGCCCATCCTCTAGTAGATGGCAAGGAACAACGATATTGGTCTGGTTCAGGTAAACACTCACCACGGCTGTCTTAGCAAGGATGTTTACCGAGCAACACCTTGGGCTAGCCCTGGTACAAGAGCCATGGATGTATGATGGCATTACAGGCACCACGAGATTTGTAACTAGATTCAGGGATACATCACCCTGATCAGTCAGTCCCTAAAGCCACTTCTTGGGACTAGCATGTCTCTCTAGAGGAATCTATGCCCAACCATAGAATGCTTTTGAAGAGCATTGCCCGGCAGGAAAAGATGCCCCGGGTGAAACCGGAGAATGGAAGCGGTACCGTGAAAGTTTGACTTCATATAATAAGGGAATTGGGAAGGCCAAACGGATGAGTTATAGAAAATTCTGCGAAAGCATTGTAGGAACAGGCGAAGGCGCCCGGCTCCATAGAGCACCGGCTAAGCGAGCAAATGATGCAAATGTAGCATTTAAACAATGTAATTGTAGCAGCGAACTATGCAGGCTTAGTAAAAGCGAAAAGGAATCCTCAATGCATGTCCTAGCGGAATGTGTCGCCTTAACCAGGAAAAGAAGCAGCATGATGTTATAAGATTCAAAGACATAGAAGCCCTCAACCCAACGAATGCTAGAGTCGTGCAGGAGCTGAGGTTGATGGATAACCAACAGGGTCAGAAGGTGGCAGTGCAGTCTGTCCGTCTGTCACCCCGCCAGGCAATGAGTTGAATTATATATTTAGCTTAAATCGGGGTCTGACATAGTTCTGAAAACAAGATCATTCAAAGTTGACGCAAACAAGATGCTGTGTTTGGTAAGATGGTGCGGGGAGGGGGGATGTCAAATTTAAAACACGTCAATATACATCAAAGTGTAAGGAGATAAGACGATGAATGAAAACTCCCATTTCCAAAAACTACAAAAACCTTCAACAGTTTTCTAATTAGAGCCAACAAGTTATTATGCCTTGCCTATCAGGTGCGCCAATATATCGCTCAGCCGGCTAGCTATCGGCTCAGGCGATATATTGGCCGGCAAGTAAACAAAAATTTGTATTTTTTTCTTTTTAGCAATAAAAACAAACAAATACCTTTCTAAAGGTATATAGACAGCACATGCGCATTTGATTTAAAACAACATCTCCGTTTTACATTTTCGTCAAACAAGTCTAAGATCAAAATACAAACATTTTATTTTTATTAGTCTTGGCTGTCGCAAGCATTGAAGTTTCTAGCTAGGGTTTCAGCGTGAACACAATCGCCATGGCACTGTGGTTCATGGGCAATTTGATTAAATTTTAATTCAAAATCTTTAAAAATCATAACATTATTACATTTAAACCTTAATAATGTAAACATTTTGTAGAAGTTTAATTATCATTAGATATTTCTATGTAAAATACATATAATGTTTCTTAAGCAAAAAAAAAAAAAAAAAAAAAAAAAAGTCCGTTCGCTATTGGGTTGTGGATGTTGTACAGCCCGTACACCCCTCCCTTCCTATTGATTTCTCGTCAACATTCAACAGAGAAATTCCCTTTTGCACTTATTTCATTTTCGTTGTGTTCTTTACCCTCATCTCAGCCGATCACATAAATTTTACCACTTCATCTTACTTCGTTTCATATTAAATTATTAAATTTATAAATCATTGCTCTTCTGATTCACAATATTCCTCGTTATGGTAATTGTACATATGAAATCTAATATTTTGTTGGCCAACACTAATATTTTTTATATATATATATTATATACTAACAATAATTTACTTAACTTAACGGTTACAAAAATTTGGCTTCTTTTTATTTTTGGCTGCTGCAGCGTGCATCATTGACAGGCCAAATAAGCATTACTGTTGTTTTTGGTCGCCACCGATGCTTTGGCGGTTAGGAACGATCAGCTGTGCCATTTGCCGTATATTTTGTGCTGATCCAAGTCGACTTGATGCTCTTGGGGTTCCACTCCAGCTTTGTCCCAGTTGTCCCCCGGCGATCTCCTCCTTGGTGGCGGTGTTTTGTGGTCCTCGCCTGTTGCCGCTGGTTTGTTTATTTGTTTGTTTATTTTTGTCTTATATTTATTTATTTTATGTATTATTTTTCTTTTATAAATATTTTAATTTTAAATAAAAAATGTTATTACATTTAAAATTTTATGCGCATGCGCATGTGCTTTTCTTTCTTTTTTTTCTCCTCTCAAGATGGCTGCCTGCTATATCTCTCCTAAAATCTATCGATCTATCTGCCGACCATAACAATGTCTAAAATATAGTAAACTGGCAACTTATTTAAAAAACAAGCCATACACATGATGTTATCAACTAAAAATACAGAGGTACGAGGGTATTACGGAATCGGTCTCACTCATTCCACACACACACGCATACCACATGTACACAAACATTTATTGGGGACAGAAGAACTCAGGGACCTCCGGGCATATTTGGGCAATCAATTCTTCAAGTTCAAATGACTTTCATTTTGGTTAAACTTGGACTTAACCAGGAAACAGACAGAAAACAGCTTAAGCTTAATATGTCTCATAGTTTTAGGCAAATTTTGCAGCAAAATGATGCATTGATTTTGGCTCTGAGACAAATTTATCCAAACTATCGTATACATGGAGGTGATAGTTTGGGTATCAATTTCGGTATCGATATACCTGGTTTTAACTTTCGTTATTGACAACCTATAAAAACTTGCACGCTTTCAATATTTCTCATCTCTAATTCAAAAAAATCTCAATAGTACAAAATTTGTTGGAATTTATAAAATTTAATATTTAAAACTTCGTATTTGCTGACGAATTATTTAAATTACCATGGAATCTTTATGTCGGCTGTGCTTAAAGGAATCCAATGATGGATTCATCAACATTTTCACCGACGATGATGAAGAGCAGGTAATCCCAATGCGGCTTAAGGATTGCCTCTCCTTGGTGGCAAAGCCAAATGACGGCTTGCCCCAGCGAATTTGTAAGGAATGTCGCTACCAATTGGAGGTGACATTTGTCTTTCGGCAGATCAACCAAGAGAATGATAGGAAGCTGCGCAAGCACATCAGAGAAACTAGCACGAGCAGCAGTTCTACGCTGGAGTCAGAGGAGTCCACGGTGCAGAATGACATAGAGATGGAGGTCACAGGTGGAGCAGGTGCCAATGGTCAAGAGAGAGAGAAACTTCGCAAATAATCCTGAGTTGCAAGTTTCACGAAATTAGCTCAAATAACCGAAAGAATTTTGAAGTATCTCTGAATAAAAAATGTATGATCAGACGAACTAAAAGATTTCGTTAATGTTTTAGCCGTCTTCAGATTGAAGAGCTTCGCTACATTGAAGTCACAGATTTGAACCTTAAATCTAAACAATTCCCAAAAAATGTTCCGAAAATAAACGACGCCATCTTTTTTCCGAGTGTGTGTATGTGCACAGCAATTTTGGTACACGACTCACATCTCTGCCCCGTTGCCATTGTTGAGGCTTAGTAAAACTCCGAGTTGAGTGTTAGTTGTGGCCAGCTCAGCAACTTGTTGTTGTTGTTGTTGTTGTTGTCGTCTCGAGTTCTTATGTGAAGTGCACTCTTTATGTTAATAGTTGACACTAATTAGGTATGTTGGCACAACAAAGCGCAGTGTGCTTGTGTGTGTGTGTGTATGTGTGTATGTGTGTGTACGTATACATATTATGTTAAGTCCACCAAACAGCACAAAGACTATGTTCGTGGCGCCATATGACGCATGCGACAGAGAGAGAGAGAGAAAGATAGAGAGGGATAGAGCGGGTGGGGGAGAGAGAGAGGGGTGCTACAGTAAACACTGTATAAAGCATTCGCAAAATTATTCACTCACAGTAATTGATTATGATTCACAAGTAGCGAGTTGAGAATTATACGAAGTAGTACTATGTACATAAATATTTTAATTAAAACAAGTAAGAATACTGTAGTCGAGTGAGCTCGACTACGATATACCCCGAACCCAGTTGTTAAATATATTCTAGTTTTATTTGCAAATTTCACTTTAAGATGATTTACACCCAAATGTTCACTTCTGCAAGTGCATTTAATAATTAAATACTTCAAAAATAATAATTGACTACTTCATAATTGCACATTTTAAGGGAATTTTTGCGATAATAAGAGAATATCAAGTATTATTTTTGAACTTTTTTTACTTTTTAAGTAACTTAAATAGTCTTTTCAAGCAACCAGAAAATGTGCAGTGCTTAAATATATGTAATTGAGTAATGATATTCTGATCAAATTTCCTTGCTGGCCATTTACTACTGTACTTGGCAAACTGCTCATTCGGAGCAGGAGACGGCGCAGAAACAGCAAAAGCAACATTTACATTGTCTTTGTCACAGCTCTTGTTTCATGTTGTTTTTGTTGTTGTTCTTGAAAGTGTTGTTGCTGTTGATCCACATAATACGGTGTTAAGCATGGGGCACAACTATTACTTAATCATTTTAACCTGTTTAAGCGGCTTAATGTGCCACTAGTGTGCCCGTTTGTGTGTGTTTCAGTATGTATGTGGCATATAGTGTGTGTGTGTGAGTGTGTGCGTGCGTGTGTTTGTGTGCTTGGTTTATGTGCCCAACGAGCTATGCACTATGCTGGGACAGGACAGTCAGTTCCACAAAGCTGCTCTCGAGTGCCACACGAGCATCTTAAAAGTCACTCGAAAGTTTAGGCACCCACTTGCACACCCCGCTGCATGCCACTCTTACCACTTCTCCTAGACCTCCCCCTCCCCTCTGCTGGGAATCGTTGTTGTTGCACAGAGTGTGCCACTATCCGTGGCTTTGCAACAACAACGGCAGCATCTCCTCCATTGCATTGTCTGGATATGTGTGGCAAATACACACTCCTTTGGCTATGCAGATGCCGCTTTGCCCCTGGCTATGTTTTTATACCTTCGCAGCTGGTATTAAAATGAAGCCAGGAATTATTTCTCTTTTATTTTTAATAGTGTTCTTTTTACACAAATGTTACAGTTTTTTTCAAAATATTTCAGTTCAATTTACTAATAGAATTAGTAATTATTCTTAAATAGTTAAAAATAAAACAATTTTATGCATTTCAAATTCAATAAAAATCAATTTACTTAAATAATAATATAAGTTTTTTTTATTAGTACAAATAATTTAATAACTGATATTAATAAAAAAAAAAAAATAAATATGCATCTAAAATATTATTGAATTTAAATTTATTTTATTTCTATTAAAACATTTCTCTGTATGTCGGAAAAAATGCAAATCTTTATTGTTGATCCCAATATGACGATCAAATTCACTAGTGAGGAGCATATTATTTTGCTCCTCACACATATAGCTACCATAGGAAAACTCGATGTCGTTTTTTGTTTTCAAACTTATGCAATTTTTTATATTAGCAAATGTGCTCCAGTTTGGAAGGGTATTTAACTTTTGGTGCTGTACTTTCTGGCTTGCTGTTTCATTTGAAGATTCTTGTGAACCCTTGTAACCTCGCACCCCGCACCCCGCACCCCGCTACTCGCTACCCAACACCGAACACCCCTCAACCATCAACCAATCATGCATCCGTTTTGTTGCTTTTAATGAAATTTTAATTTGCTGCGGAAATGCGCAGTCAGTGTGCCTGTGAACTTGGACAGAAGCTGCGTCAGCAAATAGACCAGATATCAGATACAAGACCAGAAACCGGCTTCAGCTCCAAATCCAGCTCCATCTGCAACTCCAGTTTAATTTGCAGGTGCTCCTTCGGCTCTAAAATTACTCGGGCTTATGTGTGTATGATTTATGTGCATGGCTTTGCAGCCTCTGCGTGTAGTGAGTGTTCACTGTACGGGCGGCACACAATGCAATGAAATGAGCGTTGAGGCTATTGCGATGCTTGGTCTAAATTGTAGCAGCTGCTTAGTGCGGGATGGGGATGGGGATGGAGGATAAGCATATATATAAAGATAAATACATCTTTCGAAGTTGCTCTGCGTTTTTGGCACCGTCATTTTTTTTTTTTTTTTCCTTCCTTTTTTTTTTTGTAACACGCATGCGGCTTTGATGTGTTGTGCAGTGTTGATTGATGGACAAGTGCAAAGTTTGATTGAACATTGAAAATGTGAAGTTGACTGTGGCGTATGTGGTAACAAATGTGAACGACGGCACGGGGCATGGGGCAGCAGCATTAAAAGTTAGGTGTTTAGAGAACTTCTGCGATTGCCACAGCCGCCGTAAAGTTGGCCGTAAATCTAACAAGCAAATTGAATACTGAAAAGTGCTTTATTGCCTCCTAATGCGTGTGCTGAATTTATTAAACTCCACTTTCCGTGTACTTTCTATCTCTCTCTAACCAGAAATCACTGCATCTTCAATTGAGGGAGATACAATAAATATAATGAAATAGCTCAACAGATAATCGCCTGTAATCTGTAATGAAAATACCATATAATTTCGCGTATTCTAAATAATTCATTCACATTTTTACTCGTACTCTCCACGAGCTGACGGTTTAGACTGGCAGATGATTATATATAATCCCGATAAACCGATTTACTGTTTTTACACAATATTTTCACTAATCTCAGCGGATACTGGTCTACTTATGTGTGTTTATTCAAAAACATATTGTTCAATTAAATACAGACTAATCAATTAAATAGTTGTCATTTATATTCCGGCGACAATGCGTTTTCTAGTGTATTGTGTTTGTCGGCATTAATGCGCGATTTTTAATATGATTTGATATCCAGACTGCTATTAGAAGTAGTAAAGAAATGTTCAGTCTACGTACAACAGCAGCAACAGTATTTTGACTACACTTAGAACAAATATCGAGTTGATATTTCATACGTTTGCAGACCGAAGTGCTGATATTTAAATTTTAATCCGGAGCTCGAAATATTATTTTGCTCTTGTATGTTTCAAACAAAGTTTATTTAGATGAATATTCCTCATTGGTAGAGTTACACTGATCCAGAAAGAGGGCCATGTGTGTCTCTCTCGATCCCACAACCTAAAACCCCTCATTCCCCTGTTCCTATGGCAGCTACATATATGTATGTTATTTGAGTAAAAACATAGTTGTAAAACTGATTTCAAATACATTAGAACCGACTCGGCTAGTGATTCTGATCCAGAATTTATATATACATTATATATAAAATGTTAAAATTTCTGAACAGTTTTCTTAGATTTGTCCATTTCGTTTTTGATCTGCTTTACAAAAGTTATTTTGCATATAATGAAATAATTATATATTTTCTTTGAGTGCACAAGTAAGAACCAAATTTATCTAATGGCATATGTAATGGCAAATGAAATACATAAACAATTTATGCTCAAATGTGAATTATAAAAAAGAACGTAAAAATAAAAAGGTTAAATTATGCGGTTGCTGCTGCTGCTGCTGCTGCTGCTAAGTCACTTTTGGCTGTCCTGGCTGTCCTGGCTGTCCTGGCTGTCCTTGCTTCCTGACAGTCAGCAAAAGCGACAGCGACAGTGACACTCGCGGCATGACAAGCTGACATGGATAGTGGATGCGGCATTAGGATGATGATGAGGCTGACGCTGAGGGTGAGACTGAGGCTGAGGATGAGGAGCACTGCTCTGGCAGAGGCTGACTGTCCGCGATTTATATAAAGTCGGCTGGATGCCCCTCTTGTGGCAGGGGAAGGGAGGGCATATCACATGCCTAAGGTGGAGGCGTGTGCGTTACAGAGCAATAATTGTAGAGCGCGGGGAGCGGGACAAGCTGGAGGCGCAGCAAAAGCAGTATCATGAGCAGTTTCTTTCAGTTTCGAGTGTCGCAAATAAATGTGATTACAACGCCCCGCTTGAGGGTGGCAACGTTGCTCAAGAGCCACGACTCTGACATACAAACACACATAGTTGAGTCCAGTTCCAGCAAGTGGAGCAGCAATCAACTGGCAGTGATTTGTCATTTGGACGCCACTCATTGTTACCGTTGTCTAGCGGCCATAAATAAACATCTACAGTCAGGGATTTGTGTAACCACAGTGGGTACTAGGTATGAGTATCATCTGCTCACCTGTTCATTTCTGCATTCGCATTTCTGGCTGTTTGCGCTGATAAGGAATTCATTTGATGTCAAATTTATAAGATCGAAGTATGTACACTCTCTGCTTAAACCTATATAACTATATTTATATATTTATTCAACGGAACATGTAACTATATATAAAGTACCCTAAGCCATTTAAATTTTCTGTGCCATCGTTACTTATTTGATTCTCGTTACTTATTTGATTCTCGATTCTGGATATTTAATACAAATCTATAAATTAATAAAAACTCAATTCTTTAAATATTTGATAAAAATTAGATTTATTTCATAAGAAATAAATATTTATAAAACATAAATTTAATAAAATTACATAAAATTTGAATAAATAAAAAAATATTTTTAAAAAGGAAAGAGAAACCTTTGGAGTCGAACGCAACCGACAGCGAAATACTATGATACCTTAATTTGTGTGCAGCCAAGAAATACTGTCCAAGTTTACCCTTCAGATTGAGGTGGATATAAGATAGTAAAGCTTCGTCGAAGTTTAGAAGCTGTAGCTCTTAAATTGCGGAAGATATGAGCTTTTCAAGATTTCTGGGGGCGGGAGTGGGCGTGGTTGAAAAAAGAAAAATAATGAGAAGATTCCTAATAATCTTCCTTCCAAGCGACTGTATCCATAAAATTATGGAAGATATGTGGCTTTATCGATTTGCGATTATCGATTTTTATCGATATATTTGTTCGAAGTTTCAAGTCTATATCTCTAAGGGTGTCGGAATAAACCAATATACTATTTTACCTTCGGTATCATACATCTCATCCAACTTATCGCGTTTCTTTGCTGCAGATTATTTTCCACAAACCTTTTTTTAAGGCGTTAAAACTTTACGGAATTATTAAAAAAAAAAGCAATTATTTCAGAAAACCCTCCCTCAGACGTAAACAGCACTCTTTGTGCGCGCCAGTTGCATAAGATTGGCAGCATGCCCAACGTCACATCGTTGTAGGGTATTCGGTTTCACTTTTGGGCCTCCGTCTGAAATATGTGTGTTCATAAATTTCGCGTCCGTGAAATCAGTAACAGAGAAATTGTCTACTGTTTGTTTTTGTTTTTTTTTTCTGCTATTTTTTGTTTTTATGTTTTATGATAAGTATTGCTGTTGTGCGGTGGAATGGGTGGGGAGGGGGTGGTGCTGTGGTGGGTGGGGGGTGGGGGGTGGCTATTGTAACTGCTGCTTAATAGAACAAATATTGAAACGACTTGGCACTCGGGGGTGTTTGGGGTTCACAGTTGGGAGGATTGGGTTCGGTCGGTCGGTTATTCACAGTGGAGGGTGTGTTTGTGTCTGTGTCTGTGTCTGTGTGGTTGGCTTTGTGTCTGTGTGTGTGTGTTTTCGTTGTTTAATGGGCATTTCATAGACCATTGACCAGTGTGTGGGTGGTTGGCTGGAAGTATCACAGCAGTACATAGCTGATTAATTATCTTCGATGATGGTCCTGTGTCCTGCGTGCAGCATCCAGTGGCAACTACCGCTGCTGCTGCTGCTCACTTGCATGCGTTTAATACGTTTATTAATTACATTCCGGCCGACAATGTTGCTGGACATTGGCCAAGGCACAAAAATGTTTTGCGAAAAGGTTCAACAATGTGTAAGTAATTGGAACAGTCAACCACACAGAGCTACACAGAGAGAGAGATGGCAAGAGGATGTGACGGGGATGGAGAGAGAGATAGGGACAACATGCCTTGGCGACAATTTCAGTTAATGTCCCGCTCTGCTGCCACACCCACCGCCCTCCATTTTTGGCATCACCACCCCTTGCATGTTTGCGCCAATTAATTTGTTAAATAAACGCATTTGTCCGGGCGACGACGTCGACGTCGACGTCAACGTCAACGTCGCTGCCAACTGCCATACGTGTGTGTTAATTATTGTGGGTGCCTGTGTGTGCGTGCGTGTGTGTGTGTGTGTGTGTGTGTGTGTGTGTGTGTGTGTGTGTGTGGCATACTCGTTCGTTACTGCTGTGTAATTTAATGATGGCTTGCATTAAGCAACGTTCGTGATCCTCATGATCTACCTGACCAATTTGACAGCTTCCTTGCACACCCCTCATCCGGCCCCAGCCCCGCTCCCTCGCGCACCGCACCCACCACACACACAAACACACAAACACACACACACTTCTACTGAGCTGGAATTAAACAAATTTGTTATTAATTGATTAGCAACTGCTGCAATAATGGCAGCTGCGGTGGCGACTCCTTTTTAATTAAATTTCATGTGTTGCAGTTGTTGTTGCCGCCTTTTTTCATAAATCAATTTTAATTGTAGGTAATTATTGGAAAAGTTATTTTTCGCATTTTTCCCATTAAATTGCTAGTGTGTGTGTGTGTATGTGAAACCTGAGGCTCAGGGCCAATTTGTGTGTGCCATCATTAATTGTGCTGCAATTATTACCATAATCGCTTCATTTGGACATAAAACGCTTTCGCTGGGACAACACAAAATTTCCTACACTAAAGCTGCTCTTTAATGCATCATAAATAGCAGGTGCTTACATTTTATTGCATTGCATTACAAAATTGCTTTGAGCAGTTCTAGTTTCAATTCTATTCGGCATATGTAGGGTCTACAAATAAGAACTAAATCCTCACATTGAAATTTAATGAATCAAAATAATTTATCCTATTTTTAAAACAACAATTTTAAATTTATTGCGATTATATATAGTGAAAGCACGAATCGCTTTTGAAGGAAGGATCTTATAGTTATAGTATAGTGATCCATGTGTTTTTCTGTAACCGTGAGTCCTATTCCGCTTCGGGTCGCGAAAGAAGACTCAAATCGGTTAAATAGAAGAAGACGGACGATATATTCGAGAAATCTAGTTGGGGTGAAATCGCTGAAGTCTCCTCCTGAAAAGGTATTCGATTTGAACAATGGTTCGAGGAAGTGAGTTAGAATCCTATTGAAGTTATTTTCGTTATTTTTGCTTGTATTGTAATTCTTCAAATGAAATATGTAATAGAGCACTAACATATATCGTATATAGTTATATGTATAGTATGTGTATAGATTGTGGAGTTTTGGGGATCTTAAAGCAATACATATGTGGATTCAGATAATGATATAATATGAATAATTATGTGAAATTGACAGGTTGAATTCAAAATTGACTATTACTGACTAGAGTCTTTTATTAATGCTCAGGTTATTGGGATGGTGAGAGAGGTGTCTCCTGTATCGAGCTGTATGTATTTCTCGATTAGTATTGAGCAAATGTGATTAGGACATTGTTCTTAGGACCTTGTTGTGGATTTTTTTAAGTTACGACGTTAGTTTTCTTGGCTCTTTCCCATCGGTGTGTGGGTGAGTTTGTTTCTGATTTTGTTTTTGATTGGCAATTTTATGTCACTTGGCAATCAAAATAGATTTTCATGATGCTGTGACACATTTCGAAAGATATGCCAGCACGGGCATCAACGGTATTAAAAGCTCTTTGAGTTTGGAAATACAATAGATAATTCGAAAATCATTGACAGACTCATATTTACAATGACACACTCAAATATTTAAATTCTAAACAAAGAGTTGTGTTGTTTTTCAATCGCAGTCACTTATTTATATTAATTCATATGTGTATATTTATGTATTAATTTATTTAATTATGTATGTATATCCAAATGTTGATCATAATAATATGTATAGCACTTATCTGTTGGCTCGCTTAACCGTTTTCTGCCAGACAACCCACAAAAGTACTCAAACCCCTGACCCCAACGTCATCCCATGACAAATGCAATAAAAAATACTTTATTTTACTGGCTGCCCTCATCATTCGTTTTGTTCATAATTTATTCAGGCCTTGGCCAATTGGCCACATGAAAAGCATTTGTCTAATGCATACTTACTGTAACTGGTCCAACAAGTAAGCACTCCTGTGCTCCAGTCAGCTTGGCTCGAATGGGAGATATCCCTTACGAGAGTTGGATACAGGCGTAAACGTCTTAGATACATTTGCGAACACTTTGTATGTGTGTTTGTGTGGATGTGTGTGTTTAATTATGTATGTGCCTGTATAGGTATGCATGTACATATGTACATACATAAGTAAGTACGTGCACATGTATGCAGAAACTGCATGCGTTGGCTTTTGATTGGTTCTCTTTTCTTTTTACTGGATTTTACGGCTATAAATGTAGATTAGTATTAAGGATAACAATACATTTAGTAATGAGAAAGTCATGTTATTTAGGAGTAGCTTATTTTATTCCATCGATAAAATGCATGTCTTAATAAATATTTTCATTTAAAATACGATAACAAATCCTATGGCTATTTATTCCTATGTCCGCTATATAATAAAGTGGTTGGGCAAACATATACCAAGTTTTATCAGTATAACTTTAAAACTAGGAAGTTAAGCGCATATTAGACTAAAAGATTCTTACAGGAGAACAGTCGGATATGGTTATATTGAGTCGGCTAGTGTTGCTGATCTAGAATTTATATACTTAATTTCAAGTGTAGTTTGCAGACTGACAGATAAACATGACTAAATCAACTCGATGCTGATCAGGAATATATATGTATATATCTTTTGGGGTCGAAGCTACTTCCTTCTGGCTGATACATAATTTCATGCTAGATCAACCTCTAAAGTCCCCTATCATGTTTTGTGTTTTACAGCCAATTACCGAGTAGCGGCAGTTCCGATTTGATATGAAACAGAACACCTTTGTGTGCATCAGGCATTATGAGAGAGAGAGAGAGAGAGAGAGAGAGAGAGTGAGAGTGAGAGTGAGAAAGAGAGAGAGAGGCATAGCCTATCTGTGTATGTAATTCGGTTGTATATGTATATAAATATGTATATGTATCTGTATGTACATATGTATGTGAGTAGTTGCTGGTTTATGTTGGCCCTTAAACTTGAGTTGGCTCAAGTGCCGCTCTCGTCTAAATGACCACTTGGGTGAGCTATCCTTGAAGCCTTAAACCCTTGTGGACTGTCCCCTTTTGGAGAGCTGTGCGGTAAAACGTGGGCAACCATCTGTTCTGGGTTCCATCTGCTTCACGTGGCACATTTCACATTTCGTATTTCATATTTCATATTTTGCGGCAATTGTCGTTTTTTGTTTCTGCTCATGACCGAAGCACATACAAATGGCCAAGTTTATGGCTTGGCTATTTCAATTTCATGCAGCTTGACCATCACATTTACCAAAATGTTCCATTACCTCTCAACCTCTACACCAACACCAGCTCAACCTCTGTCCGCTGCCCCAGACGGTGGCAAGACACTTGAGCATTAACTTTCTGTTCCTTACACTCTCAATTTCCACAAGACACTTGAACACTTTGCCATGTTTTTCTTTTCGTTCCCTTTTTTTTACAGTGTAGTCGCACAGTCCGCATCCACATAGCGTTAGTTGTTCAAACTTGAAGTATCATTGACCTTTTCGGGCAGAGGGGTGGGGTTGGGGGCACAGTTCGCAGCCATAGGCGCAACAGTTGCCGCATTGAGTTAAGCGGCGGCGAACCCAGAAAATTACCTTTAAATATAAACAAGCGTTTGCCGTGTGGATTAGATGGGTTGGGGGCATGTGGCCTACGGATCGTGGGGAGGGGTAGCGAGGGGGAGGCCGGAGCGTGCCAAGCAACGTGTGAAAATAATGAGCAGGCATGCTTAACACAATAGAAGGGGATCCGAAAGGGGTGGACTGTGGCGTGGGGAGGGGCCGAGGTTGCTACAAACGACAAAAGTTTGTATATGTGTGTATGTGTATGTGTGTGTGTGTGTGTGTGCTTCTTTCTTTGTGTGTGTGCACAGAAGTGCACAGTAGATGAATGCAATTGAAATCCCTGGAAAGTCATTTTTAAAACTAAAAAAAACACGCTCAATATGTGAATAGGTGTGCCTGTGTGTGTGTGTGTGTGTGTGTGTGTGTGTGTGTGTGTGTGTGTTTGTCTATGTGTGTGATTCATCACTCAGTGGCTAAACAAACAAAAGCAGCAGCAACAACAATCTCAGCAGCAGCAACTTCGACGTTAATTTGTTGCCTCCGCGTTGAAAATAAAAATTAATATATGCCGCAACACGTTTTAACTTCCCAAAAGACAGACAGAGAGAGAGAGAGAGAGAGAGAGAGAGAGAGAGAGAGACAGACAGATAGGATAAACAGAAAACGCGGTCTCTGAGTGTTGGTTGATTTAGAGCGGTGGGCGGGGTGGGGTGGGGTGGGGTTAAAGAGTTACGCAGTTTCAGTGGCCGTTCAATAAAGAACGAAAAGAAAACACAACTTGCAACAACAAGAGTAACAATAGTGCAACACAACTGCCATTTCATGCCGCTGCGACTCCACACTCGATTCGTGCAACTTTCCGGTACTTTCCAGTGTAAAATTGTTGCATGATTCAGCTGGTCTGTCATTTGCTGTACCGAGCAGTATGAATGGAAGTTGAACTTGCAACAACGATGTTAATTTGATTTAAATTCCTGCCACTTGCTGGCCAACTGCAATAGCCCGAAGGGTCATCCCTCTTCTCTGCCTTAGCTGTATGCCACAAGGGAAACGGATAACAGAGGGAACAGTGATTTCATTAGCGGCTTCCCCGCACAATTAAAAAAGGAATGCCCCTGCAAATACCAACTAAATGTAACAAAAATCTCAATCAAATTTGGGCAAAACAAACAGAAATTGTTTAAATCGTTTGCATTTCCAATTTTATGATTTTGGTGTGTTTTGAGAGCATTCGTCAGTCTTGAAACTTTGAATATTTATGTATCGCTAAAATTGGAGGGAGACATCCTCTGAGAGGCTGGGCAATCGATAACATCGATAAATCGATCAATTAAATCTAAAGTAAAGTAGAGTCTGAAAGCAATCCAATGTAAAATAATTCACAATTTCTCCCACAATCTCCCACAAAGCCTTTGAGCTAGATTAACCAAATTTGAAAGGTGTCTTCTAATGATTATTCAGTGTTCGAGGTCAACCGTTCATTTGTAGGAAATTAAACTCTTGTTTCGCTCCTGTGCTGTACCAAGGACAAACATGCTGTTGCTTGAAAATTGGCTTGAATCGAAATGTGTATTCAAAAACAAGCAGGTAACAAGTTGACAAAGCAATTGTGTGGCATTAAGATCTTAGTATACCCAAACAAACTGTAAACAAAGCAACAAACAACAAAACGAGAAATGAGCTGCAGACAACTGGATATTTAGACATGGCTTAGTGAGAGCTTGGCAACAGAAATGAGATGGCAATAAAGGACAAACTACACAGTTCAACCAAGACAGGAGACAAGTTAAGGGAGACAATATGCAAACTATGCACAGTGTGACATACACATCTTCATGTACATACATATGTACATACATATATTCAATGTTTAAAACGTATTTCCAACTTGGGCTTTTTTCAATAATTCTTTTAGCCAACTTGAATGTTCAGGTAAGAAACTTAAAGCAATAAGATCGTTTGCAAAGTTGCAGCGTTTTCCTTTGTCTTGTTTATATTTATGAATTAAATAGTTGACAAAGTAGAAAATGCCTCAACGTTAAACCTTATAAAATATATTCAGTTAAATTGTGGATATGATAATAAATTTATTATTATTTGTATGTGTGATATTCAAACAAATGTTTGGTTGGTCTTGTGGTTTTGTGGTGCTGGGGTTAGGGTGGGTGGGTGAGTGGGTGGCTTGTGGGAGCTCAAGCTTAAGAGCAGCTGTCTCTGGCGATTTGGACGCGTTGTGTAATGAATTGCATTTCTTCTTGTTGGCTCATTCGCAATGAAGACAAGTCCCAAAAAAGAAGAGAATAAAAATACAATAAAACTAGTAGCTACGGCAAGGACACGGCTTAGACAGCGCAACCGGAGTTGAGGTCCAGATCCAGGTCCATGTTTGTTTGTTTGTTTGTTTGTTTGTTTGTTTGTTTGCAAACTGTCTGTGCCAGCAAACCGGCCAGGCAATCAAATAAGCAACAAAATGAAATGGCTGCAGAAATTGGCAGCCGGCGACGGCATCTTTCGAGACGACGGCTGCACCTGATATATATAAATACATATATATATGATATGTTTGTATATAGAGATAGTTGGTCCAAAGATGCCACAGCGTGGGTGCATTCAGCAGCAGCAGCAGCAGCAGAAGTTTTCATTTTTTCTTTCTTTCGCCTGTCGCAAGAAATAAAAATATTTACCAATAGAAGCAGGCGTCGCTCGAGATGATGCTGAGATGCTGACTCAACTATCCCACTCAATCTATATCTACTTTTTGTGCTATCTCACTTGCACTCTTATTAGCTAGTGTCTCGTTCTCTCTCTCTCGCTCTCGCTCTCGGTCTCCGTCTTGCCTGTTGGCTGTGGGTGTGTGGCAGGCGGCAGTTAACGAGTGGCCTTTGAGCGGCACGTTCGTGTTTAGACTCTTAACACATTTTTCGGTTCGCTTTCGTTTTGACTCAAGTGCAATCAGCAGAAGGAGTCGAACAAAGGACAACAACGGACAGCGGACAGCGGACAGCGGACAGCGTACACCGGACAGTGGCACGTACAACATTGTCTCGCCCAGACAGTTTGCAAACACAAGACACTGAATCCTCTGACCCATCCAACCCTCTCCCCTCCCCCTCCTATCTGCGTTGCCTGGTTGGCCCAAATGCTTTCACTGCTCGTCCTTCCGTTTAGCTCTTCAAGATAAAAACTAGTGGATCAGCAGCACTTAATTACATGAAACGAAAACTGTTAACATTTTGGGAGTGGGTGTGGCTTGGATTCGACTTTTACTGATGCCCAGCTAAATCAGAAGGGAGGCTACGGAGTGGTGATGTCCTCTAAGTGGCCGGGCCATTGTTATGGCCTGCCTATGCTCATAAAAGCATTGAGTGATAGCATGTGACATGATAATCATCGTCAAACTTCTGGCCAAAAGCCTTTGCTTTCAAACCGCTGCACTCCTCGTCCACTCAGAAGAAATTTCATCAGGAAACCTAACAAAGCGACAGATGAAATATATTTCCTAAAGGAAAAGCGATTTTCACATCTAAATTTCAAAAAACACTTTGTTAAATTTAGAAAATAAAAAATTCAAACTGCCAGATTGTTTTATGTATGTAAACAATATTCTTAAACAAGCACATTTTCTCAGTATGAATTTCTCCAAGTGTACGCGTGACAAAGACTTACACAAAGAGAGAGAGAGAGAGAGAGAGAGAGAGAGAGAGAGAGAGAGTGAGAGAGTTAAATGCTGGCGCGTGCAGTCATAAAAGTAAACGCTTCCGGGTTTAATGCAGGGGTTCGGTGTTAATTGACCTAATTGTTGCTGGGCGTCATTTGGGGAGCTGTAACCCGTAGCACCAAACCCAACCACAACGTAAGCTGGCACAAATATTGCAATATTTATGTGAGAGATGACAGAGAGAAGGAGCGTTGAGGGGAGCAACCCATAGTAGTAGGCGGAAGGACGAGGAGGAGGCGGCAGAGTCAGCGGCGACCCCAAAACCAGCAGCAACCACACCACCGAAATTGGGTGGTCGGGCACGGCTCATCGCTGTGGACTCTCCACATTGTATAATCCGATGCGATTTTGCGATTTGTAAAGCACACAAACAGAGAAAAGCCGCTTTTTAAAAATGCAACAGCAGCAGCAGCAGCAGTGGCAGCAGTGGCAGCAGTGGCAGTAAGAACAACAGCAACAACAGTTGCCGGAGAAGCATCAGGCAGTTGCCATAAAAGGAGCTAAAGTACAAATCGTTGTCACATGTGAGCCGCATTTTTATGGCCACTGGCTTGGGAATTGTTGTTTGCTGGCAAAAGCCTCCGGCATGAGGAATTTATTGTGCACACTGTAAATGGTCTGGAGCAGGCCACTGTTTGGGCATTGGCTAGTGGCTGCTTTACCAGCAGCACCACCACCACCACCACAAGCATTACCCTCACTTGCAACTCATGTTGCTGCTACCATTCAAATGTGCAACAGGTCAACTTGCATCAGCTCTCACAGCAAGCTGCAGGCGCTGCAATTTTTATTGCTTTCATGAGAATCGCTCAGGGCAGAGGCCCTTAAAAGGCCGCACTTGCTGTGGCCGTGGCTTTAGCGGTTTCAGTGGTTTCAGTGGTTTCAACTGGAATGCATTGGCCAGCAAATACAAAGATGATTCAATTGATTGATTGATTGATCGATTGAACGATACTCGCTCCATTCCGCTACCGATTACAAACACCACTCAACGATAAGTCCCCCTTATCAGCTAAGCTCGCAAAGCTCCCATTTAGCTCCAAGCGAAATCAAAATAATGCTGATGACGTAGTGAACTTAGTCTTTGTTGACACAAATATCAACCGGTCCCATGTTGCAGCATTAAGTTTGCGTAATTATCCGTAATTGTGTAATTAGTACAGATTTAGTAAGAGTTTGAAAATGTAAGTTACAAATAATCAGATAGAGATTGATTGAGCTCTATATTTATAATATAGATTAATTAATCTGGATAGATTAAAATGTTTAATTCTGTATTATAACAATTAAATTGATACTTTATAAAGATACTTTAAAAACTTTACAAGCAGATGAATCAAGAGACAAAATTGTGAATGATTTGGCTAGAGTGAAAGGAAGGGAGTCGAAAATATATAATGACAATTTGGTAATATTCAATAGATGTCAATATTCAAAAAAATCAACAATATTTATATAAATACATAGTTGGTACCGTTAACTGGTGACTCATATGAATAAAGCTATATCTATTTGAATAATGTAATTATTGACGTTACTACATAAGTTTCTATTTCCATTTGATTCACGTTTCAACTTCAATTTATTCAAAATAATTGAACTTTATTAAATTAATAAAGACTAAATGTACGCTTTCTTATGAACTCCATACTCAGAAAAACAATAGCCCTTAAATTAAGAATATTGCCCTGAAATTTAAACTGCTCTGAAAACAAATAAATAAATATAGAAAACCAAATTTCTTAAAATTAAAAAGACGTATGTGTTTTTGAATCATATATTTTCTTTTATTACGAAATACAATTTTCAAAATGCAGAATTGTGAACCATTTCATTTAAGAAAAACCATTCTGAATTTCAGGGGGAAATCATAAAATTGACATTAGTGGATTTAGATTAAAATAATTTTAAAAATCGTACAATTCAAATGCATAATAATAATACAAGCAATAAAAAAAGATATTTTAGAGTTCTGAGTTTCCACACATATGAAAAACAAACGCTGGAAAATAGTCCGATTTTTTTACGTTCAACGAAAATCGACAATGGAATTAACAAAAGTAAAACACTGAGAATTTTCTTAAATTCAGGGCGACTGTTTTTTTGAGTGTACGGTACAGTATCAGTAGGTAAGTAAATAAACGTCTCCAACACTCTCTACGAAACATTCTCATTGATTAGAATGAGCTGGCAGTCAAAGTCCAAGACTCGGCTCATTGATAACAGAAGAGGCCTCATCTGAGTTGGTTTCACTTTCTCACACATTCGTGAGATACATTTGAAGCGCGGCAGTTCATTCGACCTGATTGCGGGACAGTTAATTAAACAACCCGTTATGATTTTGGCGCGGATATGGAAAAGTGCCCATTCGCAATTATCGCTGGGTGGCTTGTGCCGCCGGCTGAGCGCGCGAATCGTTGATGAAGTCAACATTGAGGTGCAGCCGGCACAGGTTGCAGCCTCCCCTGCTTTAAGCTTTCCGGGTGTTTGGTTGCGAGACAATTGTCGCTGTCCGGCTTGCTTCCACAGTAACTCGCAGTCCCGCCAGTTGAACTGGAATCACTTCGATGCGGCAGTGCGTCCGCTATCGCTGCACATGGACACCGAAAAGGAGCAGCTTCGGGTGTGTTGGAGCGATGGCCACGAGAGCACTTACGAGCTGGATTGGCTGCAACGTCGTAGCTTTAATGCTAAGACGCAACGGGATTACCTCAACGACTTTTACCGGCCACCACCCATCCACTGGTCCGGCAGAGAGTTTGAGCAGATCGCCCAGCGCTTCGATTACAAGCAGGTGATGTCTGAGGATGTTGTACTACAGCACTGGCTGCAGGCACTGGCCGTCTACGGTGTGGCCCTGCTGCATGGTGCACCACTGGACGAGGGCGTGGTGCGTCGCCTCGCCGAACGGGTGGGCTTCATCAGACGCACCACATACGGCGAGGAGTTCATTGTGCAGGCTAAGCCAGGTGCCCAAAACTATGCATATCTCTCACTGCCACTGCCGCTGCACACGGATCTGCCGTACTACGAGTACAAGCCCAGCGTCAACATACTCCACTGTGTGGTGCAGACCAAGTCGCATGGCGGCAGCAATCTGCTCGTGGATGCCTTTCACATTGCGGACCGATTGCGTCGCGATCATCCGCTGGACTTTGAGCGTCTCACCCAGACGATTGTCGACTGGAACGATATTGGCGGTGAAAATGGATCCGAGTTTCATAACATTTGGCGTGCGCCCGTCATCTGGTAAGCGATTGATGAACAGTCACAAACAGTCGCCAGGTCGCAAATAACCTGATCGCATTTATCCACCACAGTTTGGATGCCTCCGGCGAGTATACGCGAGTTAATCACAGTGTGCCACAGCGGGACAGCCACTTCAACGTGCCCCTGGATGAGGTGCTGCCCTGGTACGAGTCGTACGCCCGCTTTGTGAAGCTGGCGCACACGGATGCACACTCCTTTAAGACGCAGCCCGGCGATGTGCTGACGTTCAACAATCTGCGACTGTTGCACGGTCGCACTGGCTACGACGACACTGAGCACAATTCGCGATACATTGTGGGCGCCTATCTGGATTGGGATATTATCTATTCGCGTTTGCGTGTACTGAAGAAGCATTTGGGGGGCACTAACTCCTCCAACTCAGACGCTGCCTAAATGCGCCAATAAAAGTCAGCGACATATTTTCCAAGCCATTTGCGTTCAGCTCATTTGCTTATATAGTTGCCAGCAGCCACAGCACATATGCCTGCCGCGGCAACGCCCACGCCCACGCCCATTTGACATTTGGTTGCCCTAATCCTGTACCACTTGCTCACTTAGGCCACGAAAAATCCGACGTCGTCGTTGTCGTTGTCGTCATCATCTCATCATTGGCAGTTAAAGCAGCTCAAGCGCGAAAATGAAAAGTTGTAAAAAGTCATGATGATCCTGGGCGCGTTGTTGCGGATTATCATCGTCTGACAAGTCGCTTGTGAAGATGATTGACATCAACGATAGCTCGCAATATGCACTATGGGAGAAAACGTTACTTTGTTTTTTTTTGTTTTTTTTTTTTTTTTGCATCAATTCTAAACTTAAAGCCAGAGACTCCAAATTTAGCCCAAATATTTGTATGACTAAATTAGAACAAGTAAGAATGATGTAGTCGAGTGGGCTCGACTATGAACTACACTGAATCTAGCTGTTAAATATGTACGGGCTTTTTAGCTACATTTCCCAATAAAATGTTTTGCATGCCTAAATGAAAACATGCCCATGACTAAAATGAAGCCATTGTAGTTCATGGGTTTAGATGGGTTTGTCCTTAAAAATATGATTTTTATTGCTATCGGAAATTTCAAGTCTCTGGCGGCTTCAGTCTCTGAGAAACCCTTGGCCATATAGACTGACAATACGGGCAATTTCGGCTCGGCTGTTGATCCTGATCAGGTATATAACTTGTGGGTTCAGAGACTCGTCCTTCTGCCTGTTACATGAATTTGCAAGAAATCATTATACTCCTCTTAGCCTTTTAAATGGATTCGGTATATAAGAAAAAATGCGTTTCTGTCAAAATTAGCCACATTTTATCCATAGTGCAATTGGGTAAATATATATTTGTATGTATGTATACGTAAATATGTATGTTGTCGCCAAATTGGTCAACAGTCACTGCCACTTCCGCAGCCGCATCCGCAACCGCATTTGCATCCGCATTTTGTAAACATGGAAATTTCGTTTTTTTTTTCTGTGCCTGGCTCCTAAAGTGTCAAATGCTGTCAAGTTGTGACGGCACTCAAGGATGTTGTTACTGCCACAGTCACTCAAGCACCCGCACCCGCACCCGCAACCGCACACCTCTGGACCAGCTAGTCACATACCTGTGCCGCAGACACCATTCAAGTTTTGGAGTGCATTAACCTTTAGCGGGCGCTCAATGAAAATGCCGTTAATCGCTTAACACTCGGCATTCCAAATGCCAGGCGCACTGCTTCCGGCCAGCTCCGAGTGCTTCTGGCCTCATATGTCCCCCCTCCCACTTTCCCACTCTCACTCTTTTCCTCTCTTTCTCTCTCCTTCTCTCTCTCGCTCTTTCTTCTGAAACTTTCTATGCCAATTGCTTTTGAATATTTTATGGAGTTCCATTATGCCTACTTATGTCTTGTTATAGTAATAAAATAAAATTTACAAAAAACGTCGCTGGGGGGCGTCCTCGCAATCGTTAAGGATAATATAGAAGACACCACTCCACCGCCCAGCTCAGAGGTCTAAAAACATTTTTTTCTTGTACAACATAACAACAACAACAACAACAGTAATAGAAAATTTGAAAAGGAGTGAGAGCAAAAGTGAAGCAACCGGCCCCAAGCAAAGGTCCAAGGGGAATGGGCCTCGTTCGCACTTTGCGGTTGAAGCGGCCAGGTTGACAATTGAATGCGCTCCTTGAAAATATTAACGTCAAAAACCAATGGCATTTAATTTTATTCCCATCGGGATGAATACAAATTTAAAAATAAGTCCGCATAGAAAATGTTCAAGCGTTTAAAAAGAGAAACCAAAATTCATTTATTAATGGAACATAAATAAACAATTTGGATTTCGACGTTTGCAAACAATATTTTAAACGAACCACTTATTTTTCATGCATAACCTTATAGCTTATTTGACTTTTTTTTTGATAATCTCCAGTTAACTGTAATTTTCCATCGTCGTTTATATTTTCATAAATTTTCTATCCCACAAATTATTATTAATCGCACACTTAGAAATGTATTTGAATTTGATCAGGACTAATAAAAGCTGAACATATCCATCTATTTATATGAAAAAGGTGACTCCCAGATTATTGCACTTTCCCGGACTTTTCAAATGAATCATAATTATAACGGTATTTCTCTTGTTATGGTTCGCATCCGCATTTCTGTATCACAAATGCGTTGTAGTTTTTACTTAATTCGATGCAATCGTCAAAAAGTATGCCACAGAACTAATTCCTCAAATAGGGTACCCATAACTCAAACTAATCCTATAGCATACTTTTGGGACCTGTCAAATGCTTAGCCATGAAAATTATTAAAGTGCTGCCGATAATCAAATCGTGGCTTACTTCACTAAGAATCCACTCAATTTACTGTAGAGCATTGCAAATTTTCTTTTGCGTTTTTCCATGTGTTGTGTTGTGTTGTGAAGAGCATTTCCGCATTGGTGTGCGCCATGGGGGGCAATGGGAGCCGTTGCTGCCTCATGCCTCGTATATCAGAGTATGTATGTGTGTGTGTACATATTCCCTTAACACGCATCATGACGCCCAGACGAAAAGCGTAAAACTTCTATGGCTCAACAGCGGCAAGAGCGAAAAGCGGAGAGCGGAGTGCGGAGAGCGAAGAGAAAATGAAAAGTCTATAAAAGTTTACTTTTTTAATACTTTTCCCATTTATATATGTAATAAAAATCTTGTAAAATGCGCCTTTTTTGCACTTCACAATGCGAACCGTAAATGTATCTGTGTGTGTGTGTGTGTGTGTTTGTTTGTGTGTGTGAAAGCTGCACACTCCCGTTTAAGGTTCAGTGCAAAATTCTGTTATACTCGAGTGCCGCTGGCAACAACTATGACTCCGGCTTGGGCTTGGTTCTGGGTCTGGGCTTGGATCTGGATCCGGGTCTGAGTCAGGGTTTGGGCTTGCCTCTCCCTCCACTGGCTTCCAACTTTTGTGTTGTAACATTTGCTGCAACGACAACAGCAAAGGCAGCGGTGGCACCATCAGCATTGGTAACAGCAATAGCGACAGTAACAACAACAACAACTTGTGGCAGGCAGCACTTGAAATCCAGGCAGCGTAATTGCCGCACTGTAACAGACGTTAGCGATGGCGATGGCGATGACGAGGATGCTTCTTAGCCCAAGCTGAGCATCTCCTGGGGCAGAAAATCGCAGCGACAAAATGCGAACAAATGTTTAAATAAAAGAGAAATATATATGTATATATATATATATATATATATCCTTTGACTAAAGCAGCAGTTGCAGGAGGTCGAGGGCAAGACTCTGCCAAGTGGTCGGAATAGCGACGCTTTGCGGTCGCCAACTAAGTACAACCAAGCCAAGCCAAACCAAACCAAAGCAACAACAACAACAACAACAACAACACCAATAACAACAACAACATTAATGAAATAAAACGGTTTAATGCGGCCTTAGTTGGCCGGGCAACGGATACACCAAACGGGCCATTGGCATTTTTAGCCATGGCAACCAACCCAAGCCCAAAGCAGAATTCGTTGCTTTTTCAAAAGCTGCCACAAATCCAGAACGCCTGGCCTGCGCCTGATTGGCCAACTAATCCGCTGCTGCATATCTCCGTCACACTGGAGTGGAGGCTGTATGCGGATTGTTGAATGCTGATGTTGCCCCTCTTCCTGTATAGTAGCGAATTTTTAGATTCGTCACTCTTTCCCGTGGCAAACTTTGCTGCAGCTACACTTAATACACCAAAAGCTTGCTGGATGAATTTGGGGTTGCTGCGTGCCGTGCTGGCAGGGTGTAGGTTGCAGGTTGGAGGATGGAGGGTGGAGAGTGGAGAAGGTGGCGATTTTCTTCAATTTTTTTCAATTTTTCACTTTAATCAAATTAAAATTCATTCGTTACGCTTATGAAGCGTGCAAATGGAGCTGCGACTCTGGGGCGTGTGCTTCCGACGTGTGTTTTCCGATTGTTGTTGTAATGCTGCCACTGTTGCTGCTGCTGCTGACAGAGGCAGCGCAGCCTTATACTCGCTGATACTGCATTGCCAGGCAACCAGTTAGCTCCGTCAGCCCATGGAGCAGCAACCACACAGCCAAAGTGGTTTACCCAGCCGAGCGCTGCTTTTTATGGAAGTTTTTCATAAGGGCCCAAAAACTTTGGTTGCCGCTTTGCATTGCGGTCTGCCGGCTGCGTCTTTCTGCTGTGCCAACCAACTTACAACAGCCCCCCACCACCGTCCTTCCCCCTTGTTGTGGTGCTGTGGAACGCTGCAAGGCATTTGTTTGGCAACTACAATGAATGTACATTTGGGCGTGTGCTGTCGTTAGCTTGAGATTTGTGGAGGGTTGGGAAAGGGGCTAAGACGGTGGGTTGAGCAGATCAATTGAATGCAACAGAAAAAGCAGCGCCTTTTGCAACCCTTGAGGCACTGAAATTTGATAAATATGCGTATTAGTTTCAGTTGCCAGCTCGTAGACAGCAGCAGCAGAAACCGCTACTGGCTGTGACAGGAACAGGAACAGGAACAGGACTATTACCAAGACCAGGACTAGGGCCAGCAAAAGCATTAAATAATAAGCTGCCCTGGGGGAGGCTAAAATGTTACTTAACTTGCGCCTTACATTAATTTAATTTTTTTCTTTCTGTCTGCATTAAATCTTACTGACCTCTGCTGGGAAGTATGCAGCAGAATTTTTGAATCAAAGCCGAATAAAAATATTATTTATTTCCAGCGCCTGATTGGTGTGAGTATATCGATATTTATTTATATTTATACTATGATACCGAGATAGAGACTTGAAACTTGGAACATATACTGGAAAGTTCCCTCAAAAGTGAAAGTGTCAACGCTTTAGTCCAACGTCCACTAGGGAGCTAGGATCGATAAAATCGATTTTCGCGAATCGATAAAGCCACAAATCTCCCACAATTTTATGGAGACAGTCACCAATTTTGGTTGGTAGGTTGTTGGCGATGTCTTTCAAAGATTGGCATATGCCACGCCCACCTCCGACGCCCCCAGCCGGCACGCCCCTAAAATTTGTAAATTGCTATATCTTCCGCACTTTTTGAGTAGGGTACGTCAAATTTGGTAGGTATATTACTGGTAGTCGCCTTTAAGAACCGATAACAAATTTGTGTTGCAACGCCTACAACTGCACTCATAATCGACAATGACGATATTGCGGAAAGTGTAAATCGATAACTCCGTATATCTCCCACAATTTTAAAGATAGAGTAACCAAACTTGGAATGTAATTTGCTGGTAACCTCCTCCAAGGATGGGCATATAATTTTTTTGATCACGCCCACAACCGCCGCCCCCTGGAACTTCGGCCCTAGAAATCTAAAATGCGGATATCTTCCATAATTTGTAAGCTAAAGTCACCAAATTTTGAAGATATGTTACTGGTAACTCTCCCAAGAGATCGATAAAAAATTGGATGGCTACTCCCACGCTGCATACCTAAAACGATACACCTGTTGGTGTAAATCGATAAGCCCATATATCTAACGCAATTTGAAAACTTAAGTCACCAAATTTGAAAGGTATATTGCTAGTAAGACATTTAAAAAATCTGGGGAACAAAATTTTGGACCACGCCCACTACCGCACCCAAAAACCGATAAATGCCCACATCTCCTGCAATTTAAGAGCTATAGCTACCAAACTTTAAAAGTATATTACTAAGAGCGAACTCTAAAAATTTGTTTTGCCACGCCCACTCCCGCCCCCAAAAACCGATAAATGGCCATATCTCCCACAATTTAATAGCCACAGTTACCAAACCTGGAAGTCAGATTATTAGGAACATTTTCTGTAATTTTTTTCAACCACGCCCACTTCCGCCACCAAAATCTCGAAAATTTCATATCTTCCGTAATTTAAGAGCTACAGTGCCAAACTTCGAATATCAACCTCAATCTGAAAAACAAACTTGGACAGTATTTCTTGGCTGCCCACAACTTATGGTATCATAGTATGTCGCTGTCGGTTACTTCCGGCTGCAACATTCTCTCTTGTCTTATAATATATTTGTATGAGCACATTTGAAAAGTAGTTTTTATTTTGTAGTTGAAAACGTTTGCCTAAAAAGATTTACTTACCTCGAACTAGTTGTTTAATCCAAAACTACCCAATACAAACAACATATTTAATAAAAGTCCTCAGCCATTGAATTTCGTTAATATATATATATATTAGCAATTTGTCCACTTAATTCGATTAAACTTTGTTTTTTATTTGCTTTGCTTGTTTGCATTGTTTATCGGTTTTTTTATTTATTTTTTTTTTTACTTTTTCAAGTACACATAAATGATATATGCATATATATATGTATATGTATTTAGATATATACTATATGTATATAACTTGTTCTTATTCGGCTTGTTTTAATATAATGTATTTTATATTATTTACTTAGCTTTTGCTTCGTTTGACACAAAAATTGCATAATTTGCTGTAAGTGTGTGTGTGTGTGTTTCGAGAGTGAATTATGTTTACTGTTAAACATATATTCATAAATAATTATATATATGCATGTGTATGCACTTGTGTGAATGTATTTGCTTTTATTTTTCTGAAAATACCAACTACAATACTTTTATATCAGTTAATTTGTCTTTACTTTGCTGATTTTTGATCGTTTCTTTTCTTTATATGTATTTCGATACAACACAATAATTAGCAATAAATGTTGTAAATTACTGTTCGCTACTTTTTTATTTATTTTTTTATGGCGTCTGCGGTTTGAGTATTTACAAAAATTTAAGAAAAAAATTGCTTCCATTTTTTTTTTATTTTTATTTTGTTTTGTTTCTTTATGTTATTGGTTATATGTGGTATGTATATTTATAATCGTATATATGCATTTAAATAGTGTTGACGTTTTTTATATAAACCTTTTTTTCCGTTTATTATAATTATTATTTACTTTATTAGCTTTCGTTTCGCGATACACACACACAAATATAATAATAATCGTAAGTATTAGTGATAAAACGTATCCTTAAAAAAACATTCAAAAAAATATTCTATTTTATTAAACTTGGCAAGGGAGTATACATGTGTGTGTGTGCGTTTGTGGATGTGTGTGCGTGTGTGCGTGTGTGCGTGTGTAGGATATGTGATATTTAGTGTACTATCAATATGCACAAGGTGACTGAACACTGAGCAATGCCACACAAAAATACAAGCATGCAACAAATATGGCAAAAGTTCCAAAAAACATTAACCTGAATCTTGGCATGCCATTGAAATTCCTACAATTTGGATAATTTGTGATGCTTTGTGTATGTTTGCTGCCTTTACTCATAACGTACAAATACATTTAGCATATACACATATATATGTATTTATTTTTTCGTATGTATATTTACTTGCAAATATATATATATATATATATATTTATATATATATACGATTTTAGATACCTCGTTTGACAACAAAGATTTGCTTGCTTATGTTGCTGGCTTTTCAATTTCAGAATTTTCATACTTTAAATATATAGTTAAGATTAAGAAAAAAAAAATAGATATATACATATTTTTATATATATATATACATATATATATATATAAATGTATGTAAGTATATATAAATGAAAATAAATAAACAGCTTGACATATCAACTAATGACTAATTTGGTTATGTTTGTGTCTCAGTTTTTAAGTACTTTTTAGAGAGTGTTTTTTTTTATATTCTTTTTTTATTTATTTTTTTTCTCTTTTTGTGGATTTTTTTATGCTTAACGCGGAAACGGAAGTCAATTTGTCAGCTTTGGGGCACAGAAATCTTAGATATGTGTAGTGTGTGTATGCTTGATTTCAAGTTGTTGTCTGTGTGTGTGTGTGTGTGTGTGTGTGTGTGTGTGTGTGTGTGTGTGTGTGTGTGAGATGACTGGGCCGACTCTTCGCGCTCAACTGGCGCGCATCAATTTATATGCTAATGGCGCTTGCAAGTTATTTAAAATACATATGACACGCAGCCAGTCAACGTTGCGTTAAATGAAAAGGTCGCAAAAAAAAGTTAAATATAAAATAAAATAAAATAATAAAAATACCAATTTATTTAAATACGCATAAATGTTCGACAAACACATATGAACGCTGTGGATGTATGCGTGTATAACTGAATATGGGTTTTCATGGTCGCAGCACGCCCACATCGGCTGGCCACGCCCCTGTCACGGCTTTGCTGGCCCATTCCATGCTCGTCATGCTGACAAAATTCAGTTAACGCAAAAATCTCATTTAAATATGCATGAAGCATGCCACAGTCGCGACCGACCCGCAATTGAATTTCTCTTTCTTTTTTTTTTCTGACCGTTGTTTTTATTGCATTTAACTTGCTGCAGGATACCCAGCATTCTCTGTGTTTGTGTGTGTGTGCGTGTGTGTGTGTGTGTGTGTGTGTGTGTGTGTGTGTGTGTGTGTGTGTGTGTAACGCATTGTTTCCGAGCCATGTCGTCGGCTAATTATGCGGCCCAGTCGTAACATTCAAATCTCTGCTTAAAGCTCCACACGCAGCTTGTTAACTGTCCAGTCGATCAGCTGTCCAGTTGCACAGTTGCACAGTTGCTGCTGCTGCTGCTGCTGCTGGAGGTATGTATGTATAATAATGTATCATGGTCACGGTCGCCAACTGAGAATGGGGCAATGACAAAAGCCCACAGAGACACGCAGCTGACTGATGGTAGCGATTGGAACTGGTACTGAAACCTAGGGGCGAGGGGCAGGTGGTCCGGGTGAAGGGTGAGTGATGAGGGGTGAGGGGCACAACACTGAATGAGACTGTTGTGCAGAACATGAAAATAAATTCATTAAAGCATTTATCAAGTTCGACACTTGCTGTCATATATCATGTTACATTTGGAGCTCCAGCATGCTTAATCCACGGCCCCCAGTCAAATAAATGTGTGTAAGCCAACAAATATGTACAAACAAACATGCCACATACATATACATATGTGTACGTATGTGTGTATGTATGTATAGCAAATGTAACTGTGTAAATGCATACAAAGGGCAGTGGCAGGGCGTGAGCAGGGGCAGGGGCAGGGTTAGGGGCAGGGGCTGGGGTAACATATCACCGTTCAGCCTACGAAGTGTTTTTTGTATTGTTTAATTTGTGTAGCGTGTTTCTTGTTATTGCGCGATGTTGGTTTGGCTGTCAAGTAAAAAAAAAAAAAAAAAAAATAAAAGAGAGCTCGTTGACCATAGTTTGCACTGTCTGGGGTGCACTGCATGAGTTTTCACTGTATTTGCTGCGCGATTTGAAGATTGTCGAATGGAAAAGCCATAACAAGTCTTTCAATTTTTTATCTCGACGCCCTTCGTCACGCCCCTGCCGCTTGCCACCTGCCACCAGCAAACTACTACATTTTGGTTGGTCCGTTTTTTATTTTTCAACTGATTTGCATGCATAATTTAAATTGAAAATTAAATTCAAATAAATGCATTTTAAATGAATTTTTTTCTTCTGGCGGCATATCGATGTCGCTGCTGCTGTTCGTTTGTTGTTTGTTTGCCTTTATTTATATTTTGATGTTTCTTTTTGCCCTTAAACAAATTGTAATGCAAAAGCGCGTGAAAATCAACTAACAAATGGATGCAAACATCTGCATAATTAACAGCCAATCTGTTTACACACATTTCAAAAACGCAGCTCGACCGAAAACCAACGATAAAAATAATAATATGAAAGCTAAAAACTGAAAAACTGTTAAAAACTGAAAAACTGACCAAAATTGATAAACACATACGGAAAAGCATACGGCAAATGTATGAAAAAAAAACAGGAACTCTGCTGATTCCGATATGCAAATTTTTAATAAAATAACGTGTGACCAGCAGACGGCATTACGGCAACTCAGCATACGGCTAAGATGGAAAATTTGACAGAAATATGCGGAAGAAAAATGAAAATGCAGCTGGAAAAACGAACGCACCCAAATTAAATGTCAACAACTCAGAAGTTAAAATTTCAAATTATTACTTTGAATACCCCCATGGAAGGGCCTGCTAAATGTGAAGTTCCTTTGTGCCTGCTCCCACCTCCCACCTCCCACCTCCCAACTCCCACCACCCACCTTCAGTTAGGCAATTGCGTTTGAGTCTGTGTCTCGTCTCGTGTCCCGCTTATCTGTTGTGTGGCACACGCAACATTGTCGCAACTGTCGCAACATTCAACATGCAACTGTTTTCGCACTTATTTCAAATTTATAACTTTTTCACATCTTTTGTATGGCCTGCATAACAGTTATTTACACACACACACACACACACACACTCAGAGCACACATTTGGCCAGCTGTTGTTATCGTTTTGTTGTTGTTGCTGTTGTTGTTGTGTTTGTTGTGTTTGTGTGTTGTAGACTAGAATGCCGCTGAGTAGCTTAACTAGAGAATTTCGGGTATTTTTAGTTTTTGGGAGACTTTGCTTTTGTATGAGTATAATATGTATAGTTGAAATTAGTGTATATGTGTGTGTGTTTGTGTGTGTGTGTGTGTGTGTTAGTGTGATTAATTAGAGCATGATGCCGAAAAAGGTCAGAAACTTGAGTAAACTGTACAATTTATACAAAAACCGATACCTAGCCAAGTGTATGAAATTGAAATCCGCTCTGACATATTCCGTTTCCGGTTCGATTCAACTGCATTTGCGAGCGCGACGCTGGAAACGCTTCATGCGTAGCGACCACTCATCCTTCCACTCCAACACAACGGAGCTGGGTCCAATGGCCAGATAGCCCGGCGCTGCCTCCGAGTCACGTCCGAGTATTAGATACGATCTGCAAAGCATACAAATTTACAAGAAAAAAAAAAACGAAGAAGATAAATGAGAATTGAGGCATCAAACATTGCAACGTTTGTGGATTGCCCGATACTCACTTGTTCAGCTTGATTTTGGGGCACTGGCACTCGATGCTCTTGCGTGGCACAAGCAGCATCATGTTGCCACGCCCCAGCAGCGAACTGGTCGTGCCCGACATAGGATTCCGCTTGAAAATTGTCTGTATGTTAATCTCGTATTTGTAGATCTCGTTCTGTCGCTCAATCGAGAACTTCTCAGTGCTAATGTCCTGGGAGGCGCGATCGTGGCCGATTACCTTGGCCAGCAAAGCTGTTGGTGAATGGAAAATAAGTTCAACCCCCTCCAATCTCCCATACACCTTGAGTTGGCTTAATAGCCATACGCACCATAGTCCTCCATGCAAAACTTGTTCAGATTCAGCTTCTTGGGACTGGCCTTGCACTTGCCACAATCTAAAATGGAATATAATTCAAATACATGTCTATATTTATAATTTGTATAGGTTAAATATCATCAGAATCACAAGTGAAATTACATTTATTTGCTGTTCGATTTTTACTAAACCAATTATCTCAAAATGATTACGGCATGGGAATGTTCTAGTCGAGAAATTGGAAAAATATTTAAAGTCTTTGCACCATTTCATATTCCATTTCTCCATTCTTAAATGGCCAATGGTAAAACAAAACTTGATTTAATGATAATTGCGTGTCAAACTTAAGTTTTGAAAATGACTTTCCAAAGGGAGCTACAAATATATTTTCTTTTGGAAAATGTTTAATTAGCGCTTAAGAAAAAGTTGAAATGGGTTCGTCAAATGTCACTTTCTGAGCCACAATGTTGCCATCATTTATCACACGCGAGTCGCAACTTCAAACTCGCTAATCGCAACTTGTAGTTCGCTACTTGCTGCTACTTGTGGCACTTACACTTTTTCATTTCCTCGGCCTGCGAGCCAGCGCCATCCTTATAGTCACCAGTTCCTCCTCCGCCGCCGCCGGCGCTTTCCGCTTGGATCATGTTCGCATTTGCGGGCACTTCTGTTAATTGCAAAGGTAAGCAAATGAATGTGAGGCAGGTTGCAGAAGAGAAGAAGAAGACGAGCGAACACTTACTTATGCAGGGCGCCACATGGGAGCGCGTCTGTTGATAGCCGCGTGCACAACGATTGCAGGTCAGGCCGGTGACGCCCTCCTTGCATGGGCACTGACCACTCAGATGATTGCAGGTCTTTCCTGTGGAGCCTACGGGATGACAGTCGCAGCCTGCATACATAACAAATAACAAATGAAGTGGGCCCAGCCAAGAGAGAGAGAGAGCGAGATAGAGATGAAGATAGAGTCCATCATTAGAGACATGTGTCCAATTGACAGTTAGCTGTAGTCCTCTGATTGATGACCAGAGCCAACAGCCTGCGGCAAGCTTTGCCAGGATAAACAGCTTCAGATTCACTTACGTTTGCAGACTTTGCGATGATTGGGCGGCTTGGTGGCATCCCGATAGTAGCCCTCACGGCAATAGTGACAGTACCGTCCGGTCGTATCGTGCTGACAGTTGTAGCAAACGCCGCCGGAGACGCGACCGGACAGCTTGTACAACTCCAGATTGAAGCGGCAGCGACGGGCATGGCCATTGCACTGGCACACTGAAAGAAAGATGGGTAAAGATAGTCATTAACTACATATATGTATACATACATAATCAATAAATAATTAAATTGACGTACATCATTTCATTCATAATCTAATTATTTGCTTAAGATACTGACACCAAATTATTAATAAATTAATCGAATTATTTGCTTAAGATTTTAAATTTGGATTCACTGTATTGAATTTAAAATGAAATTTTCATGAAAATCGCTGATGATGCTAGATAGGTTATTTAATTTAAATTAAAAGACAGATTGTAATTTAAATTAAATACACTATCCGGCATCATCAGCCCTTTATTTAATTTAGGTTATTTAATTTAAATTAAAAGACAAATTATAATTTAAATTAAATACACAATCGGGCATCATCAGCCCTTTATTTAATTTAGGTTATTTAATTTAAATTAAAAGACAAATTATAATTTAAATTAAATACACAATCGGGCATCATCAGCCCTTTATTTAATTTAGATTATTTAATTTAAATTAAAAGACAAATTATAATTTAAATTAAATACACAATCGGGCATCATCAGCCCTTTATTTAATTTAGGTAATTTAATTTAATTTAAAAGACAGATTATAATTTAAATTAAATACACAATCGGGCATCATCAGCCCTTTATTTAATTTAGTTTATTTAATTTAAATTAAAAGACAGATTATAATTTAAATTAAATATACAATCGGGCATCATCAGCCCATTATTTAATTTAGGTTATTTAATTTAAATTAAAAGACAGATTATAATTTAAATTAAATACACAATCGGGCATCATCAGCCCTTTTTTATAGATCAATATTTTCCAATTCTTCTTTGATTTATATTTTGTGCTTTATAAAAGTTTCTCAAATTAGCATTTATTAATTATATTTTATATTATTTTGTTTTTATTTATTGAATTAATCTTAGGACTTCAGTTCGTTCGGCTATACAATATAACTTTAAGATCTTATCGCTAAAGGCTCTTTACGCTTCGGCAGCGCCAAGGAGACCTTTGCAAAGAGGTTGCTCCCTTCAGTTTCCCAGCTCGTTGCTGCTGTCTGGGACAGCATAGAATCCTAATCATTTAATGGCACCGGCTTCTCGCTTCTCGCTTCTCGCACATTTCATAAATAATTAATAATCATAAATATTTTTACGTGCTTTACTTTTATTTGGGACAGGTTTGAGGGGCTGCTGCTGAAGGCGGTGTTCCTGCCCCTGTCCGGTTATGATTGATTGTCGGCTGGTGGGGTTGATTGATGAAACTGCAGACTAACTACAATGCGGATGGTGGGTCCAAGAATTGGGTAGGAGAGGAGAGCAGAGGTGGATAGCATTGTTGCCACCTGCCTTTCGCCTGCTGTGACTTTTATTGATTTTCTGACCAGCTGACCCAGGCCCATGCAGCGTGTCCTGGTCCAGCCAACTGCTGACTGGCGGCAACCTTAACGTCAGTCAGCGTAATGCTGGTTTAATTAGTTGGCCAATATCATAAAATAATTTTTAGCAGCTAATTGGCAGTACTTGACTGCAATTTATGTGCACAGCGAACGTACTCTGAGCGGTTCCATTTGCCCCCGGTGGTGGCGAGGCATTAAGCGTGATTTATACAACGCAACTCACATGCAGACAGACGGACAGACTGGGATACAGTGCGACAGACAGACGACAGACAGACAGTAAGGCATCTATATATGTATGTACATATGTATGTATGTGTGAGGCGGATGCCCACGCAGATCGACTTCGAGTTGCACACGCATGAGCGCCTGCTTTGTGAGCTGGTAACCAACCGGGCAACAGAAGGCAGGGAGAGGCAGCGAAACAGTGGGAATTGGGATGGGGATTTCGAGTTGCGGATTGGGGCACAAAAGTGTCCCTTGAATGCGCCGTAGATGTGCTTGTGGCTTCAGCGCCGGCTCCGACTCTGAGCTGGGCTGGGCTGGGCTGCTGCGACTATTGTGATGGTTGTTGCTTCACATTTCTCATATCTTATGTCTGCATCATCGACTACGACGATGACGATGATGATGATGTGGCTGGCAACAATGGAGACGCGTCGGTCATGGGCGAGGGCGATGGCGATGGCGATGGCCATGGCGATGGCGAGGGGAGGAATGCACAACGTGGGCGGCCGTTCGCTTATTTGGCAAATAACAACAATAGCCAACGACAATGGGCAACAGCGCGGCAAGCAGTTGGCAGCAAGCAGCAAGCAGCAAGCACCAAGCAACGATGCCACCAATGCCCAACGCATCCGGAATACTTATCGACGACTGTTATCCTTGCAGCATGTGGCCAGCTGTCTCTCTCTCTCTCTCTCTTGGTCGGCGACAATCATCTGTCAACTGCTGCCCCCAATCCAACTATCCCATACCCTTCTCACTCTCTCTCTCTGCATCTTCACATCATTGTCGTTAACGTTGCACAAATTAAAATGAATTTTATTTCAACTTGACACTTGCCGAGTCTTTGTCCAGAGCCGTTATATCAGCTATCAGTGAGGAGGCTGGGAAACGAGTACGGAATATAGCGATATAAATCGGACGAGAGATCACTTAGTTATGTCATTTAAAAGAGAGGTGAAAGTTGCACCGAAAGCTGAAGAAATGAAGTCACTCGCGATGAATGTTAAGTTCAAAATGTCAGAATGAAAGATTAAAGATTTAACAAATCTCTTCAGGCATTTAGAAAGCTTATTGTTTTTATTTAAAAAATTATGAATCGCAGCTTAAACATTTGCTTTGAAAACATAAAAAATAATTAAAATTAAAATGTTGAAATAAATTTATAAAACTTGCTAATTTCATGAAATGTTTCCATTAGGCTTAAGTTAGAGCATCTTAGAATCGTTGGGAATGATTGAGATGGAATTGTAGAAGGCGCAAGTATAAGCTGAATGGGGGCAATAATGATAATAAGATAGCCAGTCTGTCCAGCACACTTGGGGCACATAGCAGTTATTGTCATTGACACACACATTGGAAATGAGTTGTCTTTGTGGCCAGCAATAAGCCAAGTTAAGCTGCTGCCTCATAAATAGCGGAGGGCGGTCTGACGGCCAGCTGATGATGAGCTGTGCAGATGGATGGTGTTTTAGATGTTGCAGCTAGTATATACATGAATGTGGTAATAGTCCACGCACCCAATCTCAACCCCTCACATTAAATGCCGTTGTCAAAGACCCACATAAATTCCATTGGTAGACAATTGGAAAACCAAAACAGTGAAAACCGCCAAAAAAAAAAAAACCTAAACCAAACCAAAAAAAAAAAAAAACGCCATCGAAATATGCGACGCTCTCGACGATTAGCTAAAGTAGCACATAAATTGTTTCTGGGTTGGGTCGTGCTGACGCTGTGTGGGATTAACCGAAGCATGTCGGATTGCAGTCTCCAGTTTACAATCAATATAGTCTGTAGTCTGTAGTCTGTGGTCTTTTTTACTTTTTTTTTCCAGTATCAGCCAAAATACAAACATGTATGTGTGTATGTGTAAAGCGACGCACTCAATCAGCCTAATTGGAAACAATAAAACGCATTTTAACGCGAAATTTTCTTTACAGCTCATTTGATTTTCATCGCGCCAGCTCACAACACTACAGTTGTGGAACAGCTTTGTGTGCCAGTCCACACCAGTCCACTGCAGTCTACTAGAGCCCATTCCACTCCAGAGATTGCCTCATTACTCATCTACCCATCTACACATTGCCCCAACCACTCATCGATGCATTGACTTGTGGTATTTGGGGGCCCCAAAAGTTATTGCCGACTAGCTGAGAGTTGAGTGAAAAGTTTGCCAGATCATTGGCAAAAGATTTTACATTTCGCATTTCCTATTGCCATTTCCCTAGCCCCTCCCCCATCGCCAACTATACGAAAAACTCGCATCTGGCAGGCAATTTTTTGATATATGACTTTCGTGGCGAAAACAAACAAATTTGCAGGCGGCCGAGAAAGAAAAGTTCATAATTTTGCAGGCTTTTTTAATTAAATGCCAAAGCAGCTCTCGCACCCAAAGTGCGAGTGGAAAACACACACACAACAGGCCCAAAAGAAATGTGCCATAGAAAAAAACATGTGAAAATCATTTGGCACCATGCGAATGAGTACGAGTGCGAGTGCGAGTGTGAGTGCGAGTGTGAGTGTGAGTGCACCATAGACCAGAGACCCATAGACCGTGGGACAACAACGACAGCACCGACAGATAAGGCTGGCCAAGTTGGAATCGGGGAACCGGGGACGGGCAACAGGGCCAGGCACAGGCACAGGCACAGGGACCGGGATCGTAGCCGTACCGGGGCCGTTCACAAGTTATGCGACCGTTTGTTGTAAACGGCACAAAAATTATGGGCGAAAAGCAAACAGGCCTCGGCAAAGCCTGGCCACCAACTCTATAAACTGGCTACAAAATGTCTACATTTTTATTTTCTTTTCTTTTCGTATGCAAACAAAAAAAAAAAAAAAAAAGAGAAAAGAAGGCGGCAAAAACTCCAATGCTGGAGTTATGGGCAAGATACTAACAGAAAAAAAAAACAATAAAGAGGTTGAGGAATGGGTGCGGGGTGTATGCGATCGAATCGATCGAGTGGGTTAAACTGGCGCCACAGCCTTAAATATACAAAAAAAAAAAGAGGGAAAAAATCCAATCTTGAGTGTTTAATTAAAGATGTAACACAAAGATTTGGTTGCAAGGGAATTTCAGCTAAGAAGATTGGAGCTGATCGATTGCAATGTTCTCACTTGCGTATTTATTTATTAATATTAACAACAATAAATATAAATATATAAAAAATAATATATTAAATTTTATTCATTTAAATAAGAGCTCTAGCGACTACAGAAAGGTGTCTCAAGTAGCCAGAAATATTCACATATATTTAGATGTATAGATTTTTATACATACTTTCTTGATCATAACTGACCTGACTTTGAAAAGTATAAATGTATATATATATATATACATATATATATATATATGCAGGAAGATATGTATGTATACAGAATACATAAATAGTAGCAGCAACAATGACAGGGCATCTGTCGGTCGTCACTTTCCTTTCTGAGCATAGCTAATGTGATGTGAAGGCATTTTCCCGAATGGGCGCGGCAGCAACACAATTTTCACTCTTTTCATTTTACACTCACGCCGTAATTTGCACAAACACTTTGACACGCACACACTCCCGGACGCCCAGCGATTGACATAGAAATAAATTTGCCATATCCCAAGTTTTTCCATTCTGAATACCCCTCTTCGCAGGGCGACCCGCTTTTCTCTTTTGCTATCACAAAGATCCGCACAAAATATTCTTTGGCCTGTCGGTATTCTGGCATTTGGAGCTCTCAGCTTCAGATTTGTGCTAAAAAATTTAACAGCTCGTCCAGCTCGTAACATCGGCCCCCCTCTCCCCCCTTCCCACCCACCGCATTCACACCCTCATCGTCCTTAAAGTGCCGCCAGTTCATTGTGAATGCTTCTTTTCCCAGTCTCAGCTTTGGTTTCTGGCGCTCTTCATCTTAGACTCTGTCTGTCTTTTATTATTATTATTTTTATGTACTCGCATTTTTTATTTTCCCCAACGACGATTTGTGTGGTTTGTGTATTTTACAATTTGATGTGATTTGAATTTTCAATGATGCCCCATTTCAACAAAGAGGGGGTGTCGAGATTGAGAGAAGCCAAATCAAGTAAATTTCGTATGGCACACGGCGAACCAAAATGGGAAAATATCAACCGATGCGTAAAGCTCGTCGTCCGCCCAGAAAGAAAGAAAAAAAAAATATGTTCAATGATGACAACGTCGACAATAGACGATGCCTCAAGAGTCACACACACACACACACACACACACACACACACACAACATCGATATGTCTTTGGCCAATGATTTCGAATGTGTTGCGACGCATAATTTTATTTATTTTTCAATTTTGCTGCCCACTTTTGGCACTGAGCTCAGCTCCGTCCTGCGGGCTGTCTGCGTCCTTAAGCACTTTGCTTGCTTATGAGCTAAGGCTGTTATGATAGCACACCACTTCACACTCGCACACACACACACACACACACACACACACAGATACACACACACACATACATCTATCGCATACTCAGATGTGTTGACAATTTGGTGTCGCCGCGTGCGCCTTGCCCCAACTTGTCGACGTTGCTTACATTTTTTCGGTGGCCGCATCAATTTTTTTGGCTTGCCAAAATATTTGTCGCTCGACTGGCATCTACATTTTCTTCTTTCCTCTCTCCCCTCTCCCCTCTCCTCTTCCCTCTTTCTTTTCTCTTTTTTATATTTAGCTTCGAGTGCAACTCTCTCAAGTATGTAAGTATCTATATGTATGAGAAACTTGCTATAAAGTAGCTCTATAAAAAATATCACTTGCACAATTCTCATCAAATCTCAATAAATTAATTTTTTTAATTTTAACACTTGTTTTTAATAAAACGAAGATCAATTTTTGTGCAACCTTCACATTATCTTCATTATCAAATCATTCACAATTGTGAGAACTTAGTTTGTGTATTTCAAGAAATTTTGTAAACTTTTTTTTTTTTTACTTTAAGCACTTGCAGTGCTACGTTTCACTTTATATGTGCTGCATATGTTTTCCAGCTTCAATTTGCAACATTTACTTCTTGCAATGGACATTTCCCATGCGAAATGTTCGCTTCAGTCTTGGCGTTGATGGCAGTGGGTGTTGTTGGGGAAATTGATGTTGTTGTTGTTGTTGTTGTTGTTACTGTTGGTGTTGGTGTTGCATACATAATTTGCATGTTTTTGTTGTTAATGTTGCTGGCAATCGAAATTGACACCCCCACAAAATGTGTTGACGCCTTAGACGCCAACACGCAAATTTGGCAAACAAATTACCCAAAATGTATTGAACCAAATTGCCAGCCAAATCGGAACTACACTAAGCTGGAGTTAAAACTGAAGCTGAGCTGAGCTGTGGTCCGTGGGTCCATGGTTGTGGTTTGGCTTGGTGGTTGCACCACACTTCATCCAGCAGATGGAGAGCCACATAGATAGCAGTCAGTTGTGGCATGCCTGGGCGTTGATAATTGAATTGAAAAGTTTTTAGTCGTACTTTTGGCATGCCAATTGATGGGACGGCGACAAAAACCGAATACAGTTAAGCGAGAGCCAACAGTTAAGGCGGCATAATTTGTGGATTGTGCAACAGCCACAACATATACATATATATATAAAGCCAAACTGGTAAGTGGAAACTGGAAATTGGAAAAGCGCAGGCAAATTAATGGCAGACAAACGCTGCTCACCAGAGAAGAATGAAATGAGCAAACGCAACGACGACGACAGAGAATAAGCCAAATAGGCACGATGAATGTGACCATAATAATAATGAATATAAATCAGTTTTAAGTTCTCAAGTTTTCCCAATTCCCTGTTGCTGTTGCAACTATGCAACGTCTTACCTTACCCCATTACAATTCCAATGATGCTTTTCGAAACACACTGCGTTAAATTGAATTTGAATAAACCCTGTGCATATTTCCATCATATATATATATTTTTTTTTTTTTTGGCTTACATATATATATATATCTGATCAACAGATTAAAAATAGTGTTTATTATGGCTACCAGCTGCATTCAGTTGCTTACCTCATCCGACTACCGCTAAACCAGTCAGAGTGTTCAGGCGAAAGGGCATTTAAGTGTCGTGAGTCTTTTGCTTAAGGATGGCTCCTTTTTTATTATGGCCCCATACATTAGCATTGCCGCTTGCGGCAATGTCACTTGGCTGCAGCTTCAGACTGCGACTTGCAGCGCATTTTCATAAGACATAAATTCTGCGATTTAGCTAAATGCGCTCTCCGGACTTTGCCTCTGTAATTTGTGGCAACCCAGCCAGAGGAAGTGGAGAGTCTGCAGCAAAGGCAAGCAGGAATGTAAAAAAAAAAAAATAATAAAAAAATAAAACTAGTAATAGTGCTCTAGTCGAGAGAGAGCTCGACTTGGAGACACCTTGTGCCCAGGTCTTTACCTTTTAATTGTACAGGTATGAAATTGAAATAAACTAAATTAATCGAATTTTCAATATAAATATGTATTTCTAAATCAATCTTAACAATATTTATGCGGATGATAAATTATAATCAGACTTATACTTACAAATTGTAGCTCATTGCAAACGATAATCGATTTGTAACGAGTTATCGATAAAAACAAAATGCATCTAATCTGCGTACGGTATGCAAGAATCTACATTATAAATTGGATATATCTTGCTGTAAAATTATACTTACAAATTGTAGCTCATTGCAAACGATAATCGATTTGTAACGAGTTATCGATAAAAACAAAATGCATATAATCTGCTTATGGTATGCAATAATCTACATTATAAATTGGATATATCTTGCTGTAAAATTATACTTACAAATTGTAGATCATTGCAAACGATAATCGATTTGTAACGAGTTATCGATAAAAACAAAATGCATCTAATCTGCGTACGGTATGCAAGAATCTATATTATAAATCGGATATATCTTGCTGTAAAATTACACAGGCAGACCGAACCTGCTGATTGTGACTAAGAAAATATATCGAGTCGTAGACTCTTTTTTAAACCCGATTAATACACTTGTACAGCTTCAGTGTGACCTTCCGCCCGTTTGGAGTGTGTACAGGGTATAAGAAGAAGAGAAAAGAGAAGTAAAAACTCCATTGGCATTAAATTACACTCGCACAGCGAAACTATGGAAAAGGCCCAGACAAAGCGACGCTGCGACTGCGACGACGACGACGACGGCGACTGCGACGGCGACTGCGACGACGACTGCGACGGCGACTGCGACGACGACTGCGACTAGAGCTCATATTGCATTTGGTACGTCTACAATACATGCACAATACTCGAATGGGACCCATTTCTGACGCCATTCCCCTCCCGCCCTTGCCCTCCCTCTCTGGCATCTTTCACCAACATTTTAAGAGTCTGTTTATGCGCTTTTAATGCCACATTTTGTGCGTAAATTGCATTAATTCAACGTCTAACAAAATCGAGACGCCAAAAAGAGGTTCGGGGGGGGGGGGGGGGGAGGTTGGCATCTGTTGGAAATAGAAATTGCATTTACTATGACATACGAACCAAGTTGCAGTCAAACGGCCAATGGCGTTGTCAATGTGCCACTGATGATTGAACGATTTATGAGTTGCAGCAACTGCAACTTCTGCAAGAGAAGGAGTAGGAAGAATTAACCGGTTTCGTAGCCAAGTTTCGATTTGTTGGCTTATACCAGCAATGCAATTAAAAGCAGATGCAACACAGCCCAGGCCCAGACAGTTGGCAGAGTTTCGATCTAACTATCGATTGGCAACAGAGCAGAGAGACGCAGTTAGGAAAAGGTTGCCGCAATCAGGCCAAGGTACTTAAAAAGACGAGACGAGACCAGACCAAACCAGACCAGCCCAGGGCGGGCCAGACTAGATAGAAATGTTTGATTCAAACAAACTGTAAGTCAACCTGTTCCATAGATCATCAATCCCAAAGCCGACTGCTTGCATTTCAATCTCCCATTCAGTTCTCATCCACTTTCAGTTGTCAACAGAATTCAGCGCCAATAGAAGCAATATCGATTTTATGAAAGTCATAAGTAATTATAAATGAAAATAAGTTGGATCATAACAAGATCAGGAACTTAAGTTATCAATATTATTTATATAAGAAGTAAGCGTTAAGTTAAATTATATAATTTTATGATGTTCCAAATTTGACTCTGATTCATTATTTCCAAAATGATTTTTGAGCTATTTCGTCTAGCGTTCTTTTCCTCGTTAAGTCCAAGAACAACAGTGTTGTACAAATATGGATGATGAATAACATTCAATATCTTAAATCATATCAATTGTTGTATTTGTTGTATTTTTAAATCCATATTGTGTTGAGCGCACTCATTGTTACTTGGATACCAGCACTATTGTGCTGCTTTTGTCTATGACCTGACATTTACTGCCGAACACACACACACACACGCACACACACACACACACACACACACACACACACACACATGCTCACAGTAAATAACGAAGAGATTTGTATATTTTTTATGTCGAATGATTTTACGTGTTGCGAAAAATGCATATCGAAGTGCTCTGAATGCAAAACTAAAAGCTTTTGCTTACTACAACTAAGTGTGTTGCTCTATGCTGTGTGTGTGTGTGTGTGTGTGCTAAGCGACAAACAAAAGCTGTTGGAAAATATAGAAAATCCCTTTGGGAAACAAAGTGCAGAGTAAACGACAACCACACACACACACCCGCATAAACTTTACCCCTTGCCATTTGTTGCAGATCTAAAACTGCATAACTGACAAAGGCACCCAGTAGAGGCAGAAGCAGAAGCAGAAGCAGAAGCAGAAGAGCTGTTATGGAGCGACTAGCATATGTAAATGTATGCATATATAGATACATATATTCAAGGAGCGGTATCCTTTGGCCGAGGATTCCGATTCGCAGTGCAGCAGCGGCAGCAGCATCAAGCGGCAAGCAGCTGCTTTCAATTGTCACGACTGTAGCTTTAACCCAGAAACATAAATATTGCAATTTATTGCAAAAGCCGTACAGCTGACAGGCGGTATATGTAGCATACACACACACACACACACACACACACTGTGTGCTCCTGCCACAAGCTCGCTAGATCTTTTTGGTAAAAGCTCTTCCGCTGCATAACTGAAGCCGAGGTTGCTGCTCAAAACGTTAGCCGCAGGATCATTTGGCAGACGAGTGGCACTCAAGTTTATCCATATACTCTACACTACTCTGATAATAAGCCGCGTGTGGCACGTTCGATGGGGACAAGAGATGCCCGCACGCATGAGAACATCAAATGTATTTAACTTAATTTAGTGGGAGCTACTTAAAGAAGCTTTTAAAAGTAATACAAATACAACAAAAATATTGCGAATGGAAACCAAAGCAAAGCGTAAACGTAAACAGCAAACAGAACAGCAGAGATTGGTGTGCCAGACTAGCAGATACCCTGTATATTACGTTCAAACAACAGACCTAAGAAGCAGTGCATAAATTTTCCCCTAATAGATTTTTGCATACTCTCTACATATAGCATATGTGCCAATAAAAAGGTGAGTCGGGCTCGAAACGCCTCCCTCAACTTCAGGAGGTCCTCCCTCATTCAGCCACTTTGAATTGGAATAGGGTATACAAAAAATCCAATTTGCCCGAGCAAAAAGCACGCAAAGCAAACTTTCACACAAGGAAATGGCTTAAAGGGTGGGTGGGGTGGGGTGTGGGTGTCGGGGGCATTGTTGTGTTGTACGAAATTCATTAATATGCACATACATGCATATGTAGATTATATGATTAAAAGCATAACATACATACCCCCAATCCACTTTAGTTACCCCCTGTTGTTGTTGCACAAAAGTTGTTCTTTACTTTTTGTTGAGTGAGTTGCTGTTTGCAGTTGGGTTTTGTTTTCCTTTTTATTTGTTTGATTTGGCCAGGCGAGCACTTGAAACAGTAAATGCGAATTTCTGCTCATGGCTAATGGAAGTGAGCAACAAAAATATATAAATAACGACAACATCACTAGCAACAAACAGACAAAGTTAGCGTAATGGAAAGACAACGGCAACAACAACAAGTGCCTCAGCTGATTTCTGCAGTCGCTATCGAAGCTGCCACAGCGTTTCCACATGTGATTAGAAACACCGCAGGAGCAGCTTACCAATAGGTGGCCAGGGGCAGGGGCGGGGAGAAGGGGAGAAGGAGGATATGGCTGCGGCTAGCCCGCAAAGGATCAAACGAACTGTGAAAGGGATGAATGATGTTTCAGCTGAGCAATGTTTGCCCTGACTAAACTATCTGCTAATGAAAAACAAGAAAGGATGTAACAAAGCTCACACGCCAAAAAAACACAGCCCCAACCAACGAACCACCAACGACCCACCAACCACCCACCAACCACCAAACTTATCCACCCGCTGGGATGTCGCACTCAAAGGGTTCCAAAGTTATTTGTTTGCCCAACGGAAATACATCAAAATAAATGCGAGCCAAGAGCAAAACGAAGTCAAATTCAAATACATATGAGGAACCAGACGGATACTTCTGCAAATGTGCGAATATGTGAATATGTGTCTCTGTGTGTCTCTCTGTGTGTGTGTGTGTGTGTGTTGCATGTGTATGTGTTGCATGTGTATGTGTTGCACCACTGGCCATTGACAAATATGGTCTTTTGGGCCTAAACAAATATTTGGCACACTTTTGCCAACAATCGTTGCCAGCCCAACGCACCCCCCCCCCCCACCACGCCCCCTTCCCTTCCACAGAGAACTACAGCCAGCCAGAGATGTATGAAATTTACCTGATGTTCAAAGTAATTAAACGAAATGCCAGCTACAGCAGAAAAGCAACAACCAACAACCAACAACACAAACGACAACTTGGTAAATTTGTGACAGAGGCGCGATGAATGAAACATACACAAACTATATGCATACAAATATGTGTGTATACAACAAGAAAATGGAAAAAAAGAAAAGCCAAAATGGCGTCGGAGTTGACAAAATTTATAAATAGTGCAAAGGGAAGCCACCTTTCAAGATGTGCATCGAGCGACACGAAAAACTGCAACAACAGCAATGAAAATCACAACACTTTATCAACGTCCCCGTGAATTTGCATTATTATTAATTATAATGATTATAATTATTATTAATTATATATCTTATATGCAGACATTTTCCCATCTTTGTTTTTAGCGCAAACGAAGAATAATCTCTCATGCGAAACTATTCTGGTAGAGCTGTGTTTCAAGTCCTGTATTTAAAGATTGACTAAGAGTTGAGCTTATATTAAATTTAGAGAATAATATTAATTATTCCGCAGACTTTATTTATTTCTTTATTCACAAATATCACAAATTTCGAACTACAAAATGAAAATTACACTTAAGTTATAGTCTATTTTTAATGTTTAAATAATTTTTCATAACTTAAATATATCTTTTGATGGCTCCAGGCTGTCTCCAAGTATTTTTGATTTTAATTAAACTATAAAATTAAAATAAACATTGGTTTTGGCTGTATTGTTTTTTTTTTTATCTTAAGCACTGACATAAGTTAAGATTAACGAGATCTTCAGATATATTCCGATATATTCAGATATATTCCGATACATATCCGAGTGAAACTATTGAAATTGTATAAAGTGAGAGGAATGCACTCAATAATAATTAGCTTAAGCTAGTTTTGAGTCGAAAGTCGAGTCATTAAATTACCTTGACTAAACTGAGACTCAGCAAATGCAAAAGGGCAAAAAGAAGACCGAAAGTTGAAAGTTTGCCAGGTTTTGTTTGGCTTTTGCGGTAGCCGTCGTATGGCAGCCAGCAAGAAGTCAACGGAGCTGGATAAGTGTAATGAGAAAAATTTTTCAACCAGCTAAAAGAAAAACGTGGAAAAAGAGGGCGACGCAACACCAAAAACAATAAACAACACAGCCAAAGACTGAAAAAGTCGGAGAAAGGCACCAAGAGACAGAGAGAGTCAGAGAGAGAGAGAGAGAGAGAGAGAGGGAAATAAGCAATGCGAAAGACGTACAAAAACTTTTCAATAGTAGTGTGACAGTGGGCGTTAGCCCGGGAGGCGTGCCAAGATGCCAACAACAAACGATGCCAACAAACACATCAAGCAACAAGCAACAATTTTGCGCTTTGGCTTTCCGTTTCCGTTTGAGCGACGTCTTTAAAAACTGTGTTGCCAGCACATCCCTCCCCCGCCACGCCATCTGTCTGCTGCTCCTCCTGCTGCTCCACAAACAAACTTCAATAGACCTGCCCCCCTGCCCCGCTGCCCTTTCGCACTTCTTGTCGCTGACAGTCACTGTAAGTAGCTGTGTAATAAAATTACTTTTTAAGTGCGCTGTGCTGCGCATACCTGTAAAAGACAGCAGGAGAGGAGGAGGAGCAGAGGAGCAGAGGAGTCGCAGCAGCCTCCTCTGACGCACAGAGAGAGAGACGCGGGAGGCATGAAACAACGCGCTTCATTGGCCACTACTGCCGGGTGGCAGACCCTCCGAGTCGTGGTAGTCATGAATTGGCAGCCCGAAGCGTCAAAGTCAAAGTCGGAAGTCATTTGAATTATTTAACACAAATGAGTGCTGAAGGCCAGAAAAAGAAGAGCAACCGACTGACTTCATCTCTAAGATGATGCGTCCTATGAATAATGTACCGTACCAAACTCTTTATGTATGCGATATGAGCAAGGATATGTGCACAGTAGTGTAATCTACAAATACAAATACAAATACAAATACAAATACAAAGTTGTAGCTGTTGTTGGCCGTTTTCTATCAGCAAATTGGCCAACGAACTACATCGTAAATCAGCGTTAAAGTTCTTCTCTCACATTTTTTCTCTTACATTTCCCTAGGAGGCAACTGCAATGTGGCCCATAAAATATGTTGCAAATTATGAAATATTTGAAACTTTCGCCCAGCATGCCAGTCAAGCCAAGAGCAGCCGCTTCCAAGGAGAATTGGGCAGAGGATGCTGCTGCTGGTGGGTCGCCGCTGTTCGTTATGGGTTTTAAGAGTTGTGTGGTGTGGAAATAAATTTTAATCGAAAAATGCGCCAAGGCAATAAGAGTCCAATGTTTCTGGACCCTCCTCAGCTGGAGCATTGAAGAATGGGCGGGGAATGGAGGGATGAGCAGGACCTAAGAGGGCAATGCGACAAGTTTAAACTGCAAGGGGGCACTCAATGGAGCCTAAAACTGCAGACAGTCTGGGAATATTTACAGGCATCAATCGGGCACAGAAGACAGCAGCTGCATCTGCAGCATGCAGCTGCAACAGCCACTGGACACCAGATAGCGATTCGATAAAAGTGTTCGATTATAGGCAATATCTAAAAGTCCTGCGGCACATTTGTTACGCTTGGCGACAACTTGAGCAGCTCTCAGCCATTCAGGCAACCACTTAAAAAATATTTAAAGGCCAATTCATAATAACTGTAAGAACTACAAAATAAATATAAATTTATTTATCAAAATAAAGAAAACATTACGAAAGTTGAGCTATGATTTAAAGTAATGTTAAAGTGATGCTTAATCAATACATAAATTGAAAATCATAAAAATCTACAAATTTAAATCACAGGCTTGCATTGGGCAGTTCTGCTTAACTATGTCTATTTAATCATTCTTGGCTTGACTTTAATTTCCAGTTTATTTACTTGGCTAAAATCTGTTGGCCACCCCCCAAATGGCCTGGCAATGAAGTATGGTCCCAGGACACCGCGTAAACAGTAAATGAAAACGAGAAAGCAAAAAAAATAACATGGAAAACAGGTTGAGGGTGATTCAGTTGTTGTTGTTGTTGGTGGGCTTTTGCTGAGCAAGTTGTGACTCTCATTGGACTGCTTAAATGTTGTTGCCTTATTCTTAGCTCATTTGGACTTAGCCCTCGCCTGATAGTCTCCTGTTTATGTAATTTTTCGTGCGGACGTCGCATTTATAAGACTTACTTGCTGGGGAAATCCTTTTTTTATATTTTGCTGCTATTCTTGAAGCTGTTTTGCCTGCTTTGGGCAGTGGGTCTCTTGGGGTTGATGTTGCTGTTGCAGCTCCAACTTCAAGGCGCGCGCTCATAAAATTTAATTAAGTGCAACAACAACAACAACAACAATAACAACAACATCGCAAAAATAGTAGTAACAGCTAAAGCAGCGATAGCAGCAGCAACATCGTTTATAAAATTCACATAATAACAATAAATTTTAAAAAGCGCCCCAGCTACACGCAGAAAAATAAGATTGGAGTGGAATTTGGAAAATCGGCATCATTTTGATGCCCCGAGCAGTTTTGCTATCGTTTCAGTAAGTTAATTTATAAAACAAATTTTTGCCAACGGTTTTAAAGTTATAGAATTTGCAAAGGATATTTCTTGGTTGTTTTTTGTTTTATGTGTACGCAGAAATTGATTTCTTTTTTATATCAAAATATTTTTTTTTTTTTTGGTAGTGATAAGATTCTAATGTAAAGAAATTTATTTTATACATTTCGAGATGATTTTACAAAATCCAAAAAAAAAAGTGTGTAGACAACATTTCTAAATTCCGGTACGAATTTTGTGGCAAGTGTAGAGTGCTCTGTCGAGGCCGGCAACACGGCCAACGCCGCTAGGGTATTAAAATTTATCGCCGGTTGCGTAGCACGCGCAGAAATTTTGCGTTTTCGCAGCTGACAGCAGCAGAAAGTGGGTGGCAGACTAATGCCACCAGACTCTGAGCCTCCTGCACAGAAGTAACGTCTTTGCCGCCCCTGGAGGCGCTTGCTGTTGCTGTTGTTGCTGTTGTTGCTGCTGCTGCTGCTGCTGCTGCTGCTGCTGCTGTTTCTGTTGCTGGTGTCTTTTTATTTCACTTAATTTTATTTCTATAAACTGTGGCGCCTTTTGCCGCTGCCACACATAGTTGAAGCGACACCGAGTCACATATGCTGCACACTCCTCCCCCTCCTCCTCCTCCTCACGATTAACATCCTCCATTCCCATTAAGTAAGCAAAATCATTTGTCTGTTTTGTTGCTTTGTTTGCTTGTTTGTTTGTTTGCCTGTTTGCTTGGCTTGCTTATTCATTTGGCGCGCATTAATTACACGACACGCATACGCCGCGTTGCACGGTTGGATAGCAAACTGGGAGCTGGGAGCTGGGAGCTGGGAGGAGGTCGCATAATTTATTAAAAAGCCAAAAGGAGCACCCCACCACCAGCAAAGCATGTCATTCATTCCTTGACAAGCTCTCATGCTTATGCGCATAATTTCAGGCTGGCCAAATTTTGCTTACATGTGAGCAGCAGCAGCAGCAGCAGCAGCAGCAGCAGCAGTAAGAAATAAAGGAAGCAACCAGGCAAGGAGGCAAGGAGGCAAGGAGGCAAGGAGGTAAGGAAGAACGCTGTCCGCCTGAGACGATGGGGATTTGCTTGGTAGTTTCGGCTCAACATCATCATCAGCTGTTGTAGCTGCTGGTGTTTGCCTCTTTGCCTGCTTGCCTCCTTGCCTGCTTGCCTCCTTGCCTCCTTGCCTTGTGGCATCCTCGTCAACACAAATGACTGTCTCATGTTAGCTGCTAAGCTGTCTTATCTGTTTGCTCTGCCACATCGCCCCTGACGCATCTGTTTGCATGTTTATCTGTCAGTCTGTTTCGGTTTCTCTCTTGCTGTCTGTCTGTCTGTCTGAATGTCTTCTCTGCTCTGCTCTGCTCAGCTCTGCTCTGCTCAGCCCTGCTCTGCTCAGCTCAGCTCAGCTGTGGCCCGCCAGTGATTTCGACTTTGTTACTTATTTAATTTGTTGCTTATTTGCTTGGGTCGGCAGCAGAACAAAGCTCGCAACACATCCACTCACTTGTTTGCATATGTTTAACATGCTCCCGATGATGCTTCCCAGCTCCACAGAGCTCATGCTCCTTATATGTTCTTTCCTGTCCCTGTCATTGTCCTTGTCCTTATCCTGTTTACTTATGTTTGCTAATGATTTGCCAGCCTGCTAATCAAATTGGTTGCCCCACAAGCTAATGCCATTACAAATGAAGCTCCCGTTGCCCTCTGAACACTGCATTATGTTTATTGATCGGCCAATGGGAAAACAAGGATACGGAGGTGTAATGGCAGAGGGAGACAGAGGGTCACTTCAGTCACTTCAATAAATTTGAAAACACACAAATAGAATGCTTAGCATTTGAAAAACTGACCACTTAAGAAATACACTGAATGAACTGTACATTGAGTATTTAGTCGATCCCACATAAGGCATATATTTTTGAAAACTAATATCTACACTTTTATCTATAATAAAATAAAATATTTAATCTTTAATATTCCCCCTCTCAGTCTGTCCTTAAAGGGTCAACAGTCACTCGTCAATCTCGGAGTCAATCTCGGAGATTGCAAATTAAGAATATAATATAATAAAATAATTCGCGTTGTAATAAACTATTCGCCCTTTTTCGAGCAGTGTACGTATGCAACTCACCTAAGCCCAAAATCAAGTGATGCGATTTAAGGCGCTTGCAAAGTGTTTTTGGCCAAAAGCGACCATGATGATGCCAATAAATTGCTGGCGCCCATTTGTGTGCAGTGCACTAAATAACTGCATCAGAGACAGACCACCCGGCAAAGCACTCACCGTGCAGCACGCAGCACGCACCACGTACACCACTCACCACCCTCTTGGCTGCAGTGAGTGTTGCAAGCATTGCCAGCTGTCGCTGGCAGACGCGTCGTGCAGCAAAATGAATGAATGCGAAAAGAAAGCAAGAATTATGTGGCAACAGGATGCGCTGACATTTATCACCTGCGTCGCTGCCGACAGCAGCGTCAGATGGAGGCAGAGGCACAGGCACAGACAGAGGCACGGGCAGAGGCAGAGGCAGAGGCAGAGGCAAAGCCAGTGCGAGTGGCAGCATCAGCATCATTGCAATTTTGCAATGTTTAGTTTAGTAGAGCGTTTGTGCTTTGGACCCTTGGCTCAGGTAACAGGCAAAATGTAAGCCCATTACCAGTTTCACTGGCAGTTAAAGCCAAAAGTTTTTTTTTTTTTTTTTTTTGTCAGTTGTTTAACTTGCAGACTGTTTGATTATGCCCCCAACGCTGACGGCGACGCTGGCTGCGTGCGTCGCGGCAGCATTAACATAAATTTTCAACAGCTTATGCACGCATATGAATATATTATGCCGGCTGCCGTTATTTATGTGTACCGGCTACCGAAACTTGGCACAAGTTTTCGCTGAAGGGCGTGGGGAGGGGGGTACACAATAGCAGGACTCGTGGCAGGATAATCGCTGCTTAGTGCAGTCGCGCGCATAACGCGCCAACCGCCATTGATAACCAGTCGTCTGCTCTGCTCTGCTCAGCTCTTGCCCCTATTCCGGGGCAGGCATTCTCTAACATTCCCCATCCCCTCTAAGTCTATCCTTAAAAGCTCATTGAAGAGCATTCAAATTGAATTTACATGCAGGCAACTTTTGTTTACTTTGTGGCAGCAGCAACAGCAGCAGCAACAGCGACGGTGAAATCAAATTTAAATCCGCTGCCTGCCACATTACATGGACGAGCGCCCAGAGAAGAATTCAACAAACTCACCCAAGCCAAGCCAAGCCAACCAAGAAAACCACCCACCACCAAGCACCACACACACACACACACACACACACACACACACAACCACCGCTCAGGTGGCAAGCAGACCAAAAACTGTTTGAAGTGTTCTTTGCTTGTGTTTCTCAAATGGAGTTGGGCTTGAGGGGGGGTGGTGGAGATTGTGTTGCCAAATTATTTTTATTTATTCGTGCGTTTAACATAAATTTGAAATTAGCGCCCGCTAGATGGCGCCAATACAACGATTTATGGCCGGAGTGCGGGCCAAACTGCGACCTTGTAGCAATTTGCCAAATAAAAGAGCCGCTAACAGATCCCTTATCGGTTTACTTTGTTCGATTTCAGGCGAGGGATGTTGTTGTCTGGAAACCTAGTCATATATATATATATATATATATATATACTATAGAAGCTATATAAACATAACATATTTTATATTGATCACGAATAGGTAATGATCTTTCAAAATCTATTATATCCTTTGTATTTGATTTTATTTAAATTATTTTTTGGTTTTCTTTTTCATTTATAATTTTAAATGAATTATTCATTTTTATTTTTATATCATCATTCAGTTAATTAATTGAAATTTTATTTGTTCAATTCATTTACAAATATTTTGACTGTTTTGAACTAATAGAAAAATAATAATAATAATAATTAAATTAAAATAACTGACTGTCTTGGCTAGATCGAAATAGAATATATATTATAGAATATAATATATAGATGCCTTCTACTGTCCGTTAAATACTTTGGCACCACTTCAATATACACGATTTGCCCTTGTTAATGGGTATACAAGAAATGCGTGCAATGGTTTCAGCCAAAACGCCAGTAAGACAAGTTTAAGTTCGCATGAATCAACAAAGAAACACTGAAATTAAAAAAACCGTTTTCCATGATTATTTTTACCAATAGAAATATATACTGAATTTCTTAGGCTCTGCATTGTGTAGTATCGATATGCCTGTATATATTAGCATATGCGTAATGTTCTCGATAGACCTGCGATAGAGAGCACTGCTGTCGATAAACAACAAGAGTTGCTCACTTTGCACAAATTAGGCACCAATCAATATCAAAAGCAAGTAAGAATGCTGTAGTCGAGTGGGCTCGACTACGATATACCATTAACCCAGTTAAATATATCATTGTTTTATTGGCAAATTTCCCTGTATCGATAAAATAAAGCAAACAGAATCTGCGCCTGGTATACGAGAACCCAGATTACAAATTTGAGATCCGCGTGTTCATACAGACGGACGGACGGACTGACGGACAGACGGACAGACGGGCATGGCTATTTCGACTCTGCTGTTCATCCTGATCAACAATATATATACTTTATGGGATCGGAGATGCTTCCTTCTGACTGTTACATACATTTGCACAAACCATTATACCCTTTTTACCCATTTTTAATGGTTTAAGGGTATAATTAGATTTGCATTCAAAGCACAACTCTTTGGACATGCTCGCTAGATGGTGCCACTTGCCGCTGCTACTGCTGCAGGTGGTGGAGTTGGAGTTGGAGCTGCTGATTTATGAGCTGTTTATGTGAATGTGTGCAAACAGCGACCTTGTTTCGAATTGCCGACAAAAACAAATCTTTTATTGGGCGCGTTTGGCAGCTCATAAACCTCAAGCAGAAACGCAGGCCCAAACCCAAGCCCCATTGAGCCGCCTATTAACCTCAACGTGTTACCTGCCACATGAATAAATCAAAGCCTTCCCACACACCCACCCACATACACACAACCAGCAACATCCACCCCACATACCGCCCGCATACCCCTTTCCTCCGTTCACAGCATGCTGCCCCGTTTCACAGTCATTCAACTGCCTGATGATAAATGTGTTCGGGGGTTTTTCGTGCTTCGCTTGGCTTCGTCTTCGATTTGCTTAACAAATTTGTAAGATTCTTAACACATTTGCATATTGCGTAAGCGAGAGGAATCCCATCAGCTGCCCACCTCCCCACCCTGGCAACACTCCACATTTATCCCTCACAATCTCTGCCCCCCCTTAATCGTTGCCATTCCTGTTTCTGTCTCTATTTTTATATTGCACACTGGCTTCTGGGTATCAAGTGTGGAAGTACTGAAATTCCTTGACGACTTCAACTTGGACTGTTTCTTGTACTTAATATTCTTGTTGTTGCTGATGTTTTTGTTGGTGCCACTGAATGAGTTGCACAGTAATGACGACATTTCCTTCCGACATCGACGACAGAGTTGCGCTGTCGTTTGCGCTTTTTATTGCCGTCGACAGGGTTGCCCTTGCGCTTTAAAAAATGGATTTCTGTATTGAGTTTATTTATTTAGGTTTCGCGCTAGCGGGCGTGGGTTTAGAAGGGTCGGGTCGCCCAATCGATGTTGCTTGATAAAAAAAAGTGCTGGAATTCCCTTCGACATTTACGCCAACATCAACTGCCACCCGCCGGCTTCCCCCTCTGTCAATTTTCATCGCTGGCATTTTGCAATGACTCTCAACAGATTTTTTTTTTATTATTTTTATTTGTCGCTGAGCTCTTGGAATTTGTTGCCTCCCATCGCTGGCACTCAACGAAATTGACCTGCATTTCTTTCGTGGATTTCTTGCGCTCGGCATTTTTGTTCGAAATTTTAGCCAAGGTATGCGCCAATCATTTGCGTCATTTGCGAAACGCCCACCAAGCTTGCCATTGCCCATGCCTCAACATGTTGCCCCAGACAGCCACAAGACTTAGCGCCTCCGCTCAAATGCAGCACACAGCTCCCCCCCACTCACTGCCGACAGGCAGGTAATGCTCCTAAAGCCTTTTAGAACTCTTAGAAAATATCAGAATCTGAAGCAGCTGCAAGTGCGTTGCGCCTCCGGGTTGAGCTTAAATCAACAATTCCGCAAGACCCCAACTCTGAGCCCAATTGTAAATTGCACATTGAGGATTTGGCTGTCAGTTAGATGTTGGACACTTGTGGCACTTGTTGTTGCATCAAAACAATTTACAGTTTACATTCTATCAACTATAAGTGATTAGGCTCAACTGATTTCATTACTTTCACTTTAATCAGCATATTTGAAACATTCACACTTGCCTATAAAATATTTATTTTAATTGTCTTTTTTTTATTTAATAATGAAATGCTTACTTGTGTTTATTTTTACGCTCTTGCAGATTTCAGTGCCGGTAAGTTTTTTAGTAGCTTGCAAACTTTTGAATAAATAAATGAAATTAAATTGTAAAAAAATGATAATTTATAATAACATCCTCTATATAAGCAAAAACACCTCTTAAAAGTTGTTCTTAATTTTTTGCATCGCCCTAACTAAATTTTCAATGAAAGTCTGATTTTCATGCACGGTCCCGTTAGCCTAAGGCTACCCCATCCACTTGGCGTGAGTGCGCTGCGGCGTCGACACATAAATTTATTGCATGCAACTTCGGGACAAGTGGCAAGAGCAGAGCAGCTGCAAAGCCGGCCAACTAACTGGAGCCGCCACCACTTAAGCAATTATTAATGTTAATGTCTTCATTACAATTCATTCTCGTGTTCTTTCCAGGCCGCTTTTTGCCCCAATGGAACACGCCCATTTAGACCACAACTAGCTGCCAATACGATAAGGGGATGGGGGCTTAGTCCAGTGACAACAAGTGAAAAAGCGTTGCAAATAAATTAACGCTAATCACTGGTCGGCGCCCGATTTTTTAACAGACACAAAACTGAACGACCAACAAATAAAAAACGCGTGCAAATCGCATGCAAATCGCGTAGGACAATAAATTATGTTTGGCGCGATTTGTGAAATCAAAGCACAGAAAGGCAGGCCGAATGCAGAGCGAGGGGAAAGGAAAGGTTGAGGGCGGCCGTTGACTTTAATCGCAGGTAAGTGGGCGGCAACGGAGGCGTGTCAATGTGGGCGTAACACGATGGGGAGGTGGCAACAAAAACTCAACCGGATTGAAAAGCCGAGTTGAGTGACTGCAAATGATACTTTAATGTGACAGGCGGAGGTTTTGGCGGTGTGTGGACTGTGGAGGGGGAGCGGGGGTACCTCTGTCAGTATGCTTCTGATTTTTGCACTTCTTTTATTCATTATTTTTTCAACGCTGCGGTTTTTCTACTCTATCGCTGTCGCAATACAAAAAACGGGAGCCTGCGATGAGTGAACGGCAAGAAAAAAAATAATAAAAAAAACTATCGCATCCCATTCTTTGCTGGCAACCTTTTTTGCTGGCGTCCCGTTGTTGTTTTTTTTTTTTGCGTTTTAATTCCCGGGGCGCGCTTTCAACGCTTGTCATCTTACCGCTAATGGCGGCTACATGTCAACCACTCATCTCATGCACCGCCGCCGCTGCCACCGTCACCGTTGCCGTCATCGCCACCGTCATCGTCATCGTCACCGTCATCGTCATCGTCACCGGTTGCCAGGTCCGTCTACGGGTCCATATCCGTTGGCTCAGAGCTGGTTGCTCGTTTTCCAGCCATTCATTCATTTAGTCGTGTCGGGCACGCTGACGGCAACGTCATCAGCAAAAGCGGCAATACCACCTCCTCCACCAGCACCACCAACAGTGGCACACACAGACGCAACAGAATGAGTCGCTAGATGGCGCTGAAGCGCGCCCGCATGACGACATCAAGCATGAAATCGCTTTGCCAGCAGAGCCTCAGCCAGGCAGCCTGACAGCCGGACAGCCTGACAGCCAGCCAGCCAACCTGTCGTCATAAAAATTTGTATACATAAAAAACAACAACAAAACAAAGCAAGCCCAGCAGCAGAGAAGCGCCAGTAGTTATTGCTGTAAGGAGGCAGGAAAGAAGATGCAAAAGCTGGAGAAGAATCTGTGGAGTAGGAGGTGCGGGTCGAGGTGAGGCGAAGCGAACTGAAGGAACAATGCGTCGCCACTGACGTTGAGGGCGTTACTTGGCAAACACAGCGAACAAGTGGCAGACCAACCACGAAGTCCAAATGCTCTTCCCAAAACTCAAAGAGTGGCCAAAATTCGCACACCTGAACAGTAAGAATGATGTGTAGACGATATCTTGTGATCTTTCCAAATAAAACTTAGGAATTAAATCCAAATTTAATAATAAATTCAGTTTCTTTATGAAAATAGTGTGCCCCTGGTTTTTAGATTATGACTATTATTCAACCAGCCTATATATATATATATATATATATATATATATATATATCGTGCCACTTTGTACAAAATCAGACATCGGCTTTATCTTCCCAGCTTAAGACATGTTTCCCTCTGAAACTGCCTCTTTTGTGGAGAAGGCATATCTGATGATACCAGATATAAGAAAACAATCCCATTTTCTATTTTTAAAATCCACCAGTTTTTATCTTCACACTTATTTTGCTGTCCAGAGGTGTTTGTTTGCAAAGGTGCAACAATTTATTGTTTATTCTTCTTTGATTATTTTTGTTAATTAAGTCAGATTACAAAGAACTCATTGACTAACTTAGGATATTATACTATATTATTAATGAGCTGAGTAAATTCATTGCCAAGTGAATACTCTTAATTTAAGCATAATCTAATTAAGCTTGATGAATATAAGAAACTCATCAACTGATTGTTCTAAAATTACTCTATTTTTTTTTTTTAAATATATGCGAATATAACGCAGAAGTTTGTATTAAGAATGTACTAAAATTTAAAAAAAAATATATATATATCTTAGAAGAGCACAACAAGTTTTGTGCCACATAACAAAATGACACTTCAAGCATTTAAGGAAATTGGTTGAAAGTTGCTTAACAATTTACTATAAAAAACCCTATATTCAACTTTAGCACAGATTAATTTGTTGTATTCAACTGTGGACTGCAGGGAATGGAATATAAAGTGAATAAATTGTGGAAGCTGCCCCAATTCGAATAGAGCAAAACTCAAATGCCACATAACGATGCTGCCAGGTGGCACAGTGCGTGGGTGGGGGGGGGGGGGGAGGGAGAGGGGTGTGGATAAGGGCGCATATCGCTGGTTGTGGCTGAAGCAGTGTGGAGACTGGAAAGGCACAGTTTTCGCTAATGAGTTTCCGTCTGATGCAGTTGTTATTTTTGCTGCGGCTGCTGGTGTCGCCTCTGCTGATGAGGTCGGCTAATAGTCAGACCGATAGAGCAGCAGCAAGGAGCTCAGATGCCTTTTGCCAGTTACGCGGCCTTCGACTATCAGTGAGTTGAGATGCACCTTCAACAGTAACTGCAACAGCAACAGCAGCTGCAACTGCAACTGCAACAGCAACAGCAACAAGCAAGATCTGCAACATATTTGCAATGATTCAAAGTCATTAGCGAGCTCATTAATTGGCCAGTCAGACTTTTCCGTTTTGCCTGTCAGTCACAAGTAGCTGTAGCTGTTGTTGTTGTTGTTGGTGTTGCTGCCGCTGTTTGCATTGACAGCAACAGCAGCAACAACAAACAAACAAACAAACAAGTAAACAACCAAAACAGTCAGTCAATCTATCAGTGAGTCATTCACGCGCTGACAAGTCAAACAAGGCGACAAGGACAAGGACATTGCTACTGTCCCCAGTTGCCTGTCACAACAGCAATAGCAACAACAGCAATAGCAACAACAACAACACCAACACCAACAGTGGCAACACTGGCAGGAACAAGCTAATCCCCAACTGAATTTCAGCAGTGCCAAGCCTGGGCCACATTGCCAACGACAACATTTGTTAAGTATCTTGAAATATTATTTACACTTTACGCAAAAGACTCAACGCAAACAGCAGCAGCAGCAGCAGCAGCAGCAGCAGCAGCAACAGAAGCAGCCAAAAAGAAAATGGTTCTACACTCAAAGAAACAAATGCACAGTTAAATATTGAAGAGCTCCACGAAAAGCCGAAAGTTCTTCTGGTCTCTTAAAAATAAAGTGAGCTGCTCTTGGAGCAATTTATTCAAATCTTATATGGCTTCTTTTTTTTGAGTGTATGCCACTCTGCTGCTGCTGCTACTGCTGCTGCTGTGGGAGATGATGTTGTTGTTGTCTGCTAGTCAAATAAGTTAATCGCTTTACCAACTGATGGGGCTGATGTTGAATAAGGGCGGGCGGGTTGCATGGGGCGGTCAGCACTTGAGTCAAATTGTGAACCGGTTTAGCAGACTTTGCTGTCATATTTTTAGCTTAGGAGAGCCGCCTGATCTCCGCTCCCCCACCCCCACCCCTCCCCATGGCCATGCATACGCAAAACTATTTTTAAATGACATCGCAGGCAGACAAATCGGCGCAGACAGCGAGAGAACGAGAACTGGAAGCAGCTGCAGGAAAGGAAGAGGAGAAGGAGGAGCGGAGACAGCTCAAGCAGATGCTAAAGATGCTCTTCGAGCAGGAGTTGGCGTTGGGGGAAGGGGAAGGGAAACGCCTGGCGCTGTTCGATGTCGACCTTTAGCAAACTCTTCGCAATGCTGCTGCGGTCAAATGCCAGCCTGTGAAACTGCTCGACTGAAGTCAAAGTCAACGTCGACGTCAACGTCGACGCCTCGGCGTCGGCGTAGGCGTTGCTCCAATTGAAATTGCATTTGCATTTGAGATTTTAATTGAATTGCATTGTTTCAAGGCGTCGACGGCGCAGTTGACGTCATTTGTTTGTTGCCGATAACAGAAGAAAGTGAAATGTCTTTTTATACCCTCAACGCATTTAAAACTGGTAAAAAGGGTATAATGGTTTTGTTCAAATATATGTAACAGGCAGAAGGAAGCATCTCCGACCCCATAAAATATATATATTCTTGATCAGGATCAACAGCCAAGTAGATATAGCCATGTCTGTCCGTCTGTCCGTCTGTATGAACACGCGGATCTCAGAGACTATAGGAGCTAGCGACTTCAATTTGGAATATAAGCTCTCGCATACCAGGCGCAGATCAAGTTTGCATTATTTTATCGATAACTGCCTCTGTTTCTGAATTATCGATATATTTCGATTTCCGATAGCAATAAATTCCACAATTTAAGAGGCAGAGGCTTCTAATTTATACATAATATGCATATACATATTATTGATCAATTGTCGAAATTTCATTAAGATCGAATAAGAAACACCAAAGTTAAAGTCGAAAATATATTCTCATATTGATCTCATTTCTATCAGCAGCCGCAAGCATTTTCTGTATGCATAAATAGGCGAGCGCATGTGTGAGAAAGAGATGGCATGATTATCGACGCTAGCGTCAATATATTTATGTGTATTCTGCAGAGCCCCGATAACTACTATGTCTGTTTGTATGTATGTATGTATGTATATGCACGTGTTTGTAGCCAGCCAGTTCGTGTCAGTTCGGGCTTGTGAGTAAAAATACTCTGTAAGAAATTTAATTGCGGAACTGAACATTTGAGTGCAAATCATCTTAAAGGGAAATTTGTCAATAAGAATAGAATATATTTAACAACTTGGTTAAGGGTATCTCGCAGTCGAGTTAACTCGACTAAAGCATCTTACTTGTTGATTTTCTTTTTGCTTTTCTTTAGAATGCATTGTCTAGCTACAATTTTCGAAGACATACACTATATTGTTCAAATGGTCGATCCACTGCATGCTGCAACAGGCTGTTGATATTATTTGTATTAAAATAATATTAAATATTAGTTATTAATTTAATTCATTTCAATTTATCTACTCTTATCATATCTATCAGCTTAATTTGAAATCAGTGCTTTTAAATTGTGAGCTATTTAATTTTAGAACAATATTATTGTAACAATATCAATAGTTATAATAGTAAAAAATCCTAATATTAATAATAACATAAATTTAATTAATAATAACTGTAAATTATTATATTATTATATTATTATATTAATGAAATTAATGTAATTGAACAGTTCGCTTTTTCCTACTTCGAATCCAGTCAATAGATACGTCCAAAATTATTTATTGCTCTACGTAATCATGTTTTTTTGGTTTTCTGCATAAATATAATCAAGAATAGTGTATATTTTGGTGTATTACATTGATTTTTTAGACGTATTTGCCATCTTCTTGACGCTTTTCATCTTTTGCTTTGTGCTTGCGACCCTCTTGACAATGGGCCCTTCAGACACGAATACGAAATTACATCAAGTAAATTGATTTCGAAAATGTAATAATTATGCATTAGGCCTTCTTTGCTTTAATGTGGCCTGTACTCTGGTCAGGTCTGGTTGCCGACATTCATCTGATCCCCCCGTGCTTGTCCCCTTTCTGCCTCATACAAATATCCGTTTGCGGTCAGGCAACATTTGGCCCTTTTAATTGGCCAATTTCAACGTGACGTGTTTTTTCTTCACACAGCATCATTTTATTTGTTGTTGCTTTGTTTCGTTTACTTTGACACTGCGTAAAGTTATGAACGTAAGGCGATGGGGTGAGGGTGGCTGTGGGGGGGTTGGGGGGCAGCGTCTGGCATCAAACGCATATCATTTGATTACAATTTGAAGGGCTCCCTTCTCCTCTCCCCGTCGCTATGCATCTTTGCATCTTTTGGCTTGTGTGTACACAAATATATTTTTGTGAGAGAGATAATTGAAAATTAATTGCCTTGGACAGCTGAACATGGCCAGGGAGCAGTCACAAAGCAATGTCGAAAAATCTCAGCTGGTTGCCCAGGCAACCAAAGCAGACCAGACCAGACCCAGACCAGACCCAGACCAGACCCAGACCCAGACCAGACCGACACCAGACCGAGACCAGATTAGCCATGAACGAACGAACGGGTTATTTAATTAGTTTTGACGCGCCCAATGTTGGTTAGCATTCGAGGCATGTTCATGAATGTCTGCATGTTTGCATGTATGCAACTAAGTGCTTGCCGTAGGTTCTGCGGTGGCTCCGTAGGCGTCTTGGATCAGCGCGCCACGCGATCGGATCGCGTGCGACACCTAGCGTCCCAAAACGGAAGCTGTCACACGCAAAATTGATTGAGTTTCGCTGCAAGCTGCCTTCGCAAATCTTCTAATAAACTTGTGCGAAAAGTTCAAAGGCGACCTGAATGTGAATGAGTATGAAAAGAGCAGATGAGGATGAGGATGACGATGACGCATGTGAATGTGAGTGGACAATGGTCATGACTATCATCTGAGTGTGTTCTTGTGTGTGTGTGTGTGTGTGTGTGGGTGTGTGCTTGGGCACATTGCATAAACGACAAATAAACAAGATTTCACAATCAGCGATGGTCCCGAAACTGTGTTTGAATTTCGAGTTAAATGAGTGAAAGGGCACTGGAGGAGGGATGAGAGGGGGTGGGCCGAGCTGAGGCAACAGCAGTGAGGCAAATGGCAGTTGCCGTTTGTTCTTCTTGTTCCCTGAAGCCATTGAAAATTGCTTTAAAGGGTATAAAAGGCCAAAAAAAATATATATATATATATATATATATATATATTCTTGATCAGCATTAGAATACGAGTTTGGCTGACCGCCTGTCCGTCAGTCTGTCTGTAAAAATTAACAGTTAAAAGAGTCAGAGACATCAATTCATTAATATATTCACTTTAAATGTATTTTGTAATCGCTTATTCATTTGATCGATGCTACTTCCGAGATCAGAGTGTTCAAGATATAATCTTCAATTTGAAAATTTTATTAAGATCAGTTTTAAAATGACGTCAAAAATTGTATATTCCTATTTGCCAAAGTTAAGCAATAAATTACCTCATTTCTCAATATACCGTTAACTACATAAGTCGAACCACTTTGACTAGAGCATCCTGGGTTCCTGCTGCTGTTGATGAGCATGAAAAATGGAGCACGAACAACTTGCACGCAAATTCACATTCACAATCCCAACCAAATGCAATTTGCATGCGAAGCTTTCCCCTCCCACCACCCAATACATTGCTCATATCTTCCCATTTGCTGACACATGGAATGGAGAGGGAGGGGTTGAGAGGGGAGGGGAGGCCGGTCGGCGTTGTCTACTGATTTCAAATGACAACCCGCAGCAGTAGCAGCTGCCTGCTGGTTGAGTGGAAGATATGCCAAGCTGCTCCAGCCACAGGCCATGAGAGTGCACACTTGTCAACTGTAAGTCCCAGTGAACGCAGACAGTGGGACAGCAGGACAACTGGCCAACTGGCCAACTGGCAGGATGGCAGAAGTCCAATGGTTTGAGCTTGCACTGCAGAATTTGGTTGTGCTTGCAACTGGACAACTGGGTTTGAGTTTTTGGGGGCAGAGTTTCAACATTTGGCTCCGCTTGTTGAGTTTAACGATCGCCGCAGGCAATGTCTCTGCCTAACTCAGCATGTGAGTGTTTTCCCTCTCCCTCCTCCCCTCTATCGCTATCTCTACCTCGCTCTTGATGTGTGTAAGCAGGCAAATAATTGGAGCGTCAAGCCTTTTACCATTTTTCCATATGCCAGCGGGCAGATTTGTTGCTCAGCTGGCAAATGCATTAGCCTCCCACTTAAAATAAATACAATGACGGCAAAAATAAAAAATAATCCCGTTATTCATTCTCTTAGTTGTGTGTTCCTCTAAAAAAAAGGCTCTGCTCTCCTTAGATTATTAGCAATTAAAGTTATTATTGGCTATTAAGTTTCCTTACTTGGAAACCATCGGCCCAATTCCGAGCCAGCTGCTCCAAAACATAATATTCACCTTTCGACTGTAAATTGTTATTCATAAATTTGTTAATTGAAATCGATTTCATTTGGAATTGTGACATTGCGTTATTTAATTTACTGATTTTTTATATTATTATTATTATATTTTAATGATTTCTTATTTTTCTACAATTCTGGGGATTTCTTCCAACTAGTTGAGATTCATTAACTTCAACCATTTTGAAAACCTAAATTATCCATTCTTGGGATTGTCAAGAAAGGGGTTTTGGGAAGAGTTGTCTGATTAGCAATTCACCTTTGGACTGATCCCGATCCGAACAGAAATTCGTTTTATCGTCTAGGACCTTGTGCATATAATATGTATACTCGTATGTAAATATAGATATTCCCAATTCCGGGTTGCTTAGTTTTGTATTAAGACGGGTGTGAAACGCTCGCCAGATGCGGAATTCTAACTTAAGTCTCTATTATTATTGCTGCCTCAGGCACCCATTGCTGTAGTGCAATGCGACCTTCTCTCGTGAGTCACGAGTAAGGCACGGGCTGTGTCACGCGTGAATGGCGTGTTTGCTGTTCAAGTCAAGCGCATTTTGCAGCTAATTATGTCCACAGGCAAATGGGAATGCGGGGGGTGCGGTACATAATTAGTGGGGGAGTTGGGATGGGGGTGGGGGTGCGGAGTATCGCACGTTCGCATTGCGCATACGATACGTTGACCCAAATACACACACACACACACACACGCGCACACACACTCACACACATACACACATAAATTATAATTTCTCTTTGTCGCTGTTGTCATTTGGTGTTAAGCGCATTTTCGGCTAATTAAAAAAGAGCGACAGGAGAGCAAAGCACAGCCCAAGGAACATAAAGAAATGGAAAGCAGCGAAAGACGAACAGACAGACGGACAGACAGACGGACAGACGGACGGACAGACAGACAGACAGACAGACAGACAGACAGACAGCTATCTGAAAGAAGTGTAAGAAGAATGCAAATTAAACGAAGAAAAATGCGCCACACCATGCGGGGCAATAAAACAAATGCGTCGGCTGTGCTTGGTTAGGTGGGGGGAGGGTGGGGCAAAGGGGATAGCTGCGGGCGACGAAGAAGAAGCCATAAAAGAAGTGTAAACAAGCGCAGCTAAATTGAAAAAAAAAATAAAATAAATAAAAACAACAAATATAAAAACATTTTAATGAAAAAGCAGCTAAAAAGTGAATGACAACAAGTGTGAGATGGACAGATTGAGAGAGAGAGAGGAGAGAGAGGGAGAGAGAGGGAAGAGAGCTGCAAAGCTTAGGCTTTTTATACTGTGATACCGAAGGTATAATAGTATATTGGGTTTGTGCAATGTCCGTCATGCTGTCCGTCCGCCCGTCCGTCTGTATGAACGCGCGTTCCTCCGACACCCTTGGAGATAGAGACTCGAAACTGGAAAGTCCCTCAAAAGTTAAAGTGTCAAGGTTTTGGTCCTACGTCCACTAGGGAGCTAGGATCGATAAAATCGATTTTCGCAAATCGATAAAGCCACATATCTCCCACAATTTTACGGATACAGTCACCAATTTTGGTTGGCGTAATTTAAGAGCTACAGCCACACTTCGAAGAAGGGTTACAATCTTATGTCTACCTCAATCTGAAAGGCGAACCTGGACAGTATTTCTTGGCTGCACACAAATTATGGTATCATAGTATTTCGCTGTCGGTTACTTCCGGCTGCAACTTTCTCTCTTGTTTATTGTTGTTATTATCTTTTTTTTGTACGTATAAAAAGCAGGCAGAACAACAATAAAGCAGCCGCAGGAACGTCTAACCAAATTTCAGAGTGACAAATTATGATTTATGCTGCTGCAGCTGGTTGTTCTTAAGTTTGTTGTTGTTGTTGTTGTTGTTATCGTTATTGTTGTTGTAGCTCTTTGTTGGCTGTTTGTTGCTGCTGCTGTAGCTGACATTTTGTCACTGTCGCTGACGTGGGCTGCGCAGCAGCTGCGCAGCCAGCCGACAAGCTGTGCGCTGACAAAAGTTTTGAGAGCCGTGACACGCGTGATTCACGAAACAAAAGGTGCTTCATAAATTCAAAATCATGACACAAATGCCGTTTTATCGACCAGTCTGTTGCAATTACTGTTGCCAAAAGCAAAGATATTCAGGATTACCCTATCAGGCAACAAGCTTAACGTATTTACACAGTCAGACCAATATTTATTCATTGACTCTTGCCGTACATTTGAAAGAATTTATTTTTTCTTTAATGAATATTCATTGTATAAATATATATGTACAAATCTACTCTCAAAGTAATAGTAGTAGTTCTTCTGTTGGAAAATTTTGAAATAGTAAAAAGGATAAATGAATTCTTTCTCGCATTTTTGAAGTATTATTTTATTCATTAAATATATTATAGAAGCGAAGGACACTAAATATTCAACAAATTTAGTAACAAAACATTTAAAATAAACAATGAAATCGAATGAAAGTATCCAAATCTGTTTTCTTTACCACTTCATTGAGTTTATAAAAATTGGTTAGCTGATATTTGGATAATTCACTTTTGTGGATTGAGTACATTGAATCACTCCCACTTTAAAAGTCCCACTCTATATAGTCAATATAGTATATACATATTATAAAAATAGATAATTTCACATCTGCTGGGATAATCTTAAATATGTTAACCATATATACATACATATGTAAACACGTATGATGATTATAAATTGAGCTCCAACACTTTATATATTTTAGACCACAAGCTTTGCGTTTTATCTAACCATTTATATACACATATATTTTGTTAATTAATAATTAAATATTTATTCCGTTTCTGCATAAGCTAAAACGTGAGTTTGATTAACACTCAGGTGATTACTAATGCAATGTCATCCATTGAAGCTCTTTGGGGATTGCTTAGCTTCAATCTACACAATAAATGCCCAATTTCTGTATATCGAGTTATTTATTGGGTTTAACACACACACACACACACACACACACACACACACAAATACGCAAAGGGAGATATGTAAATCAATTGATGTATATCAAAAGGCAATTCAAAAATCATATTAAAATGTATCCACACCGATATCGTCTATATGTCTATATGTAAATATCTCCATTGGCAATCGCATCGAACGTTGCTCGCCTTTTTTTGCCAATCAACTGCTGCTCATTCAGTCAATGAATGAATAAATGGCAACTGTAAATGAAAACAATTCAAATTAAACATGACCAGGGGTACGTGGATGAGCCCCAGAGGGGACTTTGGCCATGTGCTTGAAAACTGCAACAGAGGCAAAAACTTCAATAGGCAACACACAAACCAAAAAAAAAAAAAAAACAAAAAAAAAACAAGGAAAAAATGAAATGAAATGAAGGAACAACAAAAACAACAAAAACAAAAACAACAACAACAAATATCAGCAGTGTACTTCAGGCTAATATCACAAACGCAATTATACGGCGAGGGAATCGGGCTGGAAGCTTAGGAGTGTTATAAGGTGGTGCGGGGTAGGGATGGCAGCTGGTGTAGCTCTGGTCAGCCACCAACTGGCATACGAGGATTGGTAAGCGAAAATGTGTTTTTTGTTCTAGCTCAACAAAAGCAATTGCCCATTGAGCCAGGCCGGGAGCAGTCACAGCACACAGGACACGGCAGCCAGGAGTGCGAGTAACAGGACCAGACGGCATACAAAACACTCCACACAGACTCGGACTCAGCAGCCCCATGGGGCATGGTCATTGTGGCACATTCAATACACAGACACACACACACACACACACACCGGGAATTTGAGTGGAGACCAACTAATAATAGGCAGGCACTTGGACAGACTGAGCTTTTGTCTCTCAACGATTTACAGGTAGCAAAAGTTTTCTTCCCCGCCCCCAAGTGTTCGCTCATGTTGGATTTGTTGATGATGTTGTTGCACGCGGCCCGCTGGGCAACTTAACGGAAGCGAGCAATTTAGTTGCTAAAAAGGCTCATTGAAGAGTTCCCAGTTGGTAGTCGACGGGAGACAGACGACAGACGACAGACTACCGACCAGACAACGATTGGAAATCTATGAGCAATCGGATGCGCACATGGGGGCAGGGTGTGGTGTGGTGTGCGTGTGGGTGTGGGTGTGGCTGATAAATGGTGAGCACTCCAAAATAAATTCATTTATTGACCGATAAATGGCTTGGCTGATTCATTCTGTTCATGACATTATTATAAAGTTTAATTAATTATAATTTTATGGTGTGAGCGAATCAATAACTTGCAGCATAAAATATGTCTTTGACCAGCCTTGTCGGGATCAACACTGATCCCAAATAGCAATCCCAACTGGGAAGAAACCCGACTTCAAGTATGCAATTCTAATCATTGATACTAATGCAACCAGCTGACGTTGAGGATCATAAGTCTGTGATTATCAGTTGGAGCAAGAACTGCGGAAAGACACACAGACGGACAGGCGGAGATGGTTATATCGATTCGGCTATTGATGGTGGTCAAGAATATATATACATAATGAGTTTGAATACAATTTTATACCAATTGAACAGTTACTTTGAATAGTTTTCTTTTTACTACTACGATTTCCAGTTCGATCAGTTAAAGAATCTTATAATTCAGTTTCATTGTTGTTAACTCTTAATATTATTAATAATTTCAATGGAATAAATCAATTTCAAATTTCTTATTTAAATACATATGAAAACAAATCAGATAATAAAGAAAGAGTGATGGCCCAGAAGAACAAGTGCAGAGAAGCTTGACTCTGCCACACGTCGGCTGTTAACTTCAGTACGAGTGTCGTGTACCTTTTATGGGAGTAACTAATCCTTGGGGATAATGGCTTGTCTACCTTATTTGTTGCCATGAAATCCAGCAGCTTTGCAAGAGGAAAAGCTAAGCACCTGTGAAAATCAATTTGAATACCCGTCAACATGTTATCTCCTTCCACTGCGACACTGGAACTTATTGAATTTATTGATTTTGCATGGCTTTAAGCTACTTTCAAACTGTCCCATTTCAAAGTGTCTCCCTCTCTCCCTCTCTCGCTCTCTCTATCTCTCGCTCTCTCTTTCTCTCTATCTCTTGTTGCATTTTGTGTGTGTAATTTGCGCGCTTTGTTTTAATTAAAATTCAAATGCGTTGCAATTTCATTAATTACCAGACACACACACACAAGCACACACACGCAAACACACACACACACGCACACACACACACACACACACACTTGGTCAGTCACTGTGGTGGTTCTAGTTGCATCCATTTTGCAATAGAGGCTTTGAAAACTGGCGCTGACGTGACTCTCACATTGCTTTGCGTGCCCCTTGTTGTTGCTGCTACTGCTGCCGCTGCCGCTGCTTCTGTTGCTGCTTCTGCTGATGCTGCTGCTGGCCATTGCATACCGACAGTCAAGCGAAGCATGAAAGCAAACGCAAACCCATCAACTAAGCCATGCCGCTCCCCCTGCCCCTTCCTGAGGGCCATGCGAGCATGTTATGGCTCCTGTGTCTGTTGCTGTTGCTGTTGCTGTTGCTGTTGCTCTGCTCTGTGTGTGTCAGTCAACAATTCAATTAACGTGTTGATGATTTTGTGGCATGCAACATGGCGAACGAGTCCTGGCACCGCTTTATCTCTCTCTCGCTCTTGATTGCAGGTCGTTTGCCACCCTCTCTACCGCTGCTCTTGTGCAATTTGCGCTGCAGCATTTTAATGAGCAATTAATTGCAATGCAACATTCGCTTATTCTTTCTGTCTCTATAGCTCTCTCTCTCTGACTCGTTGCTTAAATGCATTGCCTACTTTGCAGCATCAATTTGTCAATTAGTTTGTCAATTGTCTCGCAACACTTTTCATATTCAGCAGCGCATCAATGAAAAACTGTTCACTGAATCCTCAATTAAACAAATGATTCGGTTCGCCATTTTGATTGTATTGTGTTGTTGTTGCTGTTGTTGGTGTTGTTGCTGTTGTTGGTGTTGTTGCTGTTGTTGTTGGTGTCGTCGCCAGTGGCAAAAATGCTTAACACTTTCAATTAAACGCATTAATTTTATGGGATTATGCGTTAGGACGCTCCAATCGGCTGCCAAGGTAAGGAGCAGAGTGCGGCAACGACAAAGTGGTGGCATCTAGTGAGGGGGCATGCCGCATCGCATATCAAATTTAATTTGCTCATTTGCCCTAAAAGCTTTTAATGTGTCTTGGGTGGCAAACGACAACGCTGTCCCCAAGACTCAACCTCCCCCAATCCCTCCCCCCCCTCCTGCTGCTTCTGCTGGCCGCATAGTCGAAATAGCTAAACGACCAAAAGAACGCACCGTGCGGAGGTGCAGAGGTGCGGAGGTGGGGAGGGAACCCAGCGTGTGCTCTGCTCTGCTCGGCTTCGCTGTTGCCACCTAGCAGTTGCTTGCTTGCTTACCGAGCAAAAATGCGCCCCTAATTAAATTCAATATTAAATTGAGCTAAACGCAATTAACTCGAAAGGCGCACCGAGCAGCAGCACAGCAGGGCAGGGCAGGGCAGGGCAGGGCGGGGCAGGGCAGGGCAGGGCAGGGCAATGGCAAAGGCGACTCTGCTGGCAGACGGACTGGCATTCCGCCAGCAAGCTCTCTCTCTCTCTCTCTCTCTCTCTGTCTCTGTCTGTCTCTCTGACAGCCTGTCCGCCAACAACTTTGCTGGCATAAGTTGCCACAAGCAGCAAGTAGCAAGCAGCCACATTACGTATACGTTTACGCAGCAAAAGCAGCGTTCAGATCTGAACTGTGATTTGGGCAACCCCCCCTACCCCAAACTGGCAGCAATGCAAAAGAACAGTAAACACGAATATGGCATAAATTTGAGAACAATCTATTTAACCTGTTTATATTTTTCCTAATCGCTGGCATTAGCCAAGTCTAACTCTATATAACTTATAAAGAGAAACTTGGTTATATTATAGATAGGAAAGAAGTTGCTGCTACTGTGGTTATATATTTGTATATATATATTTTTGTTGTTGCCATATTTGAATATATAACTTCGATATGTACTTCACACAAGAATTGACATTATTGCACCACAATTAGAATCAATCATTTGATTTGCTTCTTATGGCTAAACCACTGTGCGGCAACTGCTGCGATTACGAGTCGCTGACTGCTGCCACAAGCCGCTAACTGCTGCCGTTGTTTCAACGCCCACACAGCTAAGGACATCGCAGCAGTTACATAGATAACAATTAACAACGCCCCCACCCCCACTCACACCCCAACCCAGCAACCCCAACCCAGTCTATCTCGTGTCCCTCTGCGCTGTGGCTGTGTGCAACCCGCTGGCTACGTTTTGGCAATCTAAGATGTCGGCAAATATTTTGTATGCGTGTTGACGCAGCAACAGCAGCAGCAACAGCAGCAGCAACAGCAACAGCAACAGCAGCAGCAACAGCAGCAGCGGCAGCAGCAGCAGCAATCAGAGCAGCAGCAGCCGAGTCTGATGTGTGCCAGCGATAACTGTGCGCCCTCGAGGCACAAAGTACGAGACGAGGCAACAACCGATTCCCCTGCTGGCCTTACTTTGCTCCACCGTGCCACGTATGAGTCGCATTTTGGCACATGCGAGCAGCAAGCAAAATTAATGTCTGCTAATGATTTGTGCCGGCATCCCCCCCACTAGCCACATCAGCCCCTCCCTCTGTCTAGATGCGAGCGGCATGCAAAGTGTTTAATGTTTCATAACTGCAACACTGGCAGCTGAGCATGGGGACAACACAACACTCAGCTGAGAACAGATCAGAGAACACACACACACAACACAATGCACAACAACAAGAAGAAGAAGAAAACAAAGCCAAGGTGCACAAAGTCAAATTGCAGCCACTGACGTTAGTGTGTTGTGTTGTGTGTTGAACCTGCCACAGGGCAACTACATAGTTTGCATGTAGTACAGGGACTTGTGGCACAACCAGGTGCACAACCTGCCGCCTGGCATTGCAATCTTACTTTCAGTTGTTAGTCAGTCAGTCAGTCAAACAGGCAGCCAGGCAACCAGGCAGGCAGATGGCAGTTGCATATGTGGAGCGCATTAATTGTCAAAGCACAAAGCATGGGGCAGGGACAGGGGCTGGGGCAGAGGCAGGGAGCAGGAGGCAGGGGACAGAGGACAGAGGGCTAGCTGCTGCCAGCAGGTGGAGCAACCAACAATTCTGTGTGTGTGGCAACATTGTCAACGTGGGCATGTAACTTGTTTGACTGCTAATGAGTTGCAGGCACAACATAGATTTAACTATCGATAAAAATGCTGATGAGCCTTGCAATTAACATAAACTGCTCAAAATACTGGGTTAAAAATTGACGCTGATTTTATTGCATCGAAAAGTGCCTTATGGTAACCCATATTTATGAATCGCTCGTTGCAAATCTTAAAATGTTGCATTCACATCAAAATAAAAGTAAAGTTTAGAAAATCGCGTTTTTTTTTCAATTTTCGAAAAGTGTATTAATATGTCCTTAATCGACAATTCATAAATGATAGTATTTATCTTATTTTTCAGAAATACTTTTTCATATATTTTAAAGAATTGTATTTCTCAGAAATTCGCTCTTATTTTGAAAAAATAATCGTTCGTAAATTGATAATGAAAATCATTCTTTAATTCAATTCAATTAGGATTTCAGCATCGACCTAAAAGCTGTTTAGCATCGGAATTGGTTCACATTAGTTGAAGAGCATAGAAACATTACAATCATGTTTTTATCGATATCAATAAGCTATCGATAACATATCGAATTGATAACATATAGCGATACCTAGCTGAAAATTAATTTAAATTTCGAATCGGTTGACCTTAATCGGCACTCAACCTGAAAACTGGGAAGGTTTTCTAATTTGTAGAAATCGTTCTCAAATTTAGTTAATAAATTAATTAAAATACCTGTAGGCGATAGAAATCCTTTCGATATTTAGCAATATATTTTGAAAATGTAGATTCTTTTTGAAATATCGGAGCATTTGTTATTCTCTAAGTGTACTTGCAGCACAGCACCAGCGCTTGAGGCAACCTGCTCATGCATATTTATTGACCACACACATTGAAGCGACAGGGGCCACGCCCAGCACGCCCACCGCTGCCACCGCTTTGACCCAGGCACGTCCATGTTGTTGGTGGGTGTTGCCAATGAGCGATGAAGAAACGCGCGCTAAACTCAATTGCGATTGCTAGGAAATTTTAGCTTATAATTTGATTAAACTTTTCAATTACAATATGCAATGAAGTTGCTCAAGCTACACCACGACTCAAGGGCGTGCCGGGAGGAGGGGGGGCGGGACGGAACGGCACGGAACGGAACGGAAGGAGGTGCGGCAGCTGAGGCGGCTGCCCGGACTGCTAATTCCCACAATTACAATTTGCTGGCAAGCAATCAAGAGCCAGTTTGCCTAGGCCCGAACCTGAGCCAGACCTCCCAAAGCCAACATGGGCAGAAAAAACACCTGCACCAGCATAGGTCGTCTATATGGGAAGTCTGCAGCAGACTGGCTCCGATTCCATCAGAGCTTGGCGAAGTGCCAGACCGAAGGTAACCAAAAACCCGACAACCGTCAGCAGTTGGTAGTCAGCATATGGCCAGGCCTAGACCTGAATCTGGACTCTAGGCTTGCACAACAGCGACGACAGAGAGAGAGAGAGTGAGATAGAGAAATGGAAAGGGGATCGGGAGCAGGAGCGGGAGCGGGAGCGGGAGAGAGACCCCCCATACCGCTCTTGTTTTGCTGTCTGCGTGTGTGGTTCATAATCTTAAATTGCCAGCCAGGCAGTGAGGCAGTGAGGCAGCTAGCTGGTTGCCCCTCGCTTGCACTCCCAGCCTGCCGCGTACGTGCTCTCATGTGTGTGCAATGCGATAGAATTTTCCTTTTTATTTTTTCTTTTTTTTTTCTTTCTTTCTTTCTTAATTTTTTGTTCAGCTCTTCTTTTTTCGTTTTATTTATTTTTTTTTTAGCTGCAGGTTAATCTAAATTAGTAAAATATACACGCAGTCACAGCGCAGACGGCCGGTGTTGAGTTTAACTAACTCAAAGGTAAATAGACAAGCGTCGCTGTCGACGCCGACGCCGACGTCGCTGTCACAGCATCTCTCAGCATCCGCAGTCAAAGCCGCAACGACGTCGTCAGGCCTCGACAACTCTTCAGTTGTCTCATCCATTGTTGTTGTTGTTGTTGTTGTTGTTGTTGTTACTGTTATTGTTGCCGCTGTCTGTTGCTGATGCCTTGATGCTCGACGTTGTCGGTCCCGTTGCTGCCGTTGCTGCTGTTGCTGTTGCAAGCCCAAGTAAACTTTAAGCAAAACTTGGCACAAAGCTTCTGCCGTCTTCCCAGCCAGAGCTGAGCAGGCACCTGGCTAAACTGTGACACGGAGTCACTGTTTTTGATGGCAGACAAAGTTCAAGTAAACACATTCACACACACACACACACACACACACACACACACACACACACACACATAATAACATACTTGCGAGAGTGTGTAATACGCATAATGCAACATATTCGACTAGATAAAGTGTATATATTCTTGATCAGCACCAAAATCGTATTCAATTTAGCCACGTCCATCTGGTCGATCTAAGAAACTATATAAATAATATATAATATATATATATATATATATACATATATATATATATGTATATATAATATAAGTTCTCATTTATCACAAGCAGATCAAGTGTGTTTAATTTTATCGATAACTGCCCTCGTTTGGTAAATCTAGATTCAAATCAAGTTGTGGCTTCCAAGTAATGCATTTAAAGTCCGTTAACAAATGTTTGGTCAACTGTACAAATTTCATCGACATCGCAGAAGAGGAAACATTTTGTTAGCCAAGTCAGCTATAAAGTTGATTATGAAATTAGAGTTATTTTAGATTCGATACATTTAAAGTTTATCATTTATCGCTGATTATTCATCAGTGGAAATTTTGAACTTTAAGATTGAAGTTTAGCACTCGGTGCTGGAGTATCTCACTATGCATAAGTCACAATTTCCTGGCTGTGTTCGTGACGCTGTGGCATATTCAGTCCCACATTCATTTACATGTGCCCATGTTTATTCGCTATTCATTCTTTATTCGTTTGCAGTCAGCAGCAACATAAGAGGATTTTCATTAGAGCGCATAAAAATGTGAGCACCCCTTGTTGTTGTTATTGTTGTTGTTGTTGTTATTGTTGTTGTTGTTGTTGATGTCTCCGCATGCCGATACAGAGTTGCGAGCAAGGAGACTGGCTTCATCTCCGTCTGTGCTTCAGCTTCTGCCGGAATCACAACCACAGCCGGAAATGCACAGGCAAATAGCAAAAAAAAATAAAAAATAAAAAAATAAAACGCGCGTGCCCCAAGAACACTGGGCACATTATAGGTTGTAGGTTGTTAGGCTGTCTGTTGCCTGCTGGTTTATTGTTGCATGCTGCATGCTGCCTGCTGTTTGCTGCTCGCCTTGGCCTTTGGCCCCAAAAACGCGCCCAAAGGTAAAACGCAGCTTTAAAAACAGAACCCAAACTCCGAACTCAAATGACTGAATCCTTGACGTCTGCAGGGGCTGCTGCTGTCGTTGAACGTGTAATAAATACATACAACGCAGCAGCAGCAGCAGCAGCAGCAGCCGCAGCAGCGCAGCAGCAACAACATTGCAGCAACATTTGCCGCACAGCCACACAACAGCAACAAAGTCAAGTACATCGTGCGCTGTAGTATCATTTGCACGCACTTGTCACACGGCCTCAAGTTGTTGTTGCTGCCACAGCGGCAGTAACTTTGTTGCAACTTGGCTCTTGACATTGCCTATGCCTACGACTGCGACTATGCCCCTGTCACTGTCTCTGTTTCTGTATCTCTATCGCTATCTCTATCGCTATCTCTATCTCCATCTCTATCTCTATCTCTATCTCTATCTCTATCTCTATCTCTGTCACTGTCCCTTTCTCTATATCATGTCTCAGTCCCTCACACTCCTTAAGGCTTCAGCTTGACCTGAACCATAGCTGCTGGAAGTGCGCATTATGTCCAGCTCGCTGGCTGGGTGACTGGCTGCGTCTTCGTTTCCACTTCGGGACATCTTTCGAATGCTGCTGCACACTTTGCATAAAATTAATATCGAGCCACTGGCTGCCCCCCGCCTACCCCTCTTTCCCAGTCCACGCGTATCATCATCTTCTTCATGTTTCCGACAGTTCATCGCGAGTGTTTTAACGGTCGCCACTTCCGCCGCTGGGCGACGCCATCGTCCTCTGCTCTGCTCTGCTCTGCTCTGTGCCGTCCGTCCGTCCGTCCGTTCGTCCGTCCGCTCGCATAATTCGCTTTTTATGTTAACTTTGCCATTTCAAATATTTAATTTTGAAAAATAATTTATTCATTTCCGGCTCGACTCTGCAACAGCGCCGTCACGCGTCGCCCTGTTGATGATTTCTTTCATTTTTTGTTTTTTTTTTTTGTTTTTTTTTTTTTTGCCTTGAATCTGTTTTCAGTTTTTTTTTTTTCTTTCTGTGCCTAACCGCAATTTCATTTGCTTTGTTTTGGCCAGCGGGCGTCAATTGAAACTGAACTGTAATCAAAGCGTGGCTATTGATGTCATCTGCCGCCCGCCGGCTGTTTGGGGCTGCTCAAATGTAAATGGAAATGAAAATGAAAATGAATTTCTGCATCAATTCTTTGGAACGCACTCGCACATTCTCAATATGAATTTCAATTGTGAGCGCCGTGAATGAATGATGATTGGTAATAAAGACGCAAACCACAATTGAGATTCCTTCTTGGCTCGATTAGGAAATGAGTGTTGAACCCATGAACCCATTCAAAATTGGTAGAATCGTTATTTGTATGCAACAGCAGGAAGAAGTGAGGAGGCTTCTCCGATCCCCTAAGATATTTATCCGCACACTGATCTCGGAGACTACAAGAGCTTTTGTAGGGTTTCGTTTCTTTTATCGATAAATTATCGATTAAATTACGTATGGCGAGTATCGACAGTATCGATGCGATGCTTTAGTTATCTCGGTACCTGAGCTGATAATAAAAAAAATTTAATTCTGCACCAGCTTTAATTTGACTGTGCAATGCGTTTTGAAGGAAATCTTGGCAATCAAACTAAGATTATATCTATTTAAGGGTATATCGTAGTCTTCCTCTTATTAATATTAGAGCTGCAGTCAAAAACATAGTAAGGACACCATTTAGCTACTGAAAGATGACTGTTAATGGACAACAATACTCCAACTACTGAGCGTAAGACTAGCTTCTAAATGTGGCTGTTAAAACAATTACAATTTACTCAGTATCCCCATGTTGCACAGTAACTCAGTCAAATGGACAACTCATTTAACGAGAACAGCTTGTATTTATTTTTTTGTGTTCGCAGCAAGAGCAAAAAATAAAATTAAAAATAAAAATAAAAATAAAAATAGATATATTATATTATATTACATCGCGTATACGTGGGGCATCGCGTTCACATGCGAATTGTTTGAAAAATGCACATAATTAAGTCGGCGTTTAAATTGATTGCACACACATGTTGTGCACAGCTTAAAAGTGCATTCAATTTAATTATCACGTATAAATTTCAGTCGTGGCAAGAGTCGGAGCTGCCAATCATTAGCAGCAGCAGCTGCTTTTGCACTTTTATCTATGTGTGTGTGTGTGTGTGTGTGTGTGTGTGTGGCTTTGCCACATGCAGCATTGAATGCCAGGCTCATCAGAGCGCATGTTGAGTGCTTTAATATTAATTGCTGCCTCATTGAGCGACTGATAGAAATGAGCCAAAGGCTGTAAGCCTTGAGCATAGTTGGATATTATTAAATGAATTTGCTGCGTGCTAAGATGTCAGATCGTGCATCCAATTAGCTTCCAATTGGAATTTGACAATAACACTGCAATGGCAAGGTATTTGTTTCGGTGGTGGGAACTGTTAAATGGTAAAGGTGCAAACAAATCTAAATCATTCACACACTCACTCAAAATGTGAATACATTTGTTAATTATGAATAGCACTGAAGCAACGATGCTTAAACAATTATTTGCTGACGTTATTTCCTTTAAATACGGATTGATTTTTGAATGACTGACAAATTGCTTGAATTATTAGTATACAAAATTGGATTGGAGAAGTCTTGAAACAGTACCTATATATATATTACCATAGAGTACCAGTTACAGTTACAATATTTGCTTAATATTTTGGATTGGTATTATTTGTATACGATAATACTTAGCATGTGCTGCTGATTAGATTCCATTCACTTGCACCTTTCAGCCGGACATCAACCCCAAGTCGTCGTTTAGGCGTAAAGATTAGAGACCAATGAAGTCAAGGTCATGGGATGGTCGGAATAGTCTCCCGATCTACATCCGATTGAGAATCTGTTGTTCGCTATTAAGATGACTGCTTCTAAAATTAACCCGTTTGAAGACTGTGAAGATGACGATTCCTCTACAAATGAACCCAAACCTTGTTGGGTATTTTGAAATTCGTGATTTGCAGCAAAATGCTCTACATAATCATCATCACCACCTTGTATTTCATTTGTTAAGATATTATTAAAATACAGAAAGCTTCAACACTATTCCACTAATGCAATTCGCTCATTTTGAATTGGCTCATTTTTGATATGTTGTAAGACTTTTATAGGTTTATGTTTGACAATGTCAAATAATTAGTTTATTGTTGAACCTGCAGATAGTACAAAATATTTTAAATTTAAAATAAAACTTTAACTATTTATTTTAACGCCTCTCAAAATATATGTGCGCCCCACAATTAGATTGAACACAACTGCAATTTTCTGTTTCTGAATCACTCGATTGGATTTCACTTTAAACTCCACTACAACTCATCCTACACATGGTTCAGTCTATTTTAAATTCGAATACAAAATTTGAAATCCGATCACGTTTTAGCATTGTGGCTTTCGGATTACTGTCAACTTTTCCCGCTTTGTCAGTCAATTTGCATGCAATTTGGGGCAGAAAAAATAAACAAATGTTGACAATTAAATGGTAGTCAATAAATTGAGCAGCAAATGACCACAAAGCATGCAAAATGGCTTACAAAAATGAAATACAAATAAACTGCAATAAGCCAAAAGAGAGAGAGAGAGAGAGAGAGTGCGAGATACAAAGAGAAAGAGAGAGAGAGAGAACAATTAAGAACAGCACGCAACATTTGACTTTAACTCATAATTTTGTCATTTCGTTTCTTTTGCTTTTTTTGTTGAAATATGCAAAACAATTAAATATCATCGGCTTGTTGTGTGTTCATTTTGAATGTTGCATAATTTGTTGCAGCCACAACAACCATCAGCAACAAATCAGCTGTTAAACATTTTAATGATGTCAAAAATGCGTGAGATTTTATTAGTGCATTTTATTGTTTATGGCTCTTTTTTTCGTTGTGATATGTGTTTTATTATTATTATTGTTTTTTTTTTTTGTTTTTTTTTTTTATGTATGTATGTATTAATTTTTTTGGTCGGCTGCTGCTGTCTTTAGTGGTCATCAATTATGCTGGAAAATTATGGACACAGCTGAAAACCGATGCTCGAAAATTGCATTTACATATTGTGTTTAATATTTAACACTTCACTTTGCGACTGTAGTGCTTCCATTGTGTGTGTGTGTGTGTGTGTGTGTGGATGTGTGTGTGGATGTGTGTGTGTGTGTGGATGTGTGTTGTTGTTATTTCAGTTTTTACACATTTTAATTAGCTGCATTTTATTGCCATGAACCAAACCCCCCGCTGCCGCTGCTGCTGCCGCCGCTGCTGCTGCTGCTGCTGCTGCCGCTGCTGCTGCCGCTGCTGCTGCTGTTGGGCGGAACTCATTAGTTGTCATGCACTCAATAAATGGCCGCAGCAATACATCATTTAAGCCTTCATTAGTTTAGCTGGCAAGCGCCTGGTAAAAGTTATTAGCGACAGTTTAAAATTAAATTGCTGGCCTTTTGTTGTGCGCCAGCACCAGTGTGTGTGTGTGAGTGTGTGTGTGTGTGTGTGTTAACATATTCATTTGAAATTAATGAACTCGTCAATTAGCTAGCCATTGTGTGCCCTGACAAATAATTTAATATTTCGTATGCTACGGTTAATTTAACTGTTATTGTTGCTGTTGACCAAAACCTGCAGATTACTTCTATAATTTTAATTTTCATTTGCAATTATTCACATTGGCCACATGTATTCGCTGAGTACCCGAGAGAAGCAGAAGAAGAAGACATCACCATTTGACCAGCAACTGAATATCTTGGCCTGCAATCTAAAACTCTTCAACTACCCTTTGACTTGGCGTTAACTGCAAAACAATGCGCTGATGCGTCTTGCCACTTAGCCAGCAATTGCGTGCAGCAACCCCCTCAATTAGGGGCGCCACTGCTTACTTCTGTTTTAGACTTTCTCAAGCACTTACTATTTAATTTGCCCCAACTGCGGCGTTGGCTGTGGCAGTGCCACTGACAGTCCCATTTGCCATGCCCCTCTTGCCAGGCTACCCCTATCCTTAACCCAACAAGTGCTGTTTGTTCTGCTTTAACTTTTTTTTATGTGCTGCATTTCTTTTGTTGTTTTTCATGTTGCTGCTGGCGATTTTTTTGATTCTTTATTCTTTATTTATTTTTATTTTTTTTGTTTTTTGTGGCATACCCTATAATTGAAGTATTCTAAAGTTGACGAAACCTTACTTGAATCAGGTATTCAGCGGCAAGTATTGAGAAAATCCAAAATTAACCAATCTGCAATTGGTTTTTGTGATAAAGCAGAGATTAGCAACATTTCACATGCTACGATACTTTACAGAGTATCTTCTAATGCTACACTCCCGACTTGTATTTCGTTCTGCTTTTAAACATTTCGATCTTGTCTACGTAGCTGGCCACAAGCCGCTTAACAACAACAAGAACAACAACAACAACAACAAAAGGCTGCCTTAAGTTTGGCCCCCACGCGAATCTGAGGCTGGACATTCACGCGTTTCACGCTGGCTTCGACTGCCATGTGGCATGTGGCGGAGAAGTGACCGCAGTCGTCGTCTACTTAGTCATGTTTTATGGCTCTTTTGGCCTTATAATTTGTCCGACAACAGCTGTGGCACACGGGCTGCAAGAGAAGCGCCTCCACTTGCCGCTAACCACCCCGTCGCAGACACTGATCCAGTTTTTAGTTATGGCCAGGCACAAAACATCAAAGCGTTTCGCCTTTTTTGGGCAACTGTTGTTGTTGTTGTTGTTGTTGTTGTTGTTGCTGCTGTTGTTGTTGCTGTTGTTGCCGTTGTAGGTTGCCCAATTAGTTGGCGAATGTTTTTGTTTTGTTCAATTTAAATTGTAATTTTATGATTTTGACCAAATATTTTTGGTGTTGTTACCAACAACACTTGAGTGTCATTTGCTGGCCTCATTTAGTACGGCTGGCTAATTTATTGGTGTGCTTCATAACCAAAATAGGTTTCGACACACGGAAATTTACATAACCAAATTTTGTATGGCTTTGGGTCAGTATTCAACTTTTTTTTGTTGCTTTTCAGGAATTTTTAAATAATTGGTTTTGTTGCCTCTTCTAGTAGATATTTGCTCAGCTTTATTTTCTCATACATTTTTTGTCTCTCCTGCTTTGCAAATATTTTTTATATGTTTTTTCCACATTTTTCTTTTTCTCATTTATTTTTTCTTCTCATTTTTTTGAAGTTCTTTTGTTGCTCGTTGTCTTTTGCCAGAGCGCGTCAAAGGACCAATGCGCTGTTTGCCCTGTGGCAGTTCGAAGTAAGTCGAGACTGTGAACGACTTGCGGATACCCTCTTTGTTGACATTTGCATATATATACATATAGTTGTATAACTATATTTCTTGTGAATTTTATTTGTGGCTTGAAGAGCTTTAATTCTCAGTTAAATTTGTGCTTCTGCTAAACAGTCTCTTTGCAGCAGTTGGTTTTCATATATTTTTTGTTAAATTGCTTTTTTTAGCACATTCACGCTCCTATTTAAATTTAGATTGAAAATTCAAGATTTTGACTGAAAGTTGCAAGCTTCATATTGTTGCATATAAGTGCTTCCAGGAATGAGCTGTCCAGTTCCACTCATATTTATTCATAAATGACGTGGATTATTGATTTTTTAGCTATCCCTGAGAGCAAATCAAATATTTGTGTTCACAAACATATCCGATAACATATATACATATATATATATATATCTGTATGCACTTTATTACAGAACTATTTTGGAGTTTATGTTTTATTGTTGTTTGTCTATCAATTTATTGTTGACAGCCCCTTTTGCGTGGGACTTGGCCAAAGTTCGAATAACTTTTTAGCTGAGTTGTCATCGCAACAATTTGTTAGAGCATCAAATGCAGCTGTTGCTTTTCCTTTTCCCATACTTTCTGTTTCTCTCTCTCTCGCACTCTCTCTCTCTCTTTCTGTTTGAATTGAGCTGTGCAAATTAAATTGCAAATGTGTCTTGCTACACACTGCCTCACACACACTCGTGCAGTGAGTTGCACTTAGTCGTTTCATTCATGACATCTAAAATCCAAGCTAGTGTGCCTGCCACAACCACAACCAACAACCTGCAACAACAACTACCTAGTTGCACACACACACACACGCATACTAATGCACAGAGATTGCAGTTGTTTTTGTGGTACTTTTGTTTCATTGTACGCCATCCTTTTACTTTTGCCGTGTACTTTTACCGACTGTATACATATATATATATATATATATATATGTGTGTGTGTGTGTGTGGTAAGCTGCAAATTGCAATTAGTGTTGACTTATGTTGAAGTCATCGTGCACCAGTTTTAGGTTCATCCCCGTTGCCCTTTTCTCTGCCCCTCTCTCAATCTGCCTGCGCCTCGCTGCTGCCTTCCCCTTCTGGCCTCTGATCTGTTGTTGTAATTGCTCCGTGTTGTTGTTGTTGTTGTTGTTTTTCGACGCCATTGCTGCTGCAATTGTGGCACACACATAAAAAGGCATTTGCGGCTGCAAGCCAAGTGCTGCCAACTAACTACCCGGCCAGGTTTAGTTGGTCAACAGCAAATGGGCACAAATGCAAAATTTACCATTTGTTGCAATTGTGACTCAGACTTCTTTCTGTCTCGGCCATCTCTAATAGCCACGTTGCTTTACTGCAAACAAACAACTGTGATTTGCTTGTACATTTTATCTGTTGGCTACTATTTATTCTTCTTCTTCTCTTCTCTCTTTTTCTGTTTTTTTTTTTTCTTTGTCTGCTGCTGCAAAAACAACTTTATTTAAAAGCAATTTTCAGTGGCAATCTCGAGGGAAGGCGAAGATCGAATGCAACTCTTTTATTTGCTGTGCAGCTCGTTAGCCATGTTGAACAAACTCAGTCAGCACCCCCCATATGTACCCACCACCCCCCACCCAACCTGACCCCCCCTCCAACCACCTTACACTCCTCTCGCATCGAACACTTTTCTTAATGCTTGGCCAACAAAACGATTTCAAATTCACATAAATTAAATACACGAAAAAACTATTAAAGCGTTTGTCGTGCCGAGTGCCCCAAAATTCATAAGTGTGTGTGTGTGTGTGTGCAGCTTAATGAAGAAAAATAGATGAGTGGTGTTTTTGAGGTGTGCATCCGCAGGCTGTGAACTGTGAAATAGCAGCAGCCCAAAATGTGTTTAGTATTTTTTGTCTTCGCTTCACAGGCATGCGTATCTTCCAGTGTGTGTGTGTGGGTGTGTGTGTGTGTGTGTGTGTGTGTACCTGTGTGTGTATGTGTGTGTGTGTGTATGTGTGTGTGTGTGTGTGTGTGTCTGAGTGTTGAAACACTCAGAAAACTATTTGAACTGCAAGTTTAGATAATCGACCTATAACCAGAAAGATTCTCTGTTTTCTGGAAATAATTTTCAAGCTCTACAAAAATGTTTCCCAAACTCGGAAATCAACCAATCAAAATTATGCAAAATTAAGAGTATATTTTAAAGAAATTAAAGCCACAAAATGTAGTTTATTTTGTTCAGTTTTAAATTATAATGTTGAGCTGAACTTGACGCCAAATCTATGCAAATCTTCTTCAATTTCAGAGTGATTTGTTTTGCTGAGTGTATTCCTCTATATATATATATATATGTATATATATGTATTTATATATATGTGTGTGTGTGTGTGTGTGTGTATACATACATAACACACTTCAGGTTGCTTCGTTCTAAGCAGCAGGGTGCCGACAGCAACAAATTCATTTCTGGGGAGCTGAGGCAGCAATTTGATGGCTTTTTCTGGCTAGGCTACAATTGCTTGTTGTTGTTGATGTTAGTGTTATTGTTGTTGTTGTTGTTGTTGTTTTCGTCGCTGTTGTTTGTTAATAAGTTACAGCAATTTGTCCCCTGTCGAACACAACACGCACACACACACATGTAGAAAGGTGTTAATTACTTCCAATTGGAATTTTTGGTTAGTTTATAATTTGCCATGCCCATTTTTTGTGTGTTTTTAATGGGCGACAAATTGACGGCCTCTTTTACCAAAAGCACTTTATGCGAAGCGAGTTTTGGGGCGTTGCTCTGGGGTTGGGTGCACCCGAATGGTGTTAGGGGCGCCACTGCGTGGCATCTGCAGCGATTTGCAGCACCGATTTCATGACTAGCTCTCGCTGCAATTTGAAGCCATTTCAATTGCGTGTGGTCAGCTGAGTGCCCGGCCAAGAGAGGGGCGTTCGGGGAGGGCCATGTGTCAGGGGCAAGCTTGCTAGATTGCCACAGCTAAAAGGCAGTTAAAAACTGCGGCACGTAGCCAATAGGGAACCAAATGGGTACGCGCGAAAAGCCAGGCAGATAAAAAAAAGGTGGCCAGGTGGCCAGGTGGCAGAGGGGCTCAATGAAAAGAAGAATGTTAGGGCCAGTTTGAAACGAGGACCGTGAGAGGGGTGCGGAGGGGGTACAGAGGGAGGGAGAGAGGGAGAAAGAGAGAGAGAGTTGGGGCAGGCAATGAAAGCAGAGATTCGATTACACTAAAAAGCATGTAGAGTAGTAGTGAGTGCTTAAGCTCAGGTATGCCAACTGATGGGGAGACTACTGGGCTGGCGGCACGGGGCACGGGGCAAGGGGCAAGCATAGACCGCAAAATCATGCGGCTGCGTTAGCTTCAATGCAAAAACAACAACAATAAGCGTGCAGCAGCCGCAGCAGCGGCAGCAGCAGCGGCAGCGGCAGCAACTAGCTCTCAAACCATTTTCAGAATCCGTTTCCGTTTTCTTTTTTTGTTTTATTATTTTGACTTGTTTTTTGTAGATACGTTTTTTGTGTTTTTTTGTTCGCTTTGGGGGTTTTACGCTTTGCTTTGACTTGGTTTCTGCTTTGGAATGGCACACAGCACGGCGGGGTTGCAGAGAAAGAGGCGGACGATGAGGGGAAACTGCGGATTTGGGCGTTTGGGCGCTTGGGCGCTTGGTTGCCGTTGCCGTTGCACTTCATTGAGCCGTGCAAGTGTTAAAAGTGTTGCAAATTGCGTGGCTTTTATGCCACAGAGAGGCAAAACGTGGGAACCACACTCAAAGTGGAAGCCACACAAAAATCGACACATCGGATATATAGATATACACACATATATATATACATATATATATATATATATATATATATATATATATATTTATGTTTACCTCTGTAAGCAATGATTTAAAATCGAATTCTCATTTTAGTGATGGAGAAGCACTCAAATTGACGGATATTTATTTTTGGTCTCACATAATTATTCTTTGACTCTAATTTGCCATCAGGTTAGGTTAATCAGTTGTTGGTTAATAGATCTTTGTGGAAAGGCAGGGTCTGAAGGAGGTCCAACGGGGTGCGTTAGTTATTTTTGTATTCAAGTTTCCTTAAAACGAACTATGAATTTTTCACAGTTTCATAAATTTTTTGGCAAACAAAAGACAAAACATAAAAGAAACAAATCTTCTGAAGCAATAAATCGCAACGACACGTTATTAATAAATAAATAAATAAAAAATACTAAATAATAATAGAGAGTATGTAAATCGATGGGTTCCAAATATATCAGTTGTTAACACTTTTATATTTTTTTTTTAGAGTCCTAAAATGATAATATTTGATTATTAAATGCAAATCAGTTGAATGCATTGAAGGTATTTAATTAAATTGTTGCATGGTTGCAAGGACTACAGATAATTTAGTTGGCTTTCGCTCTAATTAAAATTCCAACGTTTTTTTTTTTTCATTTGCTGTGGTCTTGAGTCAAATTCCTTGAATTCTTAACCACAACAGCAAATCACATCCACAATCTGATCCCATGCAGTGCCTGCAACATTCCCAAATACAGTACACTTTGCACTGGAGGAGTTTTGCGTTTGGGGTTTGGGTTTGGGTTTGGGTTTGAGTTACGTCGCCTGACTGTAGTTGAATTAAGTCGAGTCGTGCACAAAGGACACTCATTATGCATTCCCAAACTGAATGCAGCCCCACCGCTGCCTCCTTTGTATCGCTGCCTCCATTCGTCTGTGTCTCTGCGAATAGTTTTCTGCGCTACGCTGTTTTTTAAATAAGCAACTTTTTATGCATACTTTCAGGCGCGCCGCCAACAAACAGCAACAAAAGCTGCCAACATTTTTTTACATTGCAATCTCGCCCGGCAGGACATTCTCCACTTTCGCACACCCTCGTTCTCCACGATGCTTCACCCATCACCAGCCATCGCGGCAGCCACATTGTTGCGGTTGTGAGATAAAGTGCTGCATTTGTTTTGTGTTTCCAAACGATTCGCTCCAACTCCAACTCTGCCCCTCCACTGCCGCACCAGAGACATATGAGCCGCAATGATTCTTGTTGCATATGTGCAACAACTTAAATGCCAGCTGGCGGTGTGGTGGTAGCGGATATCAGCAGTAAATGTAACTGTAACTGTTGCTCAGCAATGTTCGCCATTAACTCGCGCAATTTGTGGCAAGTCAAGCGGGGCAAAAAAAAAACACAAAAAAATAATAATAATAATAAAATGAAAGAGAATCGGATTTTGCAAGCTGAACTGAAACACACGTTTGTCCTGCAAATGTCCAAGCATGCAAAATGCGCACAGCTGTCGGGATTAACCGACGGAGTCCACATTGCAATGTAAACGCAGCGAATTAGCTCAAGCCATAAACCCCGGCCAACACCCCTCGACCCACGACCCTCGACCAACAACCACCCCCGCGTCACACAAAACAAATCACACAACACACACACACACACACACACACACACACACACACACACACACACACACACACAAACACACACAAATAAATGTAATAAAGAAATAAAAATTTCTCAATGGGGGCGCGGCGGCAGGACAAACAATGCCCCTTGGCATGTTCGCCTCGGTTTCGGTTTCTGTTTCTGTTTCTGTTTCTGGTTCAGTTTCTGTTTCCATTTGTATTTTCATTTTCATTTTCATTTTCATTTGAATTGCAGCCGTCGCCAAAAACTGGAAACTGAAAATTTAACAGATGGCGCGCATTAGCTGCGCTTCACTCTCGACCCCAGAGACCTGAATGCGATCCGCGACAAACGGAATGGAACGGAACGGAATCCCCCTCCCCCACCCTAAAGTTCACAAAACAACAAGCAGTGGACCAGAAGTGATTCATCATTGACCAAAAATCCAGGTGAGTGCTTAAGGCGCACTCACGGCTCACTCACCGAATACTATTTTGAATATGTCTGATTTAAAATTACTGTTATACATAAATTTATAAGTATTTTTGTGTTCTTTATTTAGTTTTTGATCCATTTCAAATACATTTTGAATAATGGAATTTGGATTGTTCTCTCAGCTGTATTTTTGTTTTGTTTTTCAATTTTAGTTCCACGGTGCGACAGATGGGCTGGGTTGGGTCAACATTGCCACAACGAAATCGAAACAAATTGCGAGCGAATAAACCCAATCGAAATATTAATGTGCAACTCAATGAGTTGGAAGCGAGTCGCGTCGCAACGCGTCGCGTCGCATCGCATCGCGTTCAGGGACTTGGGCTTGGCTTTTTTGGGTGGCTTTTTCCTTTTTTGGGGTAGTCCCCGAGATAAGCAACGTTCGGTTTCTGGTGTGGTGTGGACTATGGTGTTGTGCAATCTAGAAATCGTAGCTCCGATGGCTGTGCCTGTTTCAATATTTACTCTTTTTGGCTAGCGTAAATCTTGCAAAGCTGCCACAGGCACAGCATCCAGTTGGTCAGTTTTAGAACAGAGCGGGTGCATTGGGGTCGTTGGGGTCTTGGGGTCACATAATGGATGGCCGCGACCAACTGGCAGACGTCGCTTGGAACTTCGCTCAACATAAATATTTTTATCACTTGCCTTTGCCGGCAATTCGAGTTTGTTTGTTTCCTGTTTTCTGTTTTTCTGTTTTTTTTTTGTAATTTTCTTGTTGAGTTGAAGGAACGAACCCGGATACGGATACGGACACGGACACGGATGTGGATTCGCTGAGCAAGTGGCCGCCTCTTCGAGGCGCGGGCCAAAAACTGATTCAAATTAAAGCCTTTAATCTCAGCTCCAAATCGCTGCGACTTATGCGTTAAATTAATTTCACGCTCCCCATTTGGCCAATGGCAGATTGCGATGAAGCTTAGATTTCAGTTATCCGAAATATACTTGAGGAGCCGTAGATAGCAAGAAAAAACAGTTCATAAAAGTTGAAGTACCTCGACTTTGAATGGATGGATAAGTGTTTGAAGAGTGAGCGAGGCCTAGATAAAACCAGATGAAACTGAAACTCAACAAAGTCGAATTAAAATGGAATTTAAGTTTATTTCTTCTTCTTTTTAAGCATAAATGTCTATAAACTTGAAATGGTTTGTGGGAAACCAACTCGAAGACTGCTGATTTTAATTTGATATAAAATAACGAATAAAACAGACTTTTAAAAGGCAAAGAAGGAGAAGTAAATTATTCCTAATATAAACAACATAAATACAGGTTTATGTTTGACCCATTCGGAGGAAGTGTAATTAATGAGTTTGTCTTTTTTTTGTTTATTTTTTTCAAATTATTTTTGAGCTACTTGTTTCTTGTATCTTTGGTCGTACACAGATGCCACGGGGCTGGTCATTTCCACCGCCAATTGCCAATTGCTCGGGAAATTTGGTTCATAAGCCATAAATTAGCAAAGACTACGAAGTTGACCTTCGACCCCCTGTTACCGCATGGAGGCTGTGCCGCAAGTTGCAAAAAGGTGGTTGGTTGGGGGGGCGGGGAAGACGTCAGAACATCTCCCTAAGTTGACGCCGGCCGCTGTGCATTTGTTTCTTTGATTATTTTTGTGGACGGGGTGGACGACAGGCAGCCAACAAAAAGTTAATCGTTAGTAATTTATGACTCTCAGCGGAAGGCGGGACAACCAAATGACGCAGTGGAGGGGAGCGGAATAGAACGGATGCGGGGTGGGCGCTGGGGGCGTGTCTGCAAGGTGCGGACAATGCTGAGCCAACAACAACAAGCAAGAACACAAATAATTGGTTCGTCGTATGTGGACACTATGAGATTGAGATGATGATGATGATGATGATGATGATGACCCGCTGACTTTGACAACAAGCATGCCCCAAGTGGGTTAGCAAGGAGATCGCTGCACACATTGAATCAATTCAACTCGATTCGATTGGTATCGTTTGAAGTCAAGAACTCAGAACTGGGAACTGGTCGACCAACGAAGCATTCAAATGCCTTCGTCCAAGTGTTGAATAAAGCACCAAAAATGCAAACAGAAGAATGTCGGTGACTGCCATTGACATTGGGCATGGAGCATTCGGGATTGGGCATGGGGCATGGACACTGCTAGCGATGGCAATGGAATGTAATGCATTGAATCGAGTTCATTGCGCTCCAGCAGGAGTTTCCACTGTGCGTCGCACAATGGTCGCAATTGAAAACGGCACTCGAAGGGGCAGAGCGCAGAACAGAGCACTCGACTGTCCGATCGAATGGTGTTCATGCCACAGCGAGGGCTGTTGCAAAGATTACAGCAAATTACTTAGCTGACTCGCAAAAAGTTATCTTGCATTGGATGATGCCTAATAGTGAAATATTTATATAATATTTATAAATAGCACATATTTCATTCCAAAATAAAATACTAATTCGTATTTGAAATTTAATGATTTCCACTTAAAAAATAAAGTAACTTTAGATAATTGGTTCTTATTAAATTTGTTCCTGGTTTCATATTTTGAAATAAATAAATAAATAAATAATAAATAAATAAATCTTTTTTGGTGTTTTTCACTTTTCTTGTTTTCTTTTTTGACCAATACTTTCACAATATTTTCACTTCAAAATTATATACTTATTATATATATATAATGACAAACTTACGTTTTGAATTATGAAGAAGAATATCGAGTAATATTCGAATATCACAATCAAATCACATTCGAAACAATTTTGAAAGTATTTTTCAAAAGCATTTTTGAACATTTCGTTATGTGTAAATATTTATTAGAATCTTCGGTTATTTGAATTTTTCTGTTAGCTAAACTAAGCTGAAGTTGTTGCAAATTAAATATAAATTTAATTTAATTTTGAATATTTTTTATAGAAATCTATATTAATCATTTATATAGTAATTTATCAAGCCAACTAAGCTTTGCTCGAGTTTATTATAAAGTGTACTCTGCAGTTGGTTGTGGCAATATGAATGACTGATGTACGGATATGTGGCATGTGGCACATGACAGTAGTAGTGGTAGTTGTAGTAGTAGTATAGGTGGCAGTCAATACTCACTCTTGCATTCGTTGGCATCGGTGTCGGTGGCACGTCCCCAGGGTCTGTCGAAGTAGAAGGGTTTGCATCTCTCGCACTCGGGTCCGGCTGTGTTGTGCTTGCAGGCGCAGGTCATGGCCAGCTTGGCGTTCAGCTGCAGGCCGGACGTGGTGCGTCCGAAGTGGCTGTGCAGCGAGGTGGGCATATCGTCGTCCTGGCCATCGTCGCCGCCATCGCCGTGAGACAAGTTGGAGCTGGAGATGGAACTGCCGCTGCTGGTGGCGATGCATTCGGAGGCGTGGCCATTGCACTTGCAACGGCCGCCCACTGCAAAATCGGAGACGGCATAATGCTGCGAGATCGACAACAAGTGCTGCAACTCGGCTTCAGCAGCGGTTTCCAGTGCGGATGCGGAGGCGGATACGGATGCAGATGTCGGTTTGCCTGGGGTGGTTGTTTTGGCCAACGCCGCAGATGTGACCGGCGGTGTTTGGGTTGTGCTGGTTAGCAGCTTGCCCTGGAAATGCTTATCGTAGGCGCTGCTCTTGTGCTTGGAGTGACGCTTGCTCTCGCCATCGTTGGCGTAGTCCAGATGCAGTTCGTCATCGAGCTCGAGATGCTTTTTGGGCTCCTCGTATTCGTCCTGGTCGTAGCCGGCGCTGTCGTTGTCGTGCAGATTGTAGTCGTACTCGTCCTGCTCGTCCAGCTCATGGCCGTCCAGTTCGTCCATTTCGTCCTCCTGGCTAGCGGTCATCTCATCGCTGAAACTGTTCGCATTCCCCTTCCCCTTGGCCTTGGCCCGTGCGCGCTCGCGACTCAGCAGCAGCTGCGGCGGCAACTCAAGGCGATGGAACACGACTCGGATATCGGTTGCGGTCACCCAATCCTGCAGCACCAGCGATGCATCCAAGTCATTGGCCGATGGTCTGCCCTCCAGTGTATTGAATGCGAATCGCTGTGCAGCCCCAGCACCGGACCCATCATGCTGTGAGTTCATGCAACGCGCCTCCTGCTCATTAAACTTGCTGATCTTGGCCCGATCCGCACGGCCGTAGAACTTCTGGCACTGTGAGCTGTAGAATTGAAACGGCTGCCAGGTCTGGCCAAAGTCGGAGCTCTTGTAGATGGCCATGGAGTCGGGACGCGGTGATTTTGGGCAGAACGAGAGTGAAATGTAGGTCAACTCATATTTCTTGCCAAGCGATAGGGTCAGGGTTACATTGTCCGGTGGCGCCGTATCCGGATCATGTGGCACATTCACGCTGCCCGAACGCCAGCACGTCACATTGCTCGGATTGTTGAGATCGGTGAGGGCAGCCGCTCCATATCGATGCTCCCTGTCCGCCTTGTCCGCCTTGTCGCACAGTCTGCACTCACCGGCGCTGCCGTCGCGCTGCAACTCACAGAAACGCTCCGGCTGCGGATAGCCGCAAACGCTGGACGCCTGCACCGGATTCCCGTAGGCGGCATTCACAAAGCTCGGCAAACATTTGCGCGGCTTGCCCTCAAAATAGCACGGATCGTTCGCATTGATATTGATGCCGGCAGCAAGCGCAGCGGCGGCAACAGCCACCAATTCGAGCAGCAACAGCTGCAGCCTCATCTTGATGCTTCTCTCTCTCTCTCTCTCTGTCTCTCACTCGAACACTTTTTTATATGTCTCTCTCACTCTCTGTCTGTCACTCGCGAGGATCAATTGGCAAACGTTTGGCACACGACAAAAAACAAAACAAAAAAAAAAGAAGGAAAACAAGAACAACAACTACAACTACACACACAACGGTGGTTTAACACGCGACGCTGAGCGGCGGCGTCACTGAGTCTGGCACGGCGGCCGCATGCAACAGCTGCCGCTCTAAATTTTTCGATTAGCGACTTCGATTTCGGTTTACGTTGTTTCGCTGGCTGCTCTTCGATTCTTAGGTTCTCGTTGTCGTTCTCGCTCTCGCTCGCTCTCTGTTTTTATGTTGTCCACTTGTTAAGGTTAAGTTCTCCTCTATTGGAGACCGTTGCGCTTTGCGATGCAACTCGGTCAACGGCCAGCGTTGTTCTGTTCTGTTCTGTTTTATATCACGTCCTCGCCGCGTATCCTGTAAGGCGAGGCGACAACAGACGACCAAAATCCAAATGATTTGTCTGCCGTGTCTGTGTTGAGTTTCTTGGCACTTCGATTCGGTTCGTCTTTCGTCTTTCGTTTCGTGTTTTCGTTTTCACCACTGCATGTTGCGGAGGCTGCTGCGGCTGCTGGCCGCAAATGTTGCTGCTCCAAACACCAAAAAAAAAATGCTAACAAAATTGTCGACGACACAAATATACGCGTGGGCTGAACGCCAGGCACGAGTGCGAGTACGAATACGAGCACGAACACGAGCACGAGCACGAGCACAAACACCAAATAGCAAATGCACACCACACACACAACAAAAACAGTTTGCTCGCTCGCTGTTCGCTTTGCATCGGCTTTGTTGTTTACCTGGCAAACGTTTGTCCGTTACTGAACGACCGCAGCATCTCGGGCCACTCGCTTGCCGGCTGCTGTTGCTGCTGCTTATGGGTCGCAACATGCGCTCTCTTGTTCGCTCTCTCTCTTTCTCTATGTCCCTGGCTTAGCGTTGTGCACTGTGTGTTGCTGTTGGCATCACTTCAATGAGCTGCACTGTGGGCAGCAACCACATAAATTATGGCATAATTATGCCTATTTTGAGCTGAAATTGTGAACAAAGCTCAACAAATTAAGGCTTCAAACTTTAGTTGTCAAAGTGTTGTCAGATTCCAAATCTTATATTATTCGCTGATTCTTCAGTTTATTATTTTTATTTTTTTTTTTCAACTATTAAAAAAATTATCACGTGTGTGTTATATGCATGAGATTACAACTTGTTATATCCATGCTCAACTTTCAATGTGGCCTTGCGCATATCGTCCCACAGTGCATTAGTGGATTTCGATTTTGTGGATGCTGCTGCTTAGCAACATTTGTTGAATAGTACATGTTGCCAATGACATTTGTTGGAAACATTGTGTTTTCTTTTTTTTTTTGGCAACCTGCCCAAACTTAAAGTCAAGCTATTTGAATTATGCAGTTGCCACTGCCACTTTGCACAGGAAATGTGAAATCGTAAGCAACCTTTATGTATATATATATATACATATATATGTGGTTGGTAACGTACGTCCATTTATGCGCGAGTCTTCGCCTTAACCTCAATTCGCGATGCGCTTTCAAAACATCCGCTGTCATGAATTGAATTCAATTCATTTCACTCACAATGCAAAACGCCGACAAATATGCCAACGGAGACGCAGCGACGACGGGACGCCTGCGCAACAGCCGTTGCCAAACTAATGCCTCCCCAACAGCAAAAGGCATGCCCTACTCAGGAATCCCTCTTATCGTTGCCTTACCCCCCTTTTCTTATTTGTATTTATTTTTTTCTTCTTCATTTTTTGTTGTTTTTATACTATGATACCGAAGGTATAATAGTATATAGGGTTTGTGCAATGTCCGCTGTCATGCTGTCTGTCCGTCTGGATGAACGCACCTTTTTTCGACACCCTCAGGATAGAGACTTGAAACTGGGAACACATACTTGGAAGTCGTCCGAATAGATAAAGCTTTAAAATTGGAGTGCTACGTCCACTAGGGAGCTAGGAAATCAATAAAATCGATATTCGCATATCGTTAAATCCACATATGTCCCACAATTTTATGGATACAGTCACCAATTTTGGTTGGTAGGATGTTGGCGATGTCCTTCAATGATCGGCATATGCCACGCCCACCTCCGACGCCCCCAGACCTCAGCTGGGAACGTCAAATTTGGGAGAAACGATAACATATTTGTGTTGCCACGCCCACAACTGCGCCCATTATCGAGAATGCCGATATTTTGGAAAGTGTAAGTCGATATATATATCCGTATATCTCCCACAATTTCGAAGATAGAGTGAACAAACTTGGTGGCAACCTCCTCCAAGGATCGACATATAATTTTTTGGACCACGCCCACAACCGCTTCCCCCAGGAACTTCGGCCCTAAAAATCTAAAATGCGGATATCTTCCATATATTGATAGTAGAGTCACCAAATTTTGAAAGGTAACTGGTAACTCCCTTAAGAGATAAAAAAATTGGATGGCCACGCCCACGCCGCCTGCCTAAACCAATACACATGTCGATGTAAATCGATAATACCATAAATCTCACGCAATTTGAAAGCTTAAGCCGCCAAATTTGAAAGATATATTCAAAAATCTTGGAAACAAATTTTGGACCACGCCCCCAAAAAAACGATAAATGCCCGTAACTTCCGTAATTTAAAAGCTATAGCCACCAAATTTTAAAGGTATATTACTAAGATCGAACTTCAACATTTTTGCAAAAAACCGATAAATTCTCTGTATTCTATGTAATAGGAACCTTCTCTTTAATTTGTTTTCAACCACGCGTACTTCCTTCCCAAAATCTTGTACAGCTCATATCTTTCGTAATTTAAGAGCTACAGTGCCAAACTTCGAAGAACAGTTACTATCTTATATCTACCTCAAACTGAAAAGCAAACTTGGACAGTATTTCTCGGCTGGACACAACTTATGGTATCATAGTATTTTGCTGTCGGTTACGTCCGACTGCAACGTTCTGTCTTGTTTTTTTTTGCTCTTTACGTAGTGTCATCTGCAATTTGTAAGGCCGCATTACGCGCTGCCAGCTTTGCCAGTTCGCCTACCTGCAACATGAGCACTCTTCTGCACCCCCGCTCTGCTCATCGTCTCGCGCCCCTCGTCCCTCATCCCTCGTCGCTCGCATTAATTTATCGCTTGTTACCTTTGGGGATTGGAGCTGGGAACGTGCCCAACTCCAACATCAACTCCAGTGTTCGCTGTGAGATGCTTCCGTTTGCCTCAACTCGACTCAACTTGCTCAGCCCCCTACCACACCTTTTTGACCACTTGCCGGGCTCCTTTTTGGGGATCTTTTTTGATTTATTGTTTTTGACATTTTGTGCGTCGTCTGCGCTTATTTCTCAGTTGCGTTTCGAGTGGTTCCCAACAATTCGACTCGTTATGTTTTATTTATAACGGATTTGTAGCTCTGTCTTCCTTTGCTTTTGTCGCGTTTGTCGTTGGCTTTTTTGTTTATAAATATTTATGCATGTGTGCGACAGAGAGATCCATTGCGCGAAAGCTTTTGTAGCGGGTAGCGGTAAATTCTCTTTCCTCTTTCCTCTGTGCTCCTGTCTATGCCCGCCTCCCCGTCTCCCAACCATGTCATGAGGCAGCGTCGGCTGTCCAAATATGAAGCATATTTGACCTGTGTGCGCCAACTGACTTTTGAGTTGGGTACACAACGGAATTTTAATTTCGCTTAGCTTACGTGGCCCCCCTCTTCCCTTTCCTCATCCCCCTACCCAACCACCAGATGCCGATTCCAGCTCCGATTGTGGAGTCAGCTACAACTTTCAGTTTCAGTTTGGTTTCGCCTTCTCGCTTTTACGACCTGGCCAAATTGGCAGCTAACTGCTTTGGCCACAGCTGTCGGCAACAAATAATATATGTTATAAGAAATAAAATAATATGATAATAAGAAGGAGCTGCTAACCTTAGCACGCCGAAGATTAAGTACCCTTTCAGACTTCAAACCTCAACCCCAAATTTATTTATTAATTATTAATTGAGAATTGCAGGTTACAAGTATACGAGTTTAGCAGTAAGAATAAATAAGTCCAATATTTATCAGATTTTGTCGAGCTTAATTCATATTTAACTGATCGGGTGTTATTTTTATATGTCATGCCTTAAAATGAGATTCCCAAGGATTTTGGTAAGCTCATCCAAAGTTAAGTTTTTTACGTATGATTTTCATTTTTCAATCAAAATCGTCAAGGGGGGCAAGCTGGTTGCAGTAACCCCATTAAGTATATATATCCTTGATCAGCATCAGTAATAATCGGTCGTCATATTAGTTTTAAGTGAAAGGTATGTCAACGCCTATCTGGATTCCACAATTGAAGTGCCTTTCTAGGCAAATGTCAAATATTCAGTAACAGTCAACGGCCACACCTGAAACAGGTAACATCGGAAAAGTAATTGTTTAAAACGAATAATCAAAAAAAATTTTAATTAGCAGAAAACTTTGCTTATTAAAACATAAGATACAAAACAAAAATAAAATACTCAAATTTAACCAAAAGTTAAATTACTTTCAAATGTACAAAACATAACCACCTTTCGAAATCCCAACTAATATTTCGATCAACAAACACAAATACAAGGGTACTCAATATTCGGCGTAAGACAAAAGGTTTTTTTTTTTCAAATATTTGTATTTTGATTTAGATTTATAATTTGTTAATTTTGGGAAGTGAACTCGAACATTATTTGGAAATTCGTTGTTTTATTGTATTTATTTTATTTGGATCCATTAAAAAAGGTCGTCAAAGGATTAAATGCATAAAATACAATATTGAGTTCATAGAAACATAGTTCATAGAAACATCCCTTCTGCTTCAGGTGTAACACATTTGGTGGCAAAATGAAAATGCCTTCGTGTCTGGAGCAAACAGAAATCAGCTGCAACTTGCAACGGGAGCAGTTGCAACGTCTAATTATGACGCCAGTGCCGACTTGTGAGGTGATGGTGCTGCCAGATGTTGTTCCAGTTGTATCTTGCAACTTGCAACTTGCAACGCCAGCTGCGGGCGCCACGCAACTAGCTGAAGGGGGCGTGGCTGCACAAATGGAGTGCCTGCACTTGACTGATGACTATGCTTATGATATTCGCCCAGGTCCAAGTAACGGCAACAGGACGGAGCCGATGTGGCAAGTGGCAACACTTAAGTGAAATTCTCTTTTTGGGGGCGTGGCTGTGACCGCTTTCAGTTTGAAGTTAGCCAAATCAGAAGTGCAGCTAACTGTACATTTTGTATACACTCAAAGACCGTTGAATATCAAATATGACGTTTCTACGAGATTCCCAAGAGGTAAGCAAATATTCATTTTGTATTTATTAAGTATTTTAGATATTGCACTGCATACCTACTTTAAGCAGTTGGATTATGGAAAGAATTAATTTAAAAAAAAAAAATTAAATATATTCTTGATCAGCATAAAAAGTTGGTCTGTCAGCATATATAATCTAAAGGAGCACTGAGACTAACGGATCTAGAGACTTCTCATATATAATCTAAAGGAGCACTGAGACTAACGGATCTAGGAACTTCTCATATACAATGTTTTAAAATATAGCCTTCAAATTATTATACAATATTCCTTGCAATATTGTTGATGTAACTGTAACCATTTCATTAAGATCACAACTATTTTTATACTGAACAATCTACTTCCAACAAGCCAATAATTAACAGCTGATTTCACGGTAGTCCTTTCCTAAGTTACCTAGTAATTAATACTAAAATCGATTTGACATATTATCTAAGATTCAGTGTTGTTTTGCTATTTAGTTGCATTATAATTTATTTATGTAATTGGAGCTATATCTTCCGAGCTTAAGAAGTGACTCCCTGGGATACCAGCTCTGCTTCTGGCTAAGTCAACGCTCTCTGGTATAGAGTGGATTAAGTATTCCACCCTAAGGTGACCTCATTTAAGGACTCTTTAAAGACCGGGGAGTATTCTAAGTCTGGTCTTACCTATGAATATTCGTTGCCTAAATCGATTCCGATTATAGCTACCCAAATGGCATTTGGCTTACTTCAGACCTACTGCCTCTTTCCAGAGTCAATTGCCGCAGACGTAGGCGCACTAGGTACCCATTAAAAATGGGCAAAAAGGATATAAAAGTCAATGAGTTTAACGTGAGCACCTGCCGTAAAGCCTAATCTCACGGTGCCAAGCACAGGAATTAAATTAAGCGTTAATTACCGCCCCATTGGAACTTATATTCCGCAGGTACCAATTAAAGTCACTTATGTTTGGTCGTGAACTTCCCCCTTGGTTTGGAGCGCCGCCTATCTAAACAACTTCCGATCTATGGTTCACGGCACCCTTGTTGCATAACGCAACAACGCGCCGAGTTGAAAACTCTACCCGCATTTGGGTGTTAAGTCACAACCACCACGATACTCCCCGAAGGTCCGCAACCAAAAACCAGGACAGAAATAGGTTCTGCCGGCTCCTGATTACCTGTGGTACCGGCAGGATAGCCTCCGGGCCAGGCCTCGTACAAACGTACTCCCAATTTAAACTCCAAAAAGTTACGGGTTGGTGGCCCGCGGGTAAAAAGGGTATAATGGTTTTGTGCAAATGTATGTAACAGGCAGAAGGAAGCATCTCCGGCCCCATAAATTATATATATTCTTGATCAGGATCAACAGCCGAGTCGATATAGCTCTGTCCGTCTGTCCGTCCGTCTGTCTGTCTGTATGAACACGCGGATCTCAGAGACTATAAGAGCTAGCGACTTTAAACTTTAAAACTTTAAAATATAAGTTCTCGTGTACCAGGCGCAGATCAAGTTTGCATTATTTTATCGATAACTGCCTCAGTTTCTGAACTATCGATACATTTCGATTTCCGATAGCAATAAATTCCACAATTTAAGAGGCAGAAGCTTCTAATTTATACATAATATGCATATATATATTATTGATCAATTGCCGAAATTTCAATAAGATCGGACAAAAAACACCAAAGTTATAGTTGAAAATATGTTCTCATATTGATCTCATTTCTCATTTCTCAGAGATGACATGATAATCGACGCTAGCGTCACTATATTTGTGTGTATTCTGCAGAGCCCCGATAACTACTCTTTCGTGTACGTATGTATGTCTATATATATATATTATATGATTGTGAGCAAAAATACTCTGTAAGAAATGTACTTGCAAAACTGAACATTTGAGTGCAAATCATTTTAAAGGGAAATTTGCCAAGAAAACTAGAATATATTTAACAACTGGGTTAAGTTTATATTATAGTCGAGTTAACCCGACTACAGCATCTTACTTGTTTTTACCTGTTCGATTTACATACATATATTTGTATATATGTTTGTAACATTGATTGATATCCTTAAATAATAAGAAATAAATTAAACATAAAATTGAATTGAATTTATGTTGTCTCAGATAATATTAATTCAGATGGTTGTATTTTGCGCAGACTGCATTAATTCAAGGCTTTCAAATTGAGCTAGTTAGTTGCTATGGCAAACATACGTATTTATGTATTTATGTATGTATGTTTGAAGGGACTTGAGCAAGGCATGATTAATCGTGGTATTAATTAAGCTTCTGGTAGAGCTTCTGTTGTTTGTTCTCCTTGCTGTCCAACTGCGACTGTGATTGCAATCGGCTTCTGTGAAGCTGATGTTTGTTGTGGGTCTGCTCCCTTCCACAACCCCACAAGCACATCAATATTACAGCTCTGCGGGGTGCATGCAACAAAAATCAAACGAAAATCGACAGCCGTCCCAACTGAAGTCAAATTTCGGTATTCCTTAAGCTCTATCTCTCTCTCTCTCTCTCTTTATGTGTGTGTGGCATGTGTGGCATGAATGTCAGTTTGTTGACTGCTGCTTACCGCAGTCAGTGCTGTTGCATTTGCTGCCTCATAGCTGAGGCAATTAACTCAAAACAATTGCAGCAGGAAGTTGTCGCCCCATTGCCTTTTGGCCTCTCCTCCCTCTCCCTTTCCCTTCCCTGCTACTGGTTGTGCTCCTGCTCCGACTATAACTCCCAATCGCACTCCTTGTTGCTCATCGTCGTCGCTTGTCAAGTCAATTGGTTTGCCACCACAATATTAATGCTCTCCCTGTTCCTGTCCCTTTCCCTGTCCCTTTCCCATCACGGTCTCTCATTGCGTGGCTGCTTGATCTTAAGTAAATATTTGGCCTACGTGCCCATTACGTGATTTTCCGATAGTCGCCGTCGATTCTGTTGATGCACTTGAGATGCAGCGTCAATGATGAGCATGATGATGCTGCTGCTGCTGCTGCTGCTGCACCCACTTGACAGGGGCAGGCAACCACAAAGCGAGAAGAGCAAAGCGAGAAGAGCGAAGCGAGAAGAGCTAAAGAAATGTACAAATTACTTTGTTTATGCAATGGTTGATTGCTTCTCTTTTTTCACATATTTTTTTTTAGTTTCCCTCAAATGTTTTACGACAATTTACCGGCACATTTTATCTTGAGTACTGGTCTCAGCCTGGGAGAAAGAAATTGTTTTTGTTTAGCTTTAAAAAGTATGGAAAAACAAGAAAGTTGATCTGCAGACATCTTTATTGAAGTCCGTGTAGTCTAGGCATATATCGATCCTATATCTCAAGTTTGTCGACCGACAATTCCTATAACAACAATATGATAAGGAGGTCCGACCCGGTTTAACGTCGAGTACTGAGTGACCAAAGCAATGAGGCGGACTTAAGTCAATTTTTACCAACTCATTTACAAATTGGGACGGAGGCACAGACGGACATGGCTTTATTAATTCGCCTTGAGATGCTGATAATGAATATATATACTTTTTTATTGAAATTCTATAAATTGGATGAAATTGCTTGCCAATAACTAAAAATTTGTACAGCATTTTCCGTGAAATAAGAAACGAGTATTTCTGGCAAATAAAGGACTTGCAGTTTGATGAATTGAATATTCATGTCTACGGAATCAATACCGTTATGCACGCTACATTCTTGCATACTTGCTCTTTGCTGCCACAACTCAGTATCTTTATCTGTATATCTGCCCCTTTTGCACTTCATATTTCCTTCCTATGTGCAAATGTATCTGCAGACTATACGAAATGTCAGCATTTATCATAGGAATTTTTGTTGGTTTTATTTAATTCAATTTTTATTTTTATTTCTTTCTTTTTTGAATTCAGCTCTGTGGCTGGCGTTTAGAAATTTTGTAATTTTTTGATTTGATATTTCCTGCAAGGGAAAATGCCTATTTGATATCCTGTCAGGCACAGGAAAGCAGCTCGACAGTGTTTTCAGGGCCACTCATCTGCTCTGGCAAATTAAATAAACGAGGAAATATCTACATGCTACTTTTTTGTTCATTAAGAGACGCCCACACACACACACACACACACACACACACGCACACGCACACGCACACACACACATGCAGAGCTCAACCGCAGTGCCTAAAGTCAAGAGCTGCAACAACAACAACAACAACAAGGATGTTGCTGCTGCTGTTTTCATATAAAACTTTATGCTTCGTTAAAAATGATGTACAAATCAAATGCCAGAAGCAATTTAACAACAACAGCACAACCACAACAATGTGCTGGAGACGGATCCTGGCCAAGGATGCCAGCATAGTGCGTGAGCGGATGGGGGATGCGGAGGCGAGTAGGCGGCGGAGGCGGAGGCGGAGGCGGCACGGCCAACACAGCAAAAGCAGTTGCAAAAGGCAATGAGAAAAATAAATAAATCATTTAAATGAAATAAATTACACACACACATACACACATTATTGTGTATAGTTTGGTGAATTTACGGCCAGCCACAGGGCTCATTAGAAATACATAGCACTCATAAGCATAGAGAGAGAGAGAGGGAGAGAGGGAGAGAGTGAGAGAGAGAGAGAAAGCGGAAGCTAGAAAATCATAATATTACTCCAAAAATTGTTGCCAAATAAACCAATGCAAAAATATAGCAAAATAGAAGAACATTCTACCGAAAATTAATTGAAACTAAAATTGAAAGCATGGCAAATAAATAAGCCCCACAGGCAGCCATCCGACAAATGGGCAAAAACAACAACCAAACAACAACAACAACAACAACAAAAAACACAAGCTCTGCCAAAAACTCCATTAAACAATCATTATTAAAGCAATTGAGCTCATAAGCCTTGTATTTGGTGTATCTTTCCATAAATTATTCACCGTTAAAGAGTTTTCAGTTCGAACTCTACTTTATCGCTTGGCGTCGGTTCTTGGACTTGGACATATACTTGACTTGTCTCCATGTCTATTGTCATTCCGGCTATTCCATTAAATTGCATTTGGACGTCACTTAATTAGGTTCATTAGTGTCTGTTGCCTGAAGCAGTTCTGACTTCATAGTTTTCCTGCTTAGGCAGTCACATTTTTATACCCAGACAAGTATTATAGAGATATGCAAATACTTTATAGTATCTGTCTATATGGCAGACACACTCCAGAAAGTATAAATATACATATATATATGAAATATGTAATCAAAATTGGTTTGGAAAACACTCAAGTTATGGTACAAAACATATTTTATATATACATATATATAACTTGATCGGGGCTGCAGTCCCAAATTAAGGATAGCTTCATAACTCGTACTTGTTCAATTTGAATTCCAAATATTTATTTATATTATAAAGTGAGGTTAAGTACAAATTATTACATTTTGAAGTATGGTTATTAATGTCATCGAGACTAAACCATTTAACGGATTGAGTTGAATTTGTTGCAAGAAGAAAATATAAGACAAGAAACCAACACGAATTCCACAAAGGGAAATGTAAACACAAAATATGACTAGAAAATGCACGCAAATATGCCAAACGCTCAAAATCGTATAAGAAAAGTAAAGAACTGAAAGGAACTTGGTCACATTTGAGTCAGTCGCCTTCTCCAAGTGGCCTCCAAGCAAATACCAAAGTCAAACAAATGCCAAGTGCCAACAAAAGCAGCAGCAACTGCGGCAAGTACATAAAACAACAACAACAACAACAACAGCAACATTAGTTGAGTCGAGTATTTTGCACTAAAAGCGAAACTACTTAGCATTTGGCATTCGGGCTTCAGGATGGGAGATGAAGAAAAGGAAGAGGAAGAGGAAGACGCAGACGGAAACGGAAAAGGGAAAGCTAGCAATGAGGTCAAGAGACAGAATAAGCTTCCGCCTTTGGGCAGCATGTGTGTGCGAGTGCGTGTGTGCGTGTGTGCGTGTGTGAATGTGTGTTCCCGCACCCCGCCCAGCTGTCCACACTAGGTGTAGACCCACTTAGAGGGCAGTTGTCTGGCCTCCTGCTACAGCAAGTGGCATTTACCATTTACTAGCTTGCTAGCTCGCGCAGCTTCTAAACGGAATTTAACGGTCAAATCGCTTGACTTTTTGCGCATTGCTAGACGAGATTGGGGCAGCTTGAACCCCAGGCTCAAGTTTCTCATTTGTGGCGGGCGTTTATTTTTTGTTGTTTTTTTTTTTTTCTTTGACCAACTTACGCTTCATTAACTCGTTTGATGCCCACCAATCTCAGAACTGAGCCGGAGCTGAGCACTTCATTTATAAGCGTATATATGTATGTACATATGTAGATGTATATATGTATGTATATTTCAACCCCAGAGTGAGCGCAAAGAACCTCAATTTCTCCAGAGTGTGTTTTGTGTTTGCATTTGAATTTGATTTACTGTTATCATTTGTGGATTTATAGTGGCTCAGTGGCCATTTTGGTGCGAGCTGAGCGAGCGAGACGAAAATCGCATATTAATTATGCGGCTCGTTGTCGGGCTGTCATTTTAGTGCAGGCTCCATTCGTTATTTTCTACTACAACAGATTACAACAATAACAAATAACTGAAGGCATGTTTAACCAACAGTTTTACTGTGAAATTGTCAAGAAAATGCGTGTTTAAGCCAGATTAAATGCAGCTCCGCGTAGATTTATGGACCCAGTTACCAATGCCCGATGTCCGATGCCCGATGCCCGATGCCCTTAGTGGAACTGGAACCCGGTCCCTCAACCAATTCCAATTTCAATTCGTTTGCCTTGTCGCTCTCTACGCATTGTTTACTCCAATTATTTATGGGTCAGAAACTCATCTGACAAAGCTATCAAATTTCAGCGCAACGCAACGCAACATTTCATAGCAACATGTTGCCAACAGTAATGTTGCTGGCAGCACGCTTGTGGATGCTGTTTGGTGAGTTTTCGCCGCTGCTGCTGATCCGATCGAGTGGGCGCCAGCCAGCTCTGTGTGTGGGCGTGGCCAGGTGGGCGTAGGGACCCATAGCATACCGCAGTCGATATTGAAAAAGTAATTAAAGGCAACGAACGACGCGACGGAAAACGTTGCGACCGCCACGCCCACCTACCGCCCTCATCCTGCGCCAGCCGGGCTGTCAAGTGCAGTACGTGCCATATGCGGTCGCCAAATGGCAGCAACGATAGCAACAGCATGTCAATTAACAACGACTCGAAGCGTGTAAGCCCTTCCTCTGTTATCGGAATGAAATGTGAATATTTCGATAGGTCGAAACATATCGAATGAATTGATTAACGAATGATGCGAATATAATCGCTGCTCTTGGTCATATATGTACATACATATTATTGCATAAAGCATTCCACTTCACTGTTAAGCGCAACTCATTAAAGTCGAGTCAGTTCGTAAGAACCTCGGGCTTGTTGTATAGTTTGTCCAGTCTCGGTAAGGAAAAATTCTAGTAAATCTATATCCGTAACTATATCATAATTGTATTTGTTTTATTGTTTAAATTAATTTTATTTTTTTTGTTGCTTTTATCGATAGTTCCGCTAAACGAGGACGCACTGTATCTATACCTTCGACTTGAGCTTACCAAAACATCCACACTAAATGGATTTGTAAAATTTTGGGTATTCATTAAAATCGTGTGAAGTTTACAACGTAAACATGGTTTCATTTATAATTATTGAAATGGAATCGATTAAAAAAGATGCAGTAAAACCGACAGTGAAGGCAAAAGAAGTAGGCATCATCAAAAATTAAAAGAGATTATTATATATGCCCAAGGTCAGTTATATTTGTGTATGATAGGTATAAGTCAAACCGTTTCACATAGCTAATATGCCTGATGCGCGTGACAAGGTGCAAAATATCATCCGCTTTTGTGCAACGCAAACGACAATTATCAGCGACATGAGCAAACCAATTGTGCGACTGTTGTTCGCTTTTCCTGCGTGCAGGAAGTGTGCGATAGGCTCGAACCAACCACCAACAAACCAACCAACCAACCAACCAACCAACCAACCAGCCAGCCAGCCGGCCAGCCAGCTAGGATGTTTTTGAACGCTTCTGCTGGACAGGCAGCCAGCGTGGTTTGAGTTGCATCATTTTGTGTGTGTAATTGTCGCCAGGACAAGAGCCACAAAAACTGATTACAGTGTTCAATAGTCAAATAGGCGGACCATGTTCCGTCCTGTCCTGCGGCTACTTCCGGTGCGCCTGCTACTGTCAAGGGTCAATCTACGATTGTGGACGTTATTAAATTTATTCAATACTCTTACAGTCTTAAGTCTAGTCAATACAAAAAAAAAAAAAAACACACAAGAAAAAAAAGTTATGCAAATTCAATTGAAAACAAGTTTTTCGCACTTAGAACTAAACAATTTACAGATCGTACAATACGTAATAAGTATGTAGTTGTAGGTACAGATAATAATACGCGACCTGCATATCCCAATTCAGAAATAAGGGGGTTCGGGTGTTAACAGGCCCGCCCGCATAATAGTAAGTAGGTACAGAATAATTATGAAACATATACATATACATATAACAGACGGGGAGATGGGGATCCTAGGCATCCTTGACCTTGGCATCCTGTGCGTCATGCACGAAGCCACGATTCTCAATGCCATTTTGCCGCGCTGCTGCCGCTGGGGCTGTCGCTGGGATTGAATTGGCTGCATTTGGATCCGCGTGCTCCAAGGATTCGTGTATCACATTGGCAACGATGCCATTCAACTGACCCTTAGCCTCGCTGGCCAGTACGAGTGCCTCAATGGCGTTGATGTTGCCATTTGTCTCCCGGAACGAGGCACGCTCCGCATCCGGGCGCTTTTCCTTGCGACGCTGTCGCACCTGGAAACTGTACATCCAGCTGAATGGCACAAGTAGGGAATTCAAGTTAATGCATTTGAATCCGAGTGCTGAATACTGTGGGTATACTCACAGAAAGATGCCCACGGAGAACATGGTTAGACCGCCGCCAAGGAGAAAAAAGGCACCAGGCAGCACCCGGAGCGTTGCTGCATACAGTGTCGTATACATGGGTGCAAAGACCATGGGCATGAGTGCCTCAGCGACGCCGAACAGTGAGTTCACCTTGCCCAGTTCATCCTTGGAGACCAGCTTGGTGGCTATCGAGCGCATCGCAATGAATGCGGTGCCATTGAAGATCTCAACCAAGCCGCCCATATACATATGCCACGGCAGTGTGGCAAAGGCATAGACAAACGAGGACAGAATCTTGGATGTGCTCGATAGCACACCAACGAGTGCATCATCGATGTTTAGCTTGTGCGAGAGTACGCCAACGCAGAAGATGACGCCGATGAGCCCCGTGAACATCGCATACGTGGAGAAGAAACTGAACTCCACCTCGGACCAGTTGAAGCGGAAACGGGTGAACAGATACATGACCGACATCTCGCCGTGCAGCGGACCAATGATCACCATCACCACAATCATCAGTAGGATGACGCGCTTACGTCGCTGATTCTCGCCCTTCTGGAAGGCCACGCGGAATGTCTGCACCACATGCTCCTTGTCAAAAAAGTCTGCCAGCAGACTCTTTTGCGGTAGGGTCTTCTCCGGTCGAGCCACGGGCTCCTCCAGAAAGAACAATCCATAGACAAAGGCCAACACATAAAACGCTGCCGAAATAGAGAAGACGCCATAGAAGCCAATTCGCCTGCGAAACGATAATGTGAGAAATATAAATAATAAATAAAATAAATTTAATCCTACTAGGAACGTTTTTTAAATTACACTGCCACGTTTTACAATCAATAACGGCACTTTTCTTTTTAAGCCAAAATATGTCATTGGAGTTTAGACAACTTAAGGCTTATTTGTTGCTTCCGAAGTTATAACCAAAAACCAAGCAAAATTGATCGCTTCATAACAGCTAATCTCTAAAAAAATTTGGTATCTTAGAGGTTGGATTGTGTTTTTCCTATAAACTTAAATCCATTTACATTTTATTTAATGTTCTTGTCATTATTACTAAGCAACTTAGAACCGGAAGTAGTAACTGGAACAGGATACAACGGCTATCTTATCTATCCTCGAAGATTGCATACCCTTGTAGACTGGAGTCCAATTGCCGACATCTAAATTTGTCTTTAAATTTAAACAACAAACAGATTGTTCCAATGAAAGATTAATCATATAGCAATATGATATTGATCGCATGCATAAGTGGGAATTTTGGTTAGTATAATTTGTTAATCGAGAATATTTTCATGCAGATCTCAAAAGTTCGGTCTCGACTTATGTACTGCCGAGGTATATATCAAAATGCATCCAGGTAGCTTCTAAGCTGAGAGACAAGTTCACATAGAAACAGATTGACAGACGGACATGGTTATATGACCAAGAATATATATATACCCTATTGGGGTTGGAGATATCTCCTCTGATTCGTTTCAAGCTTCACAGCTCAATTGTATTACTTGCTATAGTATAATTATCGAACTTAAAATTTAATCTAAAACAATTCACAGGAATTAATCTTGATTACTTTGAGCTGTATTACGTTTATCCCAATTTAAAACATAGAGTTCCCTCAAGAATTATAAATAATTTGATTCTTAAGTTCTTGTTTGGGTCTATTTGGATAAGTTAAATTCAATTGTTGGTCAAACTTATTAATTTGCAGTTGTGGATCAATGTGGGGTTGTGACTTGTGTATGGCTTTGAGGACCTTGCGGCTTGGGGGCACCTACTTGAGCAATACACCACTGAAGGCCATGCCTATGGGCACGCCCACCGAGAAGCAGACGTTGAGTATGCCGATGCGCAGGGTGCGCTCCTCCTCGGTGGTTATGTCCGCAATGTAGCTGAAGACGCCCATCAGCATGGTGAACCAGCCGCCGCTGAGCGATGGGAAGATGGCCTCCGTGAGCGCAGCAGCTTCCATTGGAGCATCCTCAAAGTAGACGCACAGCATGAGGCCAATAACGCCGAGGAACTCGCCCACCACCGGTATGAGGATGCAGGGCTTGCGACGACGATGTCGATCGCTCCATGAGCCCCAGAACAGGATCAGGAGGCAAGGAAATAGCGACTGAATCACCGTCTTCCAAGCCGCCATCCGTGCGACCATCTGTTGCACCGTCTCCTCCTCGCTGTGGGTAAACAATTAAATGGAAAATATATGCGATGGAATTGGATTTGCTGCACTCACAGCGTATAGTTGGCCGTTTGGCGGCGGGTGAGTGCATCGCAGATCTCATCGCCGTAGGCCATGTTGACGCGGCATGCCTTCTCCAGGTTGAGGTTTTGGGTGGCCAGATTCGAGAGCACGCTGGGCATGATGTAGGCGGCGAGTATCGGCTCCACGGTGACATTATTCGCAACCAATCGCAACTTTTCGCGCCACGTCCGCTTCGGCGGCGTCTCCGTCTTTGCCCCGCCTCCATCTGCACCCTTCTCCTGGCCGGCCAGCTGCGTGGTGCTGTGGCTGAGCGTGTATTTGTTATTGTTGTGCTTGGTGAGGTCAATGCCGCCGTCGTCTTTGGGTGACATGATCGTATCTACAAAGCAGTAGAAGCAATTTGATTGATTATTTCTCAGATTCGTGGTTGGAATGCTATCATATGTGGATCTTCGAATTCCGCTGAACAATGGTATCAGTTAGTCAAGGACATAACCAGCGCTTCGTTTTGCTTATTTCGTTTTTTTTTTTTTTTGTGCTGCTTATTTTAAATACGAAGTTTCGTGCATTTTATAAAATAATTAAAAGTTTTCGAAGGTTTTTAGAAACTTGTTTAAAATTAAGTACAATACTTCAATTAAACGGATTCTACTTATAATAAAATAAGGCATATATTCTGTGACCATCTATAAACAATCAATTTGTCGATACTATTTATTTTCATTCGAAATAATTATCTATTCTCAATTAAATTTTGGCACATATTATTTTCCTTGCAGATATTTTCCATGACAGTTGAAATTTGCAATATGTAAAAAATCACTCACTACAAATTATTATGTTATGCATAATTCTTGATTTATTACAAAAATCCAAGCAACTTCACAAAATTAATCTTTTATGTTGTTAAATAAATTCATATTTAAGCTTTCTTAAATTTTCGAAGCTAAAGTACTCAACCCTAAAAAAAAAGTAATGTCGATTAGAATATATAACATAGTTTTGGCAACAATGGTAACTTATCTTTTTATTCAGAAAGTATATTTATAAGACGCTAGGTTGCGCCTTTTCTTTTTTAATTCCAGGGTATATATATTTTTTTTAAATTTAACAAAAAATAATGCCTAAATTCAGTGTGTTTTTATGCGTACTTCTAACCCCAATATTTACAATTTTGTTATTAAACATTAATATTCTAAGATTTCATATATACATTTTAGATGGTTTATAAATTCGTATTTTAATGTGATTTGAACTTACTAAATATATATATATATATAAATATATATATATATATATATTTTTTTTGAGTAACCTTTCTAATATTAAAAAATATTCTTCGTATATTTAGCAATTATTTGTTTGGTCAAATTACCGGCGTGTTTTAATTTAAGGATAATTTTTTTATGAATGAAGATAATTCTTAATAATAATCGTAATTCCTTCAAATCGGTCGGCGCATCGGGGATAGTGAATCGATCAGTCGGTGAGTCGTATGTGTATGTGTATGTGTATGAGTGTATGTGTGTATGTGTATGCGCTCTCTAATTTCTGCTTAACTACTGTAAGTACATATTAATCATTTAGCCCGGGCGCATTCAAGCTTCACTTTCCGTTAGCCGCTGTCCGCTGTCCGCTATCCACTGTCTACTGTCACATTTTGTTGTCATTCTATTTTTGTGCGCATCTCCCACTTATTCTGATTGGATTATTTGCCGTTGACAATCAGTCGGCGAAAGTATTTTGCTTGTATGCCGTTTGTATTCCATTTCAGGTTTTAGTTTTGCCTATTCTATTCACTTTGTGTTTTGCTTCGGCTTTTGTTTTCGACTCTTCCTCTACTCTATAAATGGAACACTAGTGCCAATCAAGCGCGACGCTGTCATCAGCGTCAGCGTCAACGTCAGCGTCACCGTCACCGCCACCGCCACCGTCAGCGTCAGCGTCGACGACGACATCTACGCCAATGTTATGGTTGAGGTTGAAGCTCAGCCTAGTATTTTGGCTATTATCATTATCAATTATCACTATCGTCCACTGCCAAACCAGCTCTTCATGTCTGGCATTTCCTTCGAATTACAAGCAATGAAAAACCTAATTACTTTGATGTCTGTCGGTCGTTTCGACCTGTCTATTTGTTCCCTTATCTTGAGGCGCGTGTGCACTTTGCTATTTCTAAAATTGCTCAAATTGCTTTAGTACCTGACTTTGTGGTGCTTTTGTGGTGCTTACTTCGGGGATCAAGCCTCTCACAGTTCGCAGTTTAGCACACTTTCAATTACTTAAAGTACTTAAAGCCAAATGACGTGCTTATTGTTGACGCCATAAATTAAAAGATTACGGCCCTTTCGCCTGTAGGTTTTATCTGAATTCATCAGCTAGGCCTAATGCATAGTTATATATGTATTTATATTACGTAATTAATGTGTAATTACATGTGCTTATAAATATTAATATATTTGAAAATAGTGATGCCTACTAAAGCACTTTAATTGATTTGAACCATTAATAAGAGATCGAATAAATTGGCCAAGTCTAAAATCGTTTCTAAACGTGAACAAATAAAAAAGTTTAGTCGTAAACACAACACAACTTAAAAAAATGTTCTGAACTGATATACGCATATTTTTTAGTTCCTAGCTAAAGGTCTAATCAAAAGCATCTGCATTTACCTTTAAGACAATACAAGAACATTAATTAGATTATCTATATAATTAATTAAATACATTTTTTTTTTCTTAATCTTTATGTCGTACTTTGCTTGTTTTCTTAATTAAGTATTTGCATATATAACATTTTTACTTTTGAATTCAAAGGTCAGCTATTCTCATAGTTATACATAATAATAAATGTATGATGCTCATAAGTTAATCTGTTAGATTTTCGATCTATTCGGCTGTTTGTTATGACTTTAAGTTTTAGCGACAACTTTTTGTTAGCATGCATTAAACGTGACAGAAATTAAGTAGAACTAATTGACCTTGACAGTCACACACACACACACACACACACACACACTTCTAGCGAGCCATAAAGTGCATTGCTGGTCATTTTAATCTTCAACTTCCGTCAACGCTGACGCCCAAAGACAACTTGGTTTAAGCTTGTGTTAATTATAGTGTCTGCCCCGCTATTTGGGCTCGTGCACGCAAATACCATGTGTGTGTTTGTGTGTGTTTGTGTGTATTTTTTTTTTTTTTTTTTTTTTTTTTGAGTGTATGATAAAGTTCATTATCATGCTTTGTTGGCGTTTCTAAATTGCCTTTAATTGTAGTTTAGTTGCTTTTTCCTTTGTTTAATTCGGCTAGCCAAATATTTGCCAGTGATTTGCATTTGAATCAAATTTCTTAATCGCATTATGAACAGTCCGCACTTTGACTTGATTGTCCACTAACTGATCCGGTTGTTCCAAGAAACGGATCAAGATTCCTCTTTGCTTTAACAAATTTGCGCATTGAACATATATTAGTTCAGTACAGTCAGAAACAATCGGACTCATTAAAAACTCACACTGAAAATTACAATAAAAATTAATTTATTGGCTTCTTTAATATTAGAAGTTAAAATATGTATTAATAACATTTTTAAAATTTTATTTAATAATTTTAATTTGTTTAAATTTAATTAATTAATTAAGTTAATTTTAATTTAAAATGCAAATAAAAAATACAAATTTTCAATTTTTAGAAATATACTTTCCAAATAATAAGAGCAAGAAGCAATTTCCTGAAACTAACTTCGATTTTTTTTCTAAGAGAAGAATATGTATAAAAATAAATATTTGTAAAAAAAAGAAATTGGAATGATAATTTTACATTGTATTATCTTATTATTTGACAGTCGAAGAGTCGAGCATTTTGAATAGAAACAAAACAAAGAGTCAACCGAAAGATTCCGACAGGTGGGAAGGAATTTGGTTTTTCTCGCTTTGTGAAAAATATACTGAGCTAAACATGCAATTTCGCGATTTTGTCAACGACGATATCATTTAAATTATTTACATTCATCACATTCATTATAATAAATTGCTTAATAACTCTCGTAATTCACAGCGCAGTTCACTAATATTTAATATTTAATAGTAGTTGAAGCACAAATCTGGAATTGCATATAATTGAATAACAAGTGTTACTGGTTCTATTCTATTGTTACTATGCTACTAAAAATATTTAAAATCATTATAGAGTTATTGTTTTTGAAAGTATATCAATAATATAAATTTATTTTGTATATATGCAAACATCATTTATATTAAAATTAAAATTTGGCAATCAACTCACTCAAATTGATTTAAAGCCGTGCGGAAAATCATGGAAAATTATGGAGATAGAAATTTTGAATTATAGTCAATAAATTGTAAATTAGTTGAACGGAATTTTGACTGAATATATGTATGTAACTAGGTAAATTATTATGTGGTCCTACATAGACATATATAACGTAACAATTTCGCGCACATTTAGCAATTCAAATTATATTTAAATCATTTTGCTTTTGTGATATTGAAAATCAGAGAACCTTACGCAATCGTTGTGACTTGGATGCAAAATATAATAATTAACATTGGGAATACATTTTGAGGGCAGTGGTGTAAAAACGTTTCAACCAGTCTCGTTGGACCTCCAAAGTCAGTCAACTTTCTGTAAACGTGCATTGAACCTAATAAAAATATGGGCAATATTTGCAGGCACGTCGAGCGGGCTGTTGATGCATTTTTTTTTGGGGGTTTCTGTTTGAACTTGGGTGTGTTAACCTTGGAGTCTAGCGACCAGGAAGAGTCGTGAGTTGGCATATTAACTAGCCGATCGTCAAATCGTCAGACTAGCAAACAATTATACTGATAGACTGTTGTCAATTTTACAATTGTGAGCATTCTGTTTTGACCAAGTTCCTCGAATTTAAACGTTGATTGGATTTAGCAAGAATATTCAACAAATTAACATTTCTATATTTGTAGTGAATAAATCGTGTTTTCAGCTACTCTCAAGTCTATTATTCCTGAAATTGCTCAATATATGCAGAATACCTTCAATAGTTTTTTCACTGGATGGGAATACTTGAATACTTTGACCAAATGAAGTATATTTATCTATATTGTAAAAATATGTGAATAAGAACGCTTGAATATAGCCATTCATTTATATAGATCTTTAGCACATATATTAGCCATAATGATATATAAAATTTGATTTTGACTTTCTGAATTCTGCGATTTGCATTGCTTATATTTTGTGGTACAGTGTTGTTTATCCAGGAAGCGCTAATCTCGACCATATTAACTAAATAATGGACATACCGACTGAGTTGTAAACACTAAAATTACAAATGATAATTAACTCATTAGAGTTGCCTGCTCCGATCCGATGCGGTGGGGCTGCTGGGGAAACAACCTTTGCCAGTTAATAAAACAAATGCAATTTGCGGGAAATTTGCTGGAAATTTAGCTGGGATGCCTCTAATCATATTTTTACCCATTTCCGGCTGCTGACAAAACTTTTCACACACCCACACACACACAGCCACACAAACACACACACACACACACACACACACATGTAAAACAAACGATGTTGCTCTGGATTGTCCATACAGTTATTTATAGCATGCCTAATTGTAAGATACTTTGCTCCGATACTTGGATATAATGGCAAGTCTGTAGGTGAGCTGGCGGTGGGTGGAACTGTGTGTAAGGCTTGCGACATCATTCGAAATTAAGCTGTGCTTTAGCTTAAGTCTTAATTGAAAACAATTAAATACAATTAGTTGGGGGAAAAAAAATAGAAAAACAAACGACTTTACCTTTTATTTATGCGCAATTCAATGATAACATGAAGAGCTGAAAATAGTTGCTCACACACTTGCAGATCTGTGCGTCTGAGTGTGCTTGAAATGGCTAATAGCTCATTAATATTTTCAACATCAGTCTAACACTAATGAAAATAAATCCAAACCACAAAGAAATCCCCCAAAATAAGTGGGCAAAACTTTAAAAACTAGTCAAAAACAAAAAACCACGATAAAAATAGTAAAAAAAAAAAATTAACAGCAAACTGAAAATAAATATTTAGATATATAAAAACTTCATGAATATCATTAATCCAGTGAATAGAAAAACAAAAAAAAAAGCTGAATCACTATGTATGTCCACAAGTAAAACGAGAAATAAAATATTTAAAAAAAAAGCATAAATATATGTTATATGAACGTGGACAATTTGTAGTAAGCAATTTGGTTGGATGCCTCTGGCACGCAACAATAACAACCACAGCTATGCATAACAATAACAATGCGGTAAATTTTGTATTGTCAAACAAATACACACACACACAGAGACAGACGCTTACACACATACATGTACATATGTATGTACTTAGAACGTAAGAGAGAGATGCATGAACGAACGCAAACAATTTTCACGACAAACGCGAATTTGATTTAATTTACATGTCTTTAATGAAATTAGTAGTAAAAGGCACACAGGCACATGCACTCACGCACACACACTCGCACACACACTCGCACACACACGTACACATTGACTGACATACACATATTTTCACAAAATTTGCGCTAAACGGTAAACTCACTTTAGATAACTATCTATAGGTAAAGTATCTTTTTCAGTTCCCTTGCACTCGCTCGCAGCCAGGATGTGTTCTTTAGTTTGATGCACGTTTGTGTGATGGGTTTTCCTTGTTCCTTTTTTTGTTTTGTTTTTAGCGTTTCTACAGTTATAACAATAACATGGCAAAAACCGTTGTAACTGTGTATTGTTTATTGTTCTTTGTTGTTGCTTTTTGGTGTAGCTTAAGCTGGGCTTAGTTAACTAGCTTTGCCATATACCTAAACCAGCGACGTTGAGCTGAACTCAGCGACTAAAATTTCGTATTGAATTTAATGAGTGCCGCGACTCGGCGCACGGTAAGCGCAGTCAGCGTCAAAGCTGGCGTCGTGACGACAGAGCTGTGCGGGTGGCATGCGATGCGTCGCGACGCGTCGATCACCCAGATCCAAGCTCGGCGCGCTGCCGACGTCAACGTTAAAGTCGACGGCGACTGAGCTGGCGACGTTTGATAAGCGGCGCGATCGCTTCTGCGCTTGCGTCTGCCAGTTTCAAAAAATAAAAAAAAAGAAACGAAAATACATAAATATGTAAAACAAATACATATTTACCTATATATAAATTAATATACATATCATTTATATATATATGCCAATAACTGTGACTCTATTCAAGAAAAAAATCGCCAGCTTCTGAGTTCGTCGACGAATAGCTATTAAATGTCCTATAGTAATTTCGGGAGCAGGGCTACGAAATATATTATTTTTTTTTTATTTGGTGACCTCTTTCTGTATAATTTAAATATGTCAACACTTGTCAACCTGCAGCCAGCAAAAAACATTCGCTTATATACTACATACATATGTATTGATATATGCAAATATTTCATTATTTTACTGATCCATTTATATGCCAATTTTTGTGTTAAATATAAAAATGTATTAATTAATTATATTCAAGTAACCAAGTAATCTGCATAAGCAGACTCTAAATATCAAATGAGCAACATACATATATACATATATACATACATACATACATATATGCAGGTGTATAAGATGATATCGAGACGGTAATATTAACAACCTCATTTAAGTAAATTTGCGCAGGTTGTCTGCAGTATCTATGTGCACAGATGTGCATGTGTGTGTGTGTGTGTGCAATTGTGAGTTGTTGCCTTTCGCCATTAATTGTGAACACGTCAATGCCATTATTGATGTTTCCAATTATGTTCGTCTTGTCACTTTTGGATACTTTGCGTACGAACGACATCCACATCGTTAGCACTCCTATGTCTAATCCAAACGAGGCTAAAACCCAAAATTGCCAAGGGGGCAGGGCGAGGCAGTGGTGCATGTTGCTGTTGTTGTTGTGTTGTTGTTGTCGAGTGCTTCAAACAGGTTGAATTTAGTTACTAACTAAGTAACTAGTAGAAGCTAAAAGTTTGCTTTGATCTTTCGAGTACTGGCAACATTGACAACAACAAACAATTAAATAGAAAATTATCATGATTATTAAAATTATTCGACTTAATGGATCTAGGGAGGCCCTAACACAAATAAATACATGCACATAGGATGTGTGTGTTTGTGTGTGTGTGTGTGTGTTTGTGTTTGTTGCCCTTCAGCAGTTCGTGGCTGCCAGTTCTTAGCTGCGACGGTTGCTAGTTCAACAATCAGCGTTTTCATTTTGATTTTGTTTGAATGGGAAGCCTTAATTACCGCATTTGGATGGCAGCTAGCGGTCCACGCCCCTTAGCCTTGACTTAGAAAACCACAATGCCGCAAAGACCGCAGCTCGGTTGATCGACAGTCGAACGCGTCGACCGATGCCCAATCATGCAACATCGCTGAGCTGTAACGCTGCAACCCAACGCCTTCCAGTGGGGCAGGCACTGCTTCAGCTGTTTCAGCTACTGCAGCCAACTTAATAAATATCAATAAGAATAATAATAATAATGATAATGCTAATTATCATATTTTGTTTTTTTTCCCTCTTTTTTGATGCATGTATTTGTAGTTATTAAACATTTGGTAATTTGATGCAAAAACAATACAAATGCAGCTTGTTTGGTCGGATGGAACGCTTGTTGCTGCTGCTGCTGTTGCTACTGCTGCTGTTTGCTGTTGCTGCTGTTTGCTGTTGCTGTTGCTGATTAATTTCCAATTGCAATTATGTTTGTTCGCCGCTAACAAAGACTGCAATTTTAGTTGCCCCACCATGCCACCCATCCCGCCACCCATCCCGCCACCCAGCTGCCCATTCAACGGCTAAACGCTTAGCAGGCAGCTGTTTCGAAGCGCTTTGTTTACCCGCCTGCATTTATTTATTATTATTTTTGTTTTCTGTATGCAAATTCACGCTAGCAGCTTAGCTCAGCATAATCAGTTGAAATTTTAGACTAGCAGAAACAGCTGCTCTTCACAATGTGCAGTGGGAGGGAGGCGGGGGCTGGTTAGATAGGTGTGCGGTTGTGGCAGTTAGGAGCTCACATGACTCGCTCATTCATACATATGTCAATAAATCAAAGTTATCAAGGCAAACTTTCACTTGACAACGTTTCCATCGAATTTTAATCAATCTTCAATGGAAAAAACCAATCGAACAAAAATTATGCAATCGATTTTTTTGCACGCGTAGAAAACTGTATTTTAATTTATCTGTTTATATATATTCATAAACAAAAATCATTTATACCTAAACAATTAAAATTGAATTTGGAACTATCCAAAAATATTTTAGTTAGGCTTATAGTTCACTGTTAATTAAAAACTGTGCAATAACAACATTATATAATTACCACTTTATTTATTTAGTCCATTAAAAATTAGCTGTTTACTTAGATTACGTATGTTTGGAATACTTAATTATTTAATATTGTTGTTTCACTAAATAATTATTAGGCACACCTAATTTATTAGGTAATTGCTAGTGTATTTAGTCTTCAATAATTTCCAGTGTTAAATTTAAAACTTTCCCCCACTGCTTTTGACACATTTTCGGGCTGTTGACGGTCGCAATTGGCCCATAGATTAATTGGCGACGCCAATTGACATATTTTCATGGCTTTTTGAATACAATTTGTAATAATTATAGTAACTGCTGATTACCAATAAGCAAACAAGCAAGCGACAAAAGGCACAACCAAAGAGCAGCCAGATATAATGAGATCTGAAACTCAGAGAAGTTGAGGATAGACCTACTGATGACGATGAAGTGTGTGGTGACGCAGATGCTGCCCCTGATATTGCCAAGCCCAATGCCCCTAGGTGCTCACGCCATTAACCGCTAGCCAGGTGTCAAGACTTTGCGCAGCATCACAAAGCACTTATTAATAGACAATCAACAATCAGTAATAACAACACAAGCAACGGCAACGGCAACAGTGGCAACCAACGGCGGCAGTAGAAACAACAATTTTCTGGCGACAGAAATGTAGCAAGTTGTAGCTAATTTCGAGCTTTTTAATGCTGCCTATTTTTATACTATGAAATATATGTTTCGAAGTTTTTGAGTTGGGAACGTCAAATTTGGTAGGTATATTACTGGTGGTCGCCTTAAAGAACCGATAACAAATTTGTGTTCCGCCCATAATCGACAATGCCGATATTTCGGAAAGTGTACATCGATATATATTGGTATATATCCCACAATTTTAAGGATAGAGTGACCAAACTTGGAAGTTAACTTGCTGGTAACCTCATCCAAGGATGGGCATACAATTTTTTGGACCACGCACACAACCGCCGCCCCCTGGAACTTCGGCTCTAGAAATCTAAAATGCGGATATCTTCCATAATTTGTAAGCTAGAGTCACCACATTTTGAAAGTATGTTACTGGTAACTCCCCTAGGTGATCGGTAAAAGATTGGATGGCCACGCCCACTCCGCCTACCTAAACCGATACACCTGTTGCTGTAAATAGATAAGACCATATATCTCACGCAATTTGAAAGCTTAAGTCACCAAGTCTTAAAGGTATATTGCCAGTAACACCCTTCAAAAATCTGGGGAAAAAAATTGCACAACGCCCACTTCCGCCCCGAAAACCGATAAGTGCCCATTTCTTCCGCAATTTAAGAGCTATAGTTATCAAACTTGGATGGTAATTTACTAAGATCGAACTCCAAACCTATTTTTTGCCACGCCCACTTTCAAAAATCGATAAATGCCCATATCTCCCTCATTTTAATAGCTACAGTTAGCAAACTTGGAAGGAAGATTATTAGGAACATTCTCTCTTTTTCTACCACGCCACTCGAAAAGCTCATATCTTCCGAAATTTAAGAGCTACAGTTGCCAAACTTTGCAGAATGGTTACTATCTTATATCAAGGTCGTGAGCTTATTATAGAATATTAAAAAACTGTAATATTTGCTGGAAATGAACTTTAAATACAAATAAAGTATAAGGGTGCAAAGCCTTTGCCTTATTATTCACATAATAGGTTGAGCTAATGCCAATCGAAACTATAAGCCCTTGGTAAGATCGTAGATAAATTAATTTTGCTGTTTACATACATTATGATAATCATCTACACACTATTGTGATAACAGGGTATTATTGCTTCAAAAAAGCTTTAGGCTGCTGTTGCTGTTGCTGTTGCTGCTGTTGCTGTTGCTGCTGTTGCTGCTGCTGCTTCTGTTGCTGTTGCTGTTGCTGCTGCTGCTGTTGCTGCTGCTGCTGTTGCTGCTGCTGCTGTTGCTGCTGCTGCTGTTGCTGCTGCTGCTGTTGCTGCTGCTGCTGTTGCTGCTGCTGCTGTTGCTGTTGCTGCTGTTGCTGCTGCTGCTGTTGCTGTTGCTGCTGTTGCTGCTGCTGCTGTTGCTGCTGCTGCTGTTGCTGCTGCTGCTGTTGCTGCTGCTGCTGTTGCTGCTGCTGCTGTTGCTGCTGCTGCTGTTGCTGCTGCTGCTGTTGCTGCTGCTGTTGCTGCTGCTGCTGTTGCTGCTGCTGCTGTTGCTGCTGCTGCTGTTGCTGCTGCTGCTGTTGCTGCTGCTGCTGTTGCTGCTGCTGCTGTTGCTGCTGCTGCTGTTGCTGCTGCTGCTGTTGCTGCTGCTGCTGTTGCTGTTGCTGCTGCTGCTGCTGTTTCCACTGTTGAGTGTACGAATTATAAGGTCTGTCATGTCATTAACTTTAAGTGCTTTTTATATTATACTTCATAAGTGTATCTGCAGTGGCTCAGAGCTAATTGGGAGCAGTGTCAAGCAAAAATTTTAATTGATTGCCGTTATTCATTATTTTTTACAAATTCGAAATACCGATGGCAGATACATATATTAACCACCAAAAATGAATATATATGACCATAAGCTAGGGTTTCCCCACCTGCTAGGTCGGGTTATGTAAAAAAGTACTTCAATTTATGGTCAAATCTTATTTGGAACAGTGGACACCTGGGGGCCATAAAGCCCGGACTTATTACGTCAGGTGGAATATTTTCGCTATAAACAGACCAATCCTTCATCGTCAGTTTAGTTCTGCATCTCGTGCTACCAGCCAACAAGGACTATGAGCAAACGGACTACCATTGACCAACGGAAACTCATCGTGGAACACCTAAAAATCGGATATTCACATTACCAAATGGCTGAAATGGTCAATAGGAGCAACTCCACTGTATATTACATAATTCAGAGATTCGTCGACGAAAATCGGATGAAGTGCAATGGTGGAATGCCGCCAAACAAGACTTTCAAAGAATAAGAGGATCATCGGGAAAATAATGGGAAATTCTAAGCTATCGGTTCCAAAACTGGCTCAACAGATGCAGGATGAAATAAGGAAAAAGTTCAGTGTGGAAACTGTGCTCCAGGTTTTACCCAACTATAACTTCAATGCCCGAGTACGGGAAACGCCATTTTTAAGCGCAAAAATTAAAGGGACTAAGATGACGTTCGCCAAAATCCACTTTGGATTTGGATTTGGAGCTCTGGAACATTGTCATGTTTGAAGATGAGTCCAAATTCAACATTTTTTGCTCGGACGGACGGAATTATGTGTTGCGACAATCCAATACTGAGCTGAATCCCAAAAACTTAAAGGCAACAGTCCAGGCGAAAGTTTGTGGGCTCGGCTGGAAAATAAAATCCGAATTCACTGCATATCCAGCAAACATGATCTCAAAAATACTCTGCAGGGTGAGTGGAGCAAGATCAGCACAGAAACCACCCCGAAGCTGGTATCTTCCATGGAAAATAGGTTAAGGGAAGTTGTTAAGTCTAAAGGACATCATACTAAGTATTAACATCCTTATTTAAGCTTTTATACGCCAAATATGTTAATTTTTTAAGACTGGATTTGTTTTCAGTTTTTCACTAATCTAAATTAATCAATTAATATTTTAATAAAAAACAAAGCTTCTTTTCAAATGTGACAAATGTGAAACATTAAAGAAATTGGCTTTTAAACATTTAGAATTTGTTTCCTTGTTGAAACTTTATAGCAATTAAAATTTTTGCTTGACACTGCTCCAAATAAGCTGTGAGACACTGTATGTGCTTGTATTAATATCGTCATATATGGCTATATTTGTTTATGTATTTGTTGTTGAATTCGTATTCGAATTCGTATTACTTGTGAATGTGCACGAAGCTCACGATGTTGCGCTTTCTGAAATAAACTTAAAAACACTTCTGAAAAGGCAAAAATACAAATCGTTGTAGGTCGAGGGCCTCTGATTGTTTCCTATGAGAGTGAGTAAGTTATTTTCGTCAGTGTTTCATATATTGTGTCTGGCGACAATTTAAATATATAAATTTTTTTTTAATTATTCACTAAAGCTTTCAAGAAAATGATACAAACTTTTGAAGAAATTTAAGGTAAGAAAATTTAATTTAGAAAACAAAACAGATCGTTATTAAGTGATGAAAAATTGAAATTCTGCCGAATATAACTGTTATTTTTATATATGTATATGCTTCGATTGGTCAGTCAGGTTAAACTATAAAGAATGTATCATATTTAAATATTACGCATTCGCAGCGTGTGCCACAGACTTCAGTCTTTTATCGATTAATTTGGAACTGCAAAAGTGCAGCTCAAATGGTCGATCTCAAAAGAGCACTGGCTTCCAATTTATAAGTCATGAATTGAGTTTTCCCTCTGCAGTTAAGCAGGTGCCAGCATCCAATTGATTGATTGATTGTTGGCCTAATGAGGCCCAGCTCTGAGGTCTGCTCCAATTTTACCTTTGGACGTGGCGTGTCAACTGCACCCCTGGGAATCGCGTTTAATGTGTGCTACTTAGCCCAAATTTCGATACATATGTGCTATATATGTGCATATGTATGTGTGTGAATGTATATATATTTATATGTTTTTATTATTCTATTCGTACATGTGCTGAAGTTGCATGCGTTCGCTCAATTTAACTCGCAACCGGACGGCGATGAGTGGCGCCCCAGGGAATGGGGCGAGAGTGTGCTTAGTTTTTTCTTGGCCCCTGCCTGATAAGAACCGCAATGTGTTATTGTTATATCTATAGCTATAGCTGTAAATATTATTGTTGTTGCTCTTGTTGTGGCCAACATATGCCGACTACTTAGAACGGACCCCTTGGCTAAGCCTTTGTTTGCTTGGGCTGCTAAGATGCTACGGGGGCATATTACATATATATATTTTTTTTCTTGGCCATGTTTGGTTTTTTATGACTTTATCAACGTTTATGGCCAATGAGTGAGTGTGTGAGGGGAGGAGTATTGGGACTAGACGTGGCAAGAACGCCTCCCTCAGGATTTGCTTGGTTATTGGGCGGATGCCAACTGCTTCTGCGGCTTTATTATTGCATCATTATAATATGCCTGTGTGGTGTGTGTGGTGTGTGTGTAGTGTGCGTGTGTGGTGTGCGTGTGTGGTGTGCGTGTGTGGTGTGCTGACAATGGCGCGACAAAGTCAGCGCCACTTTAAAGTGCCCTGAACTTGATTAATGAATGGCTACGCTGAAAAGTATGCTAAGACATGCAAGCCAAGCACACACTCGCACACACACACACACACACACACACACTCACACACACACACACACTTGAACACTCGACATGTCGACGACACGTTGAAGGCACCGAGATGATTTGGCGCTGTTTAAGGTAACATAAAAATACAAATTAAAGTGGCAGAAAAAACAAGAGAAAGAATTTCTTGGCAGCGCATACAAATTGAAATTGGCTCACAACTTGGCAGCTAATTTAATATGATGTAGGGGAGGGTGGCTGCAAGGGAAATTTGAAACAACAGAAAATGTAGTAAAAATAAAGAAGACATAAACAGTAGCAAGACATAAACAGTAGCATTCATTTCCAGATAGTGCAACAATTTTTTTTAGCCACCTGCGAACCGGAATTCAATTCAATTTTGCTCAACAACTCTTAATCCTAAATCTGAACATTTAATATGCCTCTGCCACTGCGATTTTAGTTGGCTATCCAATTTGTTAACTGCTTTCCTGGCACCCTGATTTCCGCACAACTTGAGCCGCAAAACTTTTCCATGTTCGTTTATAAATTGCCTTATGACTGCCTTTCGATAAACTTTGCTCAAGTGAAATGCTAATACGTCATCGACTTTAAACGCTTTTTTAGCACATGAAAAGTGAGCAAGTGAATGTGCGATAGAGAGAGCAGCTACGTGATGTGGAAGGAGCGTGAGAGAGAGGAAGCATACCGAACCTGTAAGCTTTTGCCTGCCTTGAATTCATATCTCTGCAAAAGTTGGCGCCGCTTCTGCTTCCTGGCAGCAACAATTTTTATGGCTTCCTGCGCACCGCTTAAATAGATATTTGCAGACCCACACATACACACACACACACACACACACACACACACACACACACAGACCTGACACTGACTCACACACCTTGCCGATAATTTAAATTGTAGCTACTTTCTCAAACTCCCACCAACTTCTGTTCCTTTCCTGAGCTGTTGCGTTCTGTAATTTGCTGTAATTGAATTTCAACGATTCGTCGTAGGTTGAACATTTCCCAGAATCTCAGTTATTATGGTAGCTAGCAGAGGGAAAATCTTGCTGCCATCGAATTTTGCATCATCACCGATTACCGTTGTCTGCACAAATTGAGCATACGCAGCGCTGCCAGCTCATAAAAAATTCAAACCGTAACCGGAGCACAGAGAAAAACCCATCAGCGGTCATCAGGAATAAGGCAATAAGGCAACAGCAAACGAGGGGAGGGGAGGGGGCGGCAATTTCAGAACCAATGCTTCAAAAAGCGGAGCTCATTTTCGATTTGCGCAACAAATGAAGTGAGAAATTGTTATTATTATTTTTATTATTATTAATATTACGAATTCTGGCTGGCAACTAAAAATATTTTTGCTGGCGTAAGCAGCTTCCTTACCTTATCCTACTACCTAACCCCCATACCCCACCACCCACTCAACCTCACCCCCGCCAGCGTCGCCGTCGCCTTCATGTTCGATTCCGCCTGCCATTACCCGTCGGCGCATCACGTATTCACAAAGCAAACAAACTCCGGCACACGCATAAATAAACAGAGCGACGGGCCGTGTAGGGGACGGTGGTGGGTTGGTTAGGGTGGGGCAGACGCAACAAGAGCCTGCCGACGAAATATGAAAAAATATCAAAACAAAAAAAAAAGGGAGGCAGGCAGAGTAAATTTTTGGTAAGCGCTTTTGCTTCCGTCAGTCACATCATTAAAATCGAGCCGTCGGTGGCCGTTGCCACCCAATTCCAATCCTTGCCGCCAGTTGTTGTTGATGTGCTGCAGCGCGTGGCAAGCTACTTTATGGGCCATGGCACTGGCAGACACAGAGTGCACACACTGAGGACAACAATTCTCTGGAGGCATTCATCAATATGCCAAACATGTTTTCTTATCATCAAATGGAAAATGCTTCATTTTCACGTACGACAGGCCGAAGCTGAAGCTGAAGCTAAACCAGAACCAGAACCAGAACCAGAACCAGAACCTGATGCTGATGTTGAAGTTGAAGCCAAAGCCGTCGAAGGCAGAGCTCAACGAAGGGCCCCCTAGGCAACTGTGGCTGGATATAACAGAGCGCGAGAAATATCAGTTAGCTCGTCGAGCTGGGAGAACTTTGCAGGTGAATTTCGTCAGAAAACTTAGATGAGATGAAGACAGCTGCCAGTCGGTCGCCGGCTGTGTGGTTAGACCACAGAACTAATGGTGGCAAGCGGCAGACTACAGCGAAGGCTACACACAGCTGCAAATTGAGTTGAGTTGAGTTGTGTGTCAGTGGAGGAAGGGGAAGGGGCACGGCAAAACGCGACGGAACACATAAATTGATTACCAAAACATTTCACGACAAATTCGACATGTAACAACAATGACAGAGCACAACGGACGATGCCACATGAGTTATGTGCGCGCGGGGGGGTTTCGTGGGGCTTATGTATTGGCTTGAAGCTATTGCTGCCACACGCTTATAGCGCACAATTGCAATCGGCAACAGTTGCCGACAGCAATACGCATTTGCAATCGAATATGGAAATCAAAGAAAGAGCACCAACAACCGATGAGCAGACAACGGGATTGAAGAGCAACAGTCAGTGTGCACATGAAGCAACAAGATGATATCTGATGCATACGTATAGGCTTAAAAAACAAATGGGTCGGAACTTCAGAAAATCTTATTATTCAGAAACAACAGTTTAACTCATTACTATTCCTTGTATTGCAAAAGACAATTTTCCTAAAGAAAGTGGTTTGCATTTATATTTAAGATACTTATTATGATACGGAAGGATTAGGCTTGTGCAATGTCCGTTATGCTGTCTGTCCGTCTGGATGAACGTAACTTTTTTCTACACCCTTTACGCAACTCAAAAACTGAGTAAGATATATCCATTTAAAAGCTTTACGCCAACAACCTACCAACCAAAATTGGTGACTGCAGCCAATAAATTATGGGAGATATGTGGCTTTATCGATTTGCGAATATCGATATTCTATCTCCATAGAAGACGTTGGACTGAAATCTTGACACTCTATCTATTCGGTGCACTTTCAAGTTAATGTTCCAAGTTTCAAGTCTCTATCTCTAAGGGTGTCGAAAAAAGTTGCGTTCATCCATAAGGACAGACAGCATGACGGACATTGCACAAAATCAATGTTCTATGAGACCTTTGGTATCTTAGTATAAATATACAAAAGAACACTTTCAATTTGTAGAAATTTGTTATTTGTACATTTAGAAATTACTTCTAAAATGTAGGAATTTTCACTAGTTTTCTGGACTATTTTCTAGAAGAAGCCGAAGTAGAAATATATATATGCTTGATCGGGTTCAACAGCCGAGTGGATAAAGCCATGTCCGTCTATCTGTCCCTCCATCCGTCTGTATGAACACGCGGATCTCAGAGACCATAAGAGCTAGACCTATTTGAAATGTAGGTTCTCGTATACCAGGCGCAGATCAAGTTTGCTTTATTTTGTCGATAACTGCTTCGGTTTCACGATTATCGATACATTTCGATTTCCGATAGCAATAAATTACACAGTTAAGTAGGCAGAGTCTAATTTATACGTAATGTGCATATGCATATTATTGATCAACTTTCCAAATCTCATCAAGATAGGATAAGAAGCACCCAAGTTATGGTCGAAAATATATCCTCATATTGATTTCGTTTCTATCAGAAGCCGCAAGCATTTTCTGTCTACAAATAAATAGGCGAGCGCATGTGTGAGAAAGAGATGGGACGATATTCGACGGGAGTGTCAATATGTTTCTGTGTGCATTCTGCAGAACCCCGTTACATACGATTGCATGAACGTACGTATGTATGAATGTATGTAGATGCAAGTGATTTTAGCCAGACCTGCTCACATTTAGGTGCAAAACTTTTAAAGGGGAAATTTGCCAACAATATTGTAAAATATTTAACTGCTGGGTGAAGGGTATATTGAAGTCGGGCTCACTCGACTGCAGTATTCTTGGTTGTTTTTACTTCATCTGTACAAGTAACGAACCCATCATTTTTATTTTTCGTGCATTAAATTCAATCCATTAGATGAAATATAAGCTTTTATTAGGAATAGCATGACATAGTTTTCTTATAGCTAGATTTAGGTTATTCATCCCAATTGATCTGTATTTATCGAGAAACACTTAAAAGGATGTATTTCCCATACTATATTGTAAAATATTTCTTATATCTTATACGCTTCTCAGTAGGTTGTAAAATACGTCAATGCAAGCCCCGTCCTGTTTGTCTGTTTCTTAACGATCCCAAAAATGAGCTCTTCTGAAAACGTTCTGTTCCTAAGAGTATGCCACATAATATGTTTGTAGAATAAGCGTAAAAATGGTGCATACACGAGTTCAATGAATCAATACAACGATGTTCATATTTACCTTTGGGAGCCGCAATCTCTTGAGAATTATGATGTTTTTATGTAGTTAAATCAAATGTTTTGTTTCTGATATCTGCATAATACGAGTGGCTGCGAACTGAGCATTCCACATTTGTGCAGGTATATTATTAGAATTGTATCAGAATGTATGTCCCGTAAAAATTCAAACTCACGAGTAGAGTTGTAAATCCATTCTAACTTTATTGCTCAAAATCACTATGTTTGAATTTATTAAGACTAAAAGCCCAGTGCTTAGTCTTTTCAACAACGACAGAATTATTAAACTATCAATTATCAACTGCAAGTGGTCAAAAATTAACTCTGGCTTAAAAAATATATGTAACACATGTTTAATAATACAGAATATAATAGAATATTAGTTTAAGCAATGAAATAGCAAAAACTCAAGCGGCAGCTGTACCCACTTGAGTACAAGTTAAGTAACAAGTAAGAATGCTGTAGTCGAGTGAGCTCGATTACGATATACCCTTAGCCCAGTTGTTAAATATATTCCAGTTTTATTGGCAAATTTCCTTTTAAGATGATGTGTACCCAAATGATCAGATCTGCATGTGCACTCTTTTCTTATGGGAGGCACAGCGACTACAGAGTAAAAAAAACTCACAAGCCCGAACTGGCTAGCTACAAATAACTGCATATACAAACATACATGCATACATAAGTACACGTATAGTAGTTATCTGCAGATAACACACAAATGTATTAACGCTAGTGTCAAATATCATGCCATCTCATTCTCACACATGCGCTCGCATATTTACATGCATACAGAAATTGTTTGCGGCTGCTGATAGAAATGAGATCAATATGAAAATATATTTTCGACTTCTTTTGCGATCTTGATGAAATTTGGGCAACTAATCAATAATATGCATTTGCGTACTATGTATAAACTAGAAGCCTCTGCCTCTGAAATTGTGGAATTTATTGCTATCGGAAATCGAAATGTATCGATAATCGATAAAGCGACGCAGTTATCGATAAAATAAAGCAAACTTGATCTGCGCCTGGCATGCGAGAACCTAGTTTCCAAATTTGAAGTCTCTAGCTCTTATAGTCTCTGAGATCCTTTCGTTCATACAGACGGACAGACAGACGGACAGGGCTATATCGACTCGGCTGTTGATCCTGATCAAGAATATATATACTTTATGGGGTCGGAGATGCTTCCTTCTGCCTGTTACATATGTTTGCACAAAACCATTATACCCTTTTTACCCATTTTTAATGGGTTCAGGGTATAAAAACTCAATTCTAAATATCTTATCTACTAATTAACTTTTTCGCATGTACATCTTAACTAATTCTTACTAATTATTTTTAGTCTGATTGGGGTTTTCTGAGTTTTCACCAATTCATGCAACAAATGTTAGCCCATTTTGTATTTTACCCCCAGAAATCTTAAAAACCTTTTAAATCATATAAAAATTGTAGTATTTTTTAATTTATTTAAAATTTAATTTAATTATAATTTTTTATTTTTTGTACTTTTAGTGTGGACTGATTTTAGTTAACAATAAATAAATAAAACAAGTAAAATGCTGTAGTCGAGTTGGCTCGACTTGCATGGGTCAAAAATGTGCACTGCATTCTGTACAGCAGGTAACAAACTAAGCAAAAATTATTTATTTTATTATTTATGTTTTATTTTTCTAATCTCTTAAATTGTATTAAAACAAAAATGAATACTCTTTTATTATAAGAAAAAAGTCACTTTTCCAACAGGGTGGGAATGGTGTGCTGAGGATTGATCTTCAAGAATTCCGGCTTCAGATGCCCGCCGGCTGTAGATTGAGCAGCTTCTTGTTCGAATCAACACCGGCGACCATGATGACGGAGCGTCAGGGTGCGGAGCCGGGCACATAGTAAAAGACAGCCATTTTATATATAAATTGTAGTTAGGATGCGACGCACTGCACCAAGTATCAAGCAAATACATAAAGCTGTCAACAAGAGAGTACGTTGCAGTCGGACGTAACCGACAGCAAAATGCTATGATACCATAATTTGTGTGCAGCCAATAAATACTGTCCAAGTTTGTTTTTTAGATTGAGGGAGACATAAGATTGTAAACCTTCTTCTAAGTTTGGCACTGTAGCTCTTAAATTACGGAAGATATGAGCTTTTCGAGATTTTGGAGGCGAGGGTGAGCCTGGTTGAAAAAAATGCATAATAATCTTCATTCCAAGTTTGGTAACTGTAGCTATTAAATTGCGGGACATGGGCATTTATCGGATTTTGGGGGCGGGAGTGGGCGTGGTGCAAAATAGTTTTCAAGATTTTTGAAGGGTGTTACTAACAATATACCTTTCAAATTTGGTGACCTTTCAAATTGCGTGAGATATATGGTATATATATATATATCGACTTACACCAACAGGTGCAGACAACACAAATTTGTTATCGGTTCTTAAAGGCGACTACCAGTAATATACCCACAAAATTTGACGTTTCCAGCTCAAAAACTGCGCTAGATATAACCATTTAAAGGTTTTAGGGGCGGCGGGCTGAGAGCGTCGGATGAAAATTGTAATTAAATGCAATTATAGTTTTCTGCGCAAATTATTTATTCCACTATCAGTGCCCATGGTAAGCTGTTCAGTAGTTCAAGTTATTGGGATCGTAAGCCTCACTGGTGCTGCAGAGGAATGGGTAGCTTGGGTTGACGCCAGTGGTGCACTTGCTGGCACCCACCGAGCAGCTGTTGTACATTTTGACGCCTATGACATTGGTGGCAGCATAGTTGCAGGCCATAAGGTAGGCCTTGTAGGGCTGGCCCTGCACCGAATACGTGGACACTGCACAGCCCACATGGGTGTTGCGATCAGCGACCATAACGGTGAAATGGCCAATAGCGGGTCCGTTGTAGTTGGAGGGGTAGGCATTGATATGGGCTTGAGTCGTATCGGCCACCTCGGCGTACCACATGTCCACGCCACGGATTGCATTGGCCAACGTGTCCAATGGATTGAAATAACCGATCCAGGCCAGATTCTGGCCAGCCCATTTGAAATCAGCCGTATTGCGGCAACTATCGTGACTCATCTGACAGCTCTTGACGTTGAGGGAAGCGAGATAGGCAAGATCATTGTCCCACTTCATGGTGGCCATGCGGCAGGCGGGTGACAATTTGCTGTCACCTCCGCCGGCAATAAAACTGCGGTGCTCATTGTGCTTGGCCACAATCGCATCCTTCTCGGCCTGCGTCAGAGTCAGTAAGGTCTTATCGCTGGGACAGGTAGAAGCCCAGGCCTTTCATATAAATACAATTATAAATAAATGTCTGCACTATGTCCACATATTGAAGGTTCCTCTTTCGATGCTTACTTACACCATTGTTGTTGCAGCCAATGTTCGGTGTGGTGCCACAGTTCCACGCACAATAGTCCGTGGCACAGGCGATGCCCAGAGCCAGGGCTAAGATTGTTATGGATAGGATGTTGCGCATTGCTATATCGTAACACGTTTGTTGCCAGCTCTGGCGTTTACCGTGGCTTTTATGCCATTCCGCTCTGCTGGGGCTCCTTATCTAGTGGGAGTAGCACTTGATTAAATATTTATCAGAGCTGCCTTAGCTCTCGCAATAATATACAAACATTTATACGCGATTACAGTTATAAGTAGCCCGAGATGTCATTAGATAACCAGACACAGCAGTCTAATAGAGTGTCAACACACCAAGAACAACTGATACTTGCGAATCCCAATGTGCGACTTAAGAATGCTCGTATTCAGCAGAAATGACTCATTTCCCGATAAAAAGCACTTGGGCAATGTACAAGAGAGAGCCGATAAGTCCAAGAGAGAGATAGATAGAAAGAAAGAGAGAGAGAGAGAGAGAGGCAGGGAGAGTGAAAGAGATCAGACTTGAAGCTACCAAGCATGCCTCTTGAATAGAGGTGGAGGTGTGAGCGATTTACGAGCTAATTGCTGCTTCTGAAATACATCAACAAACTGGAGCAGACTGATCCAATAGTTCTTGAGCGGAATTCGATAGACACAACTTTTTAAAAAAGCTGTTATAATTTAAGCGTGTTTGACTTCTCGACACCTGTGTATGCTTTGGATTAATTAAATAGCTACATAATCTGCAGCCAGCAAACAAAACGATGTAGTAGAATGACCATGTTACTTCCGTGTGTTCTTGTACATTCAGTTTTCTTAAGTTAGTGATCTCCAAACATCGATCAACATCCATTTACATCATAGGACTCTAGTCATGTGCTTCTATGTGAATGGAATTGCCACTTCTATATACAATATTTGGCTAGACAATTAAAATAAAAACATGATAGAACGTTGCAGTCAGGCGTAACCGACTCCAAGATACTTAGCTCCCATAAGTTGAGTGTAGCCAATAAATAATGTCCAAGTTTATCTTTGGAATCCCTCCTTCGGGGGGAGTGGGCGTGGCCAAAACCCATTTTTGGAGTACGATCTTAATAACAAACCTTTCAAGTTCGGTAACTATAGCTCTCAAATTGGAGTTATGGTCTTTTATCGGTTTTGGCGATTTTTTTATCGGTCACACTATCTTTAAAATTGTGGCAGATATACTGATATGTATCGATATACACTTTCCGAAATATCGGTATTGGCGATTATGGACGCAGGTGTGGGCGTGGCAACACAAATTTGTTATCGGTTCTTAAAGGCGACTGCCGGTAACATTCGCAAATTTGACGTTTCCAACTCAAAAACTGCGGGAGATACAACCATTTAGGGGCAGGTGGCTGGAGGCGTCGGAGGCCGCGGCAACAGTCTACCAAACAAATTTGGTGACTGAAGCCATAAAATTGGCTGGCAAATGTTAATTTATATTCCCAATTTAATCTACCGGCCGCAATAAATAGTATATTTTTCTGATTTAAATCATTTTTTGCTCAAATGCTCGAAGGCCCTATCTCATTTTTTATCAGCTTGTTTTATAATCCATTTCTGTCATACTTTTTGTACATTGATGCCGAAGGTCTTATAGTATATTGGCTTTGTGCAATGTCCGTCATTCTGTCTGTCTGGATGAACCCAACTTTTTTTGACACCCTTAGAGATAGAGACTGGATACTTGGAACATATACTGAAAAGTACCCTCAAAAGTTAAAGTGTCAGGGTTTTGGTTCTACGTCCACTAGGGAGCTAGAAAATCGATAAATTCGATTTTCGCAAATCGATAAGGCCACATACGAGTATCTCCCAATGCAATGCAACTTATCACAATCTAATAAGTTATTTGTTGAAATCGGTTTAAAAGAGTATAAGGATGCAAAACCTCTGCCTTATTATTTACATAATAGATTTATTTTTGAGCAAATGCTAACCGAAATTATAAACCCTTCGTAAGATCGTAGATAAATTAATTTTGCTGTTTACATACATTGTCATAATCATCTACACACTCTTGTGATAACAGGGTATTATTGCTTCAAAAAAGTGCAGCTGAAAGCTATTCTCAGCCACCGGACGTTGACGCTGCTGCTGCTGTTGCCACTGTTGAGTGCACGAATTATAAGGTCTGTCATGTCATTAACTGTAAGTGCTTTTTATATTATACTTCATAAGTGTATCTGCAGTGGCTCAGAGCTAATTGGGAGCAGTGTCAAGCAAAAATTTTAATTGATTGCCATTATTCTAACTTATTATTCATTATTTCTTAAAAATTCCAAAGACCGATGGCAGGTACATATATTAACCACCAAAAATGAATATATATGACCATAAACTAGGGTTTCCCCACCTGCTAGGTCGTTTTATGTAAAAAAGTACTTCAATTTATGGTCAAAGCTTATTTGGGACAGTGGACACCTGGCGGCTATAAAACCCCGACTTTTTACGTCAAGATGAATATTTTCGGTATAAATAGACCAGTCCTTCATAGGCAGTTAGTTATATTCTGCATCTCGGGTGCTACCAGCCAACAAGGACTACGAGCAAAGGGACTACCTTTGACCAACGGAAACTCATCGTGGAACACTTAAATATCGGATATTCACATTGCCAAATGGCTTAAATGGTCAATCTAAGCAACTCAGCTGTATACAACATCATTCAGAGTTTCGTCGACGAAAATCGAATGGAGGGCAATGGCGGAATGGCACCAAACAAGACTCTTAGCGAATAGGACGAGCGGAGGATCGTCGGGAAATTAAGGGAAAATCCTAAGCTCCAAAACTTCAAAACTGTGTGGCGACAGTCCAATACTGAGCTGAATCTCAAAAACTTAAAGGCAACAGTCAAGCACGGCGGAGGAAGTGTCATGGTATGGGCATCTATCTCGGCAGCCGGTGTCAGAAATTTTGTGATTATTGAAACAACAATGGACAAGAATGTGTACCTCAATATACTAAAAGAAAAGTTACTTCAAAGTGCCGAGAAGCTCGGAATCCGATGTACTATCCAGCAAACAAGATCTCAAAAGAGTTCTGCTGGATGAGTGGAGCAAAATCAGCCCAGATACCACTCGGAAGCTGGTATCTTCCATGAATAATAGGTTAAGCCAAGTTGTTAAGGTTAAATGATATCATACTAAGTATTAACATCCAACATTTACGAGTTTATCCGCCAAATATGTTCATTTTTTTAGACTGTTCCAAATAAGTATTTACATGTATTTTGGATATGTTTTCAGTTTTTTTTTTAATTAATTAATTAATATTTTAATGAAAACTAAAGGTTTTTTTTCAAGTGTGGTATGACATTAAACAAATTGGCCTTTAAATATTTTGAATTTGTTTCCTTGTTTGAACTTTATAGCACTTTAAATTTTTAGCTTGACACTGCTCCAAATAAGCATGAAGTCACTGTATTATATGTCGCCAGCCAGATAGGGTCAGTTTGGGCTTGTGAATTAAAACAAGTGCTGCAATCATTATTTTTTAATCTTCATTGCCTGTGCTTGCTAAAAGAATAGAGTGCACTTTCCGAACTGCTCACTTTGGTTGCAAATCATCTTAAAGTGAAATTTGCCAATAAAACAAGGATAAACTAGGTTACACATATGTATCATTAAGTATCGGTAACGCACAGGAAACATACGGTAAAATTCAACGACCCTGTTCAAAGTTTGGAAAAATGTCGCAACATTTACCATAATTTGTATACTATACTTAACAGAATCGGAATCAGAACATAAATTCGGTTTGGCTTGACACCATGATTTTCTGCCATTAGAACCCCACCAGTAATATAGAAAATGGTAATTTCTGATGTCCCGTTTTTATTGAGGTGTCGCAGTCTAAAGAGAAAAGACCTCGTTCACCTTGCAGAGACCTGGGTAGTTGACGTTCTTGCCCAGCTTACAGCCAGTTGCCGTCGTGCCACTAGCATAGACGGGTCTACCAATAATGTTGGTGGTGGCATAGTTGCAGCATACAACAACATTATTCATGTTACGTTGAAAGAATTTGGAGGCAGCGCAGCCGAGGGCAATGTTTGATTCTCGAGCCATGACCGTAAAGTGACCGATTGCGCTGCAAAATAGGGAAATGAGAAATGTTTGCAACAGACTACGGACTATTACCACTTACGGCCCAGCCCATTCATTTGGATATTTGTTAATGACTGCCATGTTGGCATTGCTGTACTCATTCCACCACATATTAACAGCCTGGGTGAGCAGATCCTCGTCTGAACGACTCGATTGGGAGCCCGTGTAGCCAATAAATGCCAAATTCTGCCCGCTCGATGAGAACCTTGCCGTGTTGCGGCATTCATCATGCTGCATCACACACCGTTTCACATTTAGAGCGGCAATTTTTGCCATTTCTGGACTCCAACGCATGGTGGCCATTCTTTTCGCCGGTCTGTAACTAGCCAGTTTGCCCAAGGCCAGGTTATTGCGCCTAACGTTGTGCATACGAACCACGTGTTGCCTCTTGTTCAGGTCTATTACCATAAGGGAGGGCGCCGGACTTGTCGGACAGCTCGGACCCCAAGCCTATAAAAAAAACAGTTGGAAACCAAGTGAAACCTTTGTTTAGTGACTCCAGCTCCAAGCACTTTGAAAATATTGTAAGTTTCAAGACTTTGACTTCAAGTGACAAACAATACACAATTTATATAGTATTTTACGTTCGATATCAGTGTATATAAGTGAATATAATGATATATAATTGATTTTTGCGAGAATGATTATGAATATGTTGAATATACTGGGGCAGACCTACCCCATCGTTGTCGCAGGCAATGTGTGTCGCCGTTCCACACAGTTTCGCGGCACAGTAATCTGGGGTTTGTCCGTAGACCGCAGACAATGCTGCACTGAATGAGAATAATGCCAAAAGTAGTCGAGACATTGCGAAAGAACTAACACCAAATTAGTTTGGAGTTGACGCTTATATAGTAGTCAACTATCAATTGGCAAAAATGTGGCAAAATGTTTTATATTAAATACGTGAATAAATGTTTGATCAGAACACACTGAAAGAATGCAAACAGCTGTGCTTTTCACCACATCGACTTCAATTCAAACTAATTCATGGTCTAAAACAGATACTAGGCTTTTATTTCAAGCTAGATGATTGAAAGCTGTTGCCATCTAAATTTATAGGACACGATATAATATAAAGAATGATGTTCCCGAAAGGTTTCAATATATTTTTAATTGAAAATAAGGATTTATAGAATTGGTACAACATAAGAAACATAATTTTAAAAGGGAGAGTATGCATTAGATATGAGTTATTCGCATGTGCGAAATTGCGATTATAACTTAGCTTTCAAATTTATTTGCTACTGCTTTTAACATCTGGAATTGTTTTATTATTTGTGTATTATTGTTAAAAGCGTAAGCTTTCAAAACAAAATTGATACCAGATGTGTAAACATTTAAAACCGCGCTACGAAAACTTCGAAGAGGGTTATAAATATTAAAAGTAGGAAGATAACTACGTCAAAGTCTTTAAACGAATTTGCACTCTAATTTGCGATAAGACATTGTTGTTTATCTCAAAACACCGTGCAAATACCAAAAAGTAATTCAAATAAACAATCATAACAAAACTGAAAAACAATAACAAGTTTTTATACCCTGAACCCATTAAACATGGGTAAATGGGGTATAATGGTTTTGTGCAAAGGTATGTAACTGGCTAAAGGAAGCATCTCCGACCCCATTACTCTTGATCAGGATCAAAAGCCAAGTCCATATAGCCATATGAACACGCGAATCTCAAAGACTTTAAAAGCTAGAGACTTCAAATCAAGTTTGCTCTATTTTATCAATAACCGCCTGCGTTTCTCGATTATCGATACATTTCGATTTCCGACCTGCTCACATTTGGGTGCAAAGCTTTTTAAGTGGAAATTTACCAACAATATTAGAATATATTTAAAAGCTGTGTTCAAAAATTAACACTGGCTTAAAAAATATATGTAACACAAGTTCAATAATGAAGACTAGCTTAAGCCATGAAATAACAGGAACTCAAGCGACAGCTGCACCCACTTGAGTACAAGATAAGTAAAAACAGATAAATTGTAAGAGTACAAGCCTTGCATGGGTCAAAAATGTCACCTGCACCCACTAAGTAACACTATTAGCTATATAAGGCTAGGATTTTAAGCAATAAAGATAATATAAATTTACAACTCTATTCGTGAGTTTTAATTTACAGTTCAACTCTAAATAAGCTGGGTTCACTCGACTGCAGCATTCTTACTTGTTTTGCTGAATAGAAATAGAAAAAAGAAAATACGACAATTCACAATTTGAAAATCTGTACAATTACTTGTTTCTGCATTGCATAGAAAATCTTCTTGATAGAGTTAAAGACAGAGTTAATGAGATCACAAAATCTGTTAATAATTTAATAAGTTTTATTGGAGTTCACCAAACTCAAACCAAAATTAAACTGTTGTTTAATTTTTTAATTTATGCCAAACCTTAACTTCATTCTCAAGGTTTTCACAGCGACACATAATTTTGAGCTAACAGGAAAAGGAACTTTCGATTAGCAATCAAGGATCTAAAGAATTCGAGAAAACAATTTAGCATTAAATTACACAAGTGTGTAATTTCGTCATCCCAATATTCCTTGCACCACAGATTTGCCTGACGATTCCAAAAAAGCTATAGAAACTTCAATCATCTGAAATAAAAGAACTTTTCTTAAGACGTACAATTTTTCATACTTTGCTCGTTTACTCCCTCGAGTAGTGTTTGTTCGAGACAAGTGTTTAGGCTCTTAGCTGATCCAATAATTCTTGAGTGGAGTTCGATAGAATCGAGTTTTTAAAAAAGCTGCTAAAATTTAATCTTGTCTGACTTCTAGACACCTGTGAATGCTTTCGATTAATTAAATAGCTACATAATCTGCAACCAGCAACTAAAAAAATATATAGTAGAATCATCACATCCAAACATGTTCTTGTACTTTCAGTTTTCTTAACTCAGTGATCTCCAAATATCGAAACATCCATTTGCATCATAGAACTGCAGTCATGCGCTTTTATGTGAACGGAATTCCCAGCTCCCATTGTTAGTTTGCCAATTATATATATACAATATTTAGCTAGACAATTGGAAAGAAAAATAATAATAATATATTTCGCAAAGTTCTGCCAAGGGAATTAAGCTAAGCCCGATAAAGCCAACCATCAATGCAAAAAAAAGTCGACAATATTGTAACATATTTGATATGCTGACATTTAGTTATATGTAATTGTAAGTTTTTATTATGGGTCTTTAATTGTTGCCGTACTCAGCTACATAGAGATATAGCTTTAAGTAGTTACTTTTGTTTTGCTCATACATATACATATGTGTACACTATTTAAAAATTTTAATATTTGTAGATACATAGATATATTTCATTTGCATCTCGGTACATAAAAATAAATATCATTCATCCACTTTGCATCTCTCTTTCTCGCTCTCTCTCTCTCTCTCTCTCTCTCTGTTTGTCACTCCTGTTTCACTTTCTCAATATATTTTATTGCATATCTCTGGTATTGTGTATATATAATACGTATTCTCTCGTGTATATATTTCTGCGAAATGTCAATTCAGTTTTGATTTTGATTTATCATATAATATTTAGGGTCTGCATAAGTATATCTGTGGGCTGATTTGTTGCTATTTGTTTCTCTATATTTAACAGTTACTTGTTACATAATTACCTAATATGTATAATATTTGCGCTCAATGGCGTTTTCACAAATTGTACACACAAAATATGGGCTTTATCTGTATTCTAATCTTTGTTTTCTTATTTGTTCTTTAAGTATCTGTTATAGTTGTCTGGTTGTACGTTTTTGGAATCATCTCAAGACAGGTATCATCAATATTTCTGAGTTTCTCTTAGTAATTGTGAATCATGTTACGAGTACATTCATAGTTCATATTTTAAACCATTTTCATATGCATAAATAGAAGACTTAAATATAATATCTATCATTATGTATGCTTGCACTTATATACAAAGCTATACGGCTAAAGATTAAACAAATTATGTAACCTAATACTTAGCAAATGAGAAAAGCTTTGCGTGAAAAATTCGAAAATTGTGCAACAGCCAACAAAAAATTGACTTAAAGCCTTTTCGACCTGTTTTTGAAATGGGTTTGCTTACAACTAAAATATTTATATGGTAAGTACGTATCATATGCGTGTGTAGATGTATGTTTATTGTGTGTGTCTGTGTGTGTGTGTGTGTGTGTGTGTGTATATGTACAAAAGTGTGCTAGCAACGCCTCAAAGTAGGCAAGGCTTTAACGTAGCAGCTAAAAGCTGGCTTCGATAATGGCACATGACGCTTGGCGTTGAAACGGATAGTTTAGATTAAATTTAATTCACAAATGGAACTGTCAAGTAATAAAATATCTTGAAATTGATTTCTTGTTGTTTTTAAGTAATCATTTAAATTATTTTCAATCTAAACATTGTTCTTCGTAATGCGCAAAGCGTAAGTTAGGGTTTAACTTGTAGGGTTAAATATTTATAATATTTCGCTTTATTTACAACTTGTCATGCAATTGTTGTAGTTATATATATTCGATTATTAAATAATATAGGCATACAGGTCGGTCTACATATAAATTATGTAGCATTATAGGTATGCACTTATGCAGTGTATAACAAATGAGCAAATTATATCTTATAGAGGCTAAGCGCACAAATGAATTAACCACATATCGTTTATAATGATAATTGTGATGAGTTGCCTATAGCTAAACGCATATACATATATATTTTGTATAATAAGCATATAGAAGTATATTGAATTAAAGTCATAATTAGTTTTTGCGAATAACTGGAACGTTGAACTGGGACAATTTAAGATTACCAATGACTACATATATATATATATATTATATACGTATATGTATAGTTCATATTTTTGTTTATACTACGTATATAACACCGAAAAACAAGTGAAAACTCTGAAGTCGGGCGTAACCGACTGCGATTTCCCTAATACCAGTGGTGTTCACCAATCTTGGAGTTTGTTAAGAAGAATCACAAAATCCGATATCTTCCACAAAAAAAAAGATAAAATAAAAATAAAAAAACCGACAGCACAAATTGGGATATTGGTTTTGTGCAATGTCCGTCACAGAACCAATATACCCCGCAGAATCAGATCCATTCTCACATGTAAAAATAGTGCCATTAGCTACATAAGTAGCATAATGAAAAACAACCAATGATTACTTTTAGAAATGGCAACATTAGTTTTCATTTTCGGGATTTTGGAAAATTAAAACGGAAGGGAAGCCATGGAATTTGTGAAAGTTATTATTGGTTGCTTTTCATGTACAATATATATGTAATTAACTTTGTAGTTATGTTATTGTAAATTAATAGACACCATTTGCATTTCGCAATAACAACATTTTGAGTGCTTGTCTTCGATTTCCTTCGTGTGCTGAATTATTTATGCTTATTTCACTTCTTGTGTCAGATCCCTTTGCTGCTGCTGCTGCGGCGAATGCGCTGCTGTTGTTGTTGCTGTTGCTGCTGCTGCTGCTGCTGCAGCTGCGGCCACTGCTAGCGGCTGCTGCTGTGCCGGCGAGGGTGGTGGACCAAACTTGCTGGATATCTTGTGCGAGGCATTAACAATGGCCAGCTCATGTTTGGAGTCCAAATCACAATCGTACAAGCCGCTGAGTGAATCCAGGCTGAGCAGACGAGAGCTGGCCCGACTCGACACTGATGTGTCATCCACATCCGGCGCATTGTAAAGCGAATTGACGTCCGACAAGGCGCCCTCGGCGTCGGTCAGACCCGCCTCGTTCAAAAGCGAGATGTTCTCCAGACCAGGCTCATCGGTTATGTAGCCTGTTGACTCGGCGCCTATCGAAGTGAGAGTAAAGTTGAATAATGATAAACATTAAATAATTTTAAGGTAATTTACCAGTTGCCTCCTCGCGGCAATCATCGTCCGACCATTCCGATTGGCTCTCCAGTGGATTGGAGTCCATGGACTGGTGGTTGTGATGCGCCGCGCCATATTTCAGCTCATCGTTTATCACATTCGCCTCCAGGCGCAAGCTGCCATTGGTCAGCGGCGCCGTCTCCCTTAGCTTCTCCTGTTCCAGCTGCTCCAGTTCCTCATTTTGGGACTGCTGCTGCTTGTCATTCTTGTGCTTGTTCTGATCGCTCTGCAGCAGCCGTTTCTGTCGCACATCGCGGCCCACCTCATCGTCCTCGAACTCCTCATCGGCCAGGTTGTCTTCCGTATCATCGCGCTCCTCCTGATCCACATGATTGTAGCGCTGCTGCCGTTGCTGATGGTGGTGATGGTGATGCCGTTGACGTTGCGACTGCGGCTGCTGCTGCTGTGGCGCCATTACACCATCTAGCCTGTCGAGGCTCTCGTAGCTGTGCTGCAGCTCCTTCGAGCGGGGACGCTGACGATGTATTCTGGTCTGTTGCTGTTGCTGCTGCGGTTGATGCTGAAGCTGATGTTCCTTGGCCGCATGCAGCTCCAACATGGCCAGCACATGCATTTGGCTGCGATTCTCGTGCAGAATCTCGCACGATTCCGTGTCCGATGTTTGCCTAAAAATAATGATTTACATTAGTTTTGAAATTATCTGCGTGTCTGAAACCCCAAAAATACTGCCCTAATTTATATAAGAACTTTAAATTATCTATTATTATTGGGACCAGAAAAATGTTTCATAAATTAAATTTTACATAAAATACCCCAGCAAAACAAAAAAAAAATGGTCAGCTTTAACTTTTAATTTAATTTCAGCAGATAGAATTTCACTTATGGTGTAGATATAAGATGCAGAGAGAAGAACTTAAATTAATTTTAAAAGTTTTATAACCAAGTGAGGGAACTATTAAATCTTGTCTTATTTGTTTGTAACTAAACTTGGCTTTCAATAAGCTACGTAGGATCCGAGGACCTTCAGCCGACGATACATAAAAGATATGTATATGAAAATGATATGGGCTTAATAGCGAGCTTAAGCAATGATAATGGAAATGACATCCGATTGGCATTAGATACAAATGGGTAGTCGATGTAATGGTTAACTTGAGTACAGTTAGTCTGTGTATTTTGTGGCTTTGTTGGTGCTTTACTCACATTTGACTGGACTCGGATGGGTTCTTGTGACGTGTAATTTCCTTGATGGCCTCGAGGCCGACAGGATGCTTAGATATCATGAAGCTGTTGCTCATGGGCAGCTTGCCAGTGACCTGAATGGCCATAGCAAGCAGATCATGGTCTTGCTGCTGCTGATCATTGTGATAGTTGTTGTTGCCACTATTCGAATTACTGCCGCCACTGAGATTACCATTGCTGCTTGAGCCACCCTCGGCCCCATTGCCCTGAATCTGTCCAAGATGACCATTGATGGAGCTCAGTTTGCTGTTGCTTGCCGAATAGCTCAGATCGACATTGTGGTGACTACTGCAGTTGCTGGTGGTTTGATCCGAGTTGGTGACCACCGGCGCCGCCGCGGATGATGCCGACACAGCCGCCAGGCAGCGTGCTCGCGACGATTCATTGAGCAGTCTTTGGAGTTCCCTCTCAAACGGTGATTTGGTCGCAGCGCCTGCAGCGCTGCCAACTGCACCGGCTGACACCGGGATTCCTGCTGTTGCTGTTGCCTTCTGGTAGTCAAAGCTGTTGCAGCTGTCGCCCTTGTGCTGCATGTTGCTCGTCGTATTGCTGGTTGTTGTCGGTTGGCCACCCTGGCTCTCGGTCGTCGAGCTGAGCTCAAAGTCACGCAGCTGTGCCATATCCATCACCACTGGCGATGTGGGATCCACTTGTATGTCGCAGGGATAGAGCCACTGCAACGGATTCACGCGTCCCGCAGTCACATTGAACCCAACGTTGCTGTGTCCGTTGCGCTGCAGATGGCCGCCATTGATGCGGGGCGAGTCCTCGTCGCCATCGCCCTCACCCTCGGTGGTCTTTGAATAGCTCTCATCCGAGCTGCTCATCGAGGGCGAATGCGGGCGCGAGCTGAGATCGTCCGTCGATGACATCTCGCGGCTCTCATCAATATCCGTCGGCAACTTGGGCAGCGGTTTTAGATAGCTTCTCAATGCTGGCTTCGGCGGCAGCTGCGGCAGAGGCGGTTGCTGTGAATAAAGCGCATATTGGCGCTGTTGCTGTTGCTTTTGATGTTGCTGGTGCAATGGAGCCAGTTCCGGCTGTTGTTGTTGCTGTTGTTGTTGCTGCTGCAGTGACAACACGGAGTTGGGACAGGTGTAACGTGGTGGCTCGTACTTTGGCGCATGCTGCATGGGCATGATCTAGGTGTTAGTCGTGAAAGTGTGGGCGTGGTGCGATAGCATGCAAAGAGTGGAACACAGTTAGAGACACACAAACATATATTCAGATACTTATATATATTACAAATACACATATAGATACAATAGCTAATTAAATGGGGTATCATCCACAAGGCTAGGCAGTTTAATCTTTATAATAAATTAATAATGGCCTGGATGTGAGTGTGTGTGTATGTGTGTGTGTGTGTATGTTTAGATATCATCAGATACTGAATACATCAAGTTTCATCTACAGCAAATTTCATTGGCTTAGCTTCGACATCATATAGAGCGTATTGATTAAGATATAGATAAACCATAGATCAAATTATCGAATTATCCTCATCAGCACATGTATTCACAACTATAATTCACAAAATAAAACTTCCACAGACTAAAAATATAAAAAAAAAAAACATTTATAGGTATATGCATTTAAGTCGTGTTTTTCCGATCCCTATTTATTATTTGCATTTTTCCATTATACATATATTTCCAATTGAGTATTCCTGTAGGGAGAACTGTATAGGCTCAGGAACACGCACTGACGCACACACACACACACACACAGACACACTTTGCACATAGCTTGGATTAGTTACAAATGGATGGGTTGGTTGGTTATTTGAATGGATGGATGGTTGGTTGGTTGGTTGGTTAGTTGGTTAGGGGGTGGCTAGCGGGGAGGTTGCATTGTTCATAGCAGTATCTCCTTGCTCCAGAACATGAGGTCAACGTCATCACTCACCTTGGCTACCGGCGCGACGCTGCTGGCATGCAATAGCGGCTCGCTCTCACGGCAGTTGCCATAGCCCAGGCTGGAGGACGATGGCTGATGCTGATTCAGATGCTGATGCTGGTGATACAGATGATGCAGTGGGAGATGCTGGCCATGCTGGTTAAAGGGCAGCGCCGGCGGCGGCGCATAGCTGCGCAGCTGATCGCGCCGCGGCATTATGAAGCAATCACCGCCCAGCACACCGACCACGCCCCCCTCGAGACTATTACCATTGTGCTGTGGCCGCTGTGCCGACGGCAATTGCTCCAGCTGCTGCTGCTGATGCCTGCCACCGGTATTTGGATTCTCAATTATATTGAATTCGCGCAACATTACCGAAGGAATGGGCTGGTGCTGGAGCTGGAGCTGGTGCTGGTGCTGGATCTGGTGATGGAAGTGGAGCTGCTGCTGCTGGTGTTGGAGCTGTTGTTGTTGTTGTTGCTGCTGCTGCTGCTGCTGTACTGCAGTCGTAACCGTAACTGCAGCCGGATTCATAGCCATATTTGTGGCCGCATAATGCATCTCGCCGCCATTGTGTCCATTCTCGCGAATGTTGGGTAAACCGCCGTTGGTCATAAAGTTGGGTTGCTTTTGAAGCTTGCTGTTGAGCCGCTGCTGCTGCTGCTGATGCAGATGGTGGTGCGTGGTCGTGGGTGGTGCGGGCAGAGGCTGCTTTTGTTGCTGATGCTGCAGCAACAGCTGCTGCTCTTCACTTCCGCACACATTGTACAGATGACCGTTGTCCTTCTTGCTGTAGGTATCCGTATTGACGCGACTTTCCTGGAACTGCGATGCCTTTTGATAATACTCGGCGGGATGCACGCCACCCGCATGTGGAAGCGACTGATGTGTTTGCGATTCATTCGCGGCTGCCGAAGGGCGGCTGCTAATCATAGCGTTGCGCACCTCGCCATTCAGGGCATTGCTACTGCTGTCGCAGAGGAAATATGTGACCATGTCGCCCTTGCCCTTCACTTTAATTGTGCCTCGACAGCGGAACTCAAAATGCGAGCCAACCAAACTGTCCACCACCTCCTGGGTGACCTGTGAGTAGCCGGGCACCCCGGTTGAGTCCATGCGACTGGCCACATTTACCGTATTACCCCAGATGTCATACTGCGGCTTCCGAGCACCGATCACTCCCGCCACAACGGGTCCAATATTGATGCCTAAACAAAGGAGAATCGATCAAATTCTGTTTATAAAGGAATTGGGAGTGTGCAGTTGCACGGAGCATACTCACCCACGCGCAGCATGAAATTGTTGTAGGAATGACTGTTGATCTCCTGCAAAGAGAGCCGCATCGCCTTGACGTACTCGACCAGGGCGGTCATGTGGCGACGGACCGAGTTTGGATCGGTGGGTTGAATCTTGTATTCGGGTATGAGGCCAACCACCGCCATATATGTGCTGCCAACTGTCTTGATCTTATCGATGCCCCGAAAGCGATCATCTTTGAGTAGCTCATCAAAATCAGCAATGATCTCGTTGAGCAGTCGCAGGCACTCCAACCCCTGATCGGACCCATCCATTTCTGTATAGAACTCATTAAAATTGGGCACACTAGCGAAAATGACGCCCACTTTAGCATAGCTCTGATGATACAGCTCCTAAATGAGAGGCAAACCACATGATTAGTGGGTCAGCGTGGGTGATGAAGCGAATGCTGTGTGCCACTTACCATGTTGTTGCGAAATTGCGCATCGAGGAAATGTGCAGCCACATGAGCGGGCAGCAAATTGTGCAAAATGCGCTTATTTGACGCTTGCAGCACATCCATTTCCTTCTTTTCCTGTGACGCCTGCAACTGCCAGAGAAAATCCAGACGAGCGGTGCCCTCAACCAAACGGCCGTGCACCAATATCGCAATCATAAAGATAACAATGCGCGCCAATGAGATCAAATGAAGCGGAATCGATGCTCTAAAATGTGAAGGAATTGCATGCATAGATATATTTAAATAAGTGTGCACTATATATAGAGAGCATGTTGATATGTGGGCCAATCGAATGACCCTTGACCACCTACTTAACGCGAGTGTCGTAGCACTCAAAGATATTCTGATGGGACAGCTCAATGAACAGGCCATAGATGGTGCCCATACCCAGCACCAGCAGCGACTTGAATATAATTGGCAATCTGCGTTGGACAAGGATACACACTACAGTTAACATTCATATCAATTTAAAGCTTAGTTATTCGAACTCACCTCAGAAACACGGAAACGGAGAGGAAGGCGAATGCTGCCGACAAGGACACGTATTGAGGCAACGAGCACTTGCGATGAGCATCGATATGTTTGCTTATTAACGGCGACATATCCAGATTATCGGAGTCTAGACCCTGGAAGTCTAGGGTTGTTGTGTTGTCCGAACATGGATGATCCGTGACGCACGTAAACTGGTGGTAGGCAAACAAAAAATAATTAGAATGGGATGTATTTTGCGAACAGAAAGCGGGATGCTAATCGATTCACTCACCACATTCACCTGACCCACTGAATAGATGAGGATTATTGTGAATATGGTTATGGCCATGCGGAGCGAGAAGCTCTCCGAAATGTCCCAGATGATCCACTTGAGCCGCACGGCCAGCAACAACATCAGTATGGCACTAACCCAAATGAATGCCGTAAGGAAGAGCAGCAGCAGAATTAGGGTGCGCGGCAGGGCTGTCACCTGGAGTGCAGCGCCCAGTATTAATAGAAGCAGAGAACAGCCCATGGCTGTCGTGAAGCCCAAATCGAAATCCTTGTGGTATTCTCGCTCCTTGTCGCTCTGACGAAATCGCAACGTTAATCGATCCACATGCTCCGACTTATCACAGTCCACGGAGCGTGCATTGATCGCCTGGGAGAGGAAACGATTCACCCGATTTGTTGGCTGATGATGGGCGGCCACCGAATGTCGTTTGCGGAACGGCCGCTTAAACTTGTCTGCGACCTTAGACTGTGACTGTACGGGATGCAGGGAAGAAGGAAAAAAAAAAACAAAAATGGGTGTAGTTAGTGCTTATTGTTGTTCCCGCTTGTGGCTGGTGGCAGTGTCGCTTGCTGGCTATATCGAAGAGAGTACTAAGTACTAAACTAAAGTATGTAGTACACTTAACGGATCACTAGTGCATGCAGTTGAGAGCAGAGCTAATTATAGCGGCATGCAAAGTGGTATGTGGGTTTGCGCTTGGACAAAACTAATTAATGGACTGATGAATTATTGCAAGAAATACGAAATAATTTCCGAACTCTATGATTAGTATATGTAATTTATGTTTCCTGTACATTTTCCAAAATTAAGGGATACATTCAACGTTCGAAAATTATTTCGTGTATTTCGTGTTTTTGCAATGATTTTCGAATTACATATTGATGTTTTGAAAATTATGGTATTTATATTGCAATAATTTAAAAATTTAGGTAAATTAATTTATTTTTACAATAACGTGCCGAAAACCATATAAAATAAAATCCTTTTTAATTTTTCAACTTGTTTCTTATTTAACCTGTCTTGAATTTAATTAATTTCCTAATTATTCATTGCGCAAAGACAAATAAAATAAGCCGATCAACTGTTTTAATTAAATCAAGCGGTAATTTTGCCGCTCAAACTTTAACGAAGGTTAAGAATGTGAATGGAAAGCAGCTGGACGAGACTTGACGATTGGACGACATGCGGTAAGTAAGCTAGTCGCAAGTTTTAATGAAACTCAACGAAACTTTAATATGAATGGAACTTAACGAAAGAGTGTTATTAAATACCCACCCGTAACGGAAAAGCATGACAGTTATTAGTCAAAATAAAACTCAACGAAACTGGACGAACTAAATATGTATGTAATTATGAGTTAGGCAAACAACACGTAACGAATGAACGTGAAAGAACGTGTACAAAATACAATACAATATAAAACACAACAACAAACAACGATAAATACTGAAGGAACACAAGACTGAACGACGACTGAAGAACGACTGAACGAATGTGAACGAAAATTAAACATTTGGTTTTGTTGCTGCTCTGCTCACTTTATTATTCTTGTGATTGTGCCTATGTATGCGACTAACCGTACTCGCTGTTGAATTCAGACTTGTGCCTACGGTCACTTGAACACTGCCCACCCCACCGCCGCCGCCGCTGCCGACGACGCTGCCATAGCCCATGCCGTGCGGTGGTGGGGTAGCATGCAAGATTTTTTGTAGACGTATTACCTAGATCAGAGAAGTATACACAGTATATGTACATATATATATATATATATAGTTTTTTTTTTTAGTTTTTCTTTTTTGCTTAAATCGATAAGAGTTAAAATATTGTAGAATAGTCATAATTACGTGGTGTCAAATAACGTTAACGATAGTTATGTATGGTTAGGGTAGATAAAGTAACAAGTTTAGAGATAGATCAAAGGTTGTTTTAGAGAAAACGGGATAGATAGTTCAAAGACAGGACAACATATGGAACGCATAAGGATGAAATAATAATCACAAGTCGAGCGACAAGTAACTTAACGAAAAACTGGAATTGAAACTGTTACTGAAGCTGTAACGGAAACTGAAACTTGTAGTATTGCAGATAGCAGTAAATTATGAAATGTTTAAAGTGTAAGTATAGCGTTAAAGTGTAATTCAAGTAAACCATACATCATCACAGCATTTGAAATATTAAGCAATGTGTAGTGAATTTTCCATATTTCTAATGACTCAATTTTTAAAAAAAAAATTGAAAGTTCATATATACCAAAATATTGTGTGAGACGCATAACTGTTGGGTACCTACACCTTTTCAGTAAAGTTATAGTTTAATATATGTATATAGTATTTGAGTAGCCCAATGTGAAATTGTGTCAGCGTTGTGTGGTTTCTTGTTCTTCTTCAATGATGGAATCAAAGTTCGAATCTCGTGTACATTGTTGTTGTTGTTCAGTGGGTGTTACCGATGAGTCCAGCAAATGCATCATTGGTCTTCTACTCCTTACACTAAGTACGCACAACATCGACACAAACGCAATAAACGAAAGGCATCCTTTACAGTTTTTACCAGTACTTATGCATATGGTATGTTAGTAGATACAACAGTACGGATTACAAATTACGAAATAAAAATATACTGATGATCGAGCCAACTGATTGTTCTACGCAAATTACAAAGCAATTTTTTTTTTTAATTTATACACTATGCAATTTATTGCGTCTACAAATCGAAAAAAAAAACGCAACCCACAAAATAGACAACAAAAAAAAAAAAAAAAAATCAAAAGACAGGGGAACGAAGTTTTGAGATGGGATTTGGAACGTTTCATACTATACTTATAAGTACGGTGAACTTACCGCATCCTGAAAGTAAACGAAAAGAAAGAAATCAACGAAAGAAATCATAAGGAATTGTCGCATTTTTTACACAGCAAGCCATCGACAGATCAGATTGAGTTCGAGAATGTATCCATGAGATACACACTGTTCGAGAAACGGTACAAGTCGAAAAACAAAACACACATCGAGCGTGAAATGATAACGGAACAGACCCACAACCAATCCCTCCCCTCAAAAAAGGAAAATAAAAAACAACCCGGACATGCACAAAACTGAGCTACGACTACCGAGCTACAACGAGTCTTTGAACTGTGAAGAGTGCAACATATGGTCTATGAACTCTTCTGGATCATGGACAAAAGATTATTAACAATGGGGCACTGGACACTTACCTTGCGTGATCCTTTCTCCGACACCTGAACGCTGGCCGCGGCCGCATCCGTGGTGCTGCCACGTGCCGGACCGCCGCCCAGAGCAGCAGCAGCCGAGGGAAACGAACCGGTTGCAATATTGGAGAAGGGCACCGGCTCCGAGAACTTGATGGTGTGCAGCAGTTGCATGACCACATTGGACACGTTTCTAAATGACAACTTGCGTCGACTACCGATCGCCGAGCGTACACCAAGCGTGTTTAGCATTAGGGGCTGCAATACAGATGCACACATGCACAGAAATAGAGAAAGAGATGCACATGAGTGAAAGGTCGCAAGCAGCAGCTAATGAAATTGCAAATCTTGGAACTTACCTTGCGCCGATGCGGCGGGGGCACAATGAAGAACGTGTCGACTCCATGATCCCGCAGGTACGAGGATCGCTCATCGCCATGGCCCGCCTCCACCTCATACTCGCCCGACAGCGAATCGAGTGTGGCTCGCGTCACGTGCACCCGGCCCGGCTCCCCACCCGACTCCATGTGGTTGGCCAGCGTCACATCATTGGACCACACATCAAACTGCCACTTGCGCAGCCCCAAAACGCCGCAAAGAACGCGGCCAGTGTGAATGCCCACGCGCATATTCAAAATGACATCTGTCGCCTCCACAACGGTACTACGAACGGGATCAAGAAAATGGGTTAACTAAGTCAGTTCTCGACATGCCGAGATCAATGGAGACCACCACACAGAAAGAACAGTTTCATTCTGCGGTTGCCTTAAAATATATGGTATTTCGCAATAATCATATCTTCTGCCGGGCATTAACAACAACTCGTAATTAATGTGGTTTTGGTATCCTTGGCCATAAATCGAATTGCATGAGGATCGATCCCATGTTCGCCTATTATAATATATGCACAGGAAGGGATACTCACGCAATGGCATCGATCATATCGAGTCCCATTTCTACTGCGCATTTGGCATGATCCTTGCGCGGCTCCGGCAAGCCAGAGACACAATAGTAGCAGTCACCCAAAATCTTAATGCGCAAGCAGTGGTTGTCCTGTATAAATACAAATGAATTAGCCAAAAGTTAATTCCCTGAAATTTTCGCAGCAGCCAATTGCAGTTGACACTTACATGCGCCAGCTGATCAAAGCGGCCGAAGAGCTCGTTGAGTAGACGCACCAGTTCCTGGGCACTGCATTGGGAGGAGAGAACGGTGAAGCCGACAATGTCTGCAAAGAGGATGCTAACGTTCTCGTGCTTCTGTATGTAGATGCGATGGAATTGACCGGCAACGGGCGACAGAATGTCGTTCTTCATCTGCATGGCCACGTGCTGCGGCAGCACGGAGAGCAGCAACCGCTCCAGCTTCTCGTTCTCATCCTGGATCTCCAGGCGTGCAGCGATGCAGTTCCGTGTATCGAGAAAGGCGCGCCGCTGGGCACGTTCCATCATGATGTTAACGACCAGGCCGGCGACATTCACTCCAATGAAGATGACAATGTTCGCAATGAGCTGATTGTATTCCAGATAACGCAGTGCAGCCGTAAAGATCTTGTAGACCGTAATGCTGATGTGCACCGAGGGGAGTGTAATGCCAAAGGCAACCGCCTCCCAGATCTGTAACGGCATCATTGCGTACGCCAAAAATACCACAAACACAATCTGCCAGACGCCCTCGGCCATCACCTCCTTGGTGTCCACGGGAAAAATGCTGCCCAGCGTCGGCATCGACACAATGCAAATGCTGGCCGTGAACAACAAAATGCCATAGCACAGCGTTGGCAAATGGTGATCCTTGATGACCGAGCACTGCAGCAGCGCCAGCACAATGGCAAACAGCACACACACAATCGAGTTAAAGATGTTCTATGATCGAAAATAGATTGAAAGTTGAACAATTAACAATTAACAAAGGCTCTATTTTAGCTATGCTCTATTCTAAAAGTAGTCCCTCAAACTTGGTTTTTATCCATCATTTTGTTCAAGGTAGTAGGTATAGTTCAGGACCACTATGTCATGTCGTCGGGATAATCGGTCGAAAGATGAGCTTCTAATTACCCTTGTTGACCGGATTTGTTGTACATTAGATAAAACAATTTGAAAAACAAGATCAAACAAGCAATGGCTTAGTTCAATAATCAAATGTATTTCTTAGGCTATTATTGGGGAGCTTCTTGCACTGTGATCTAGCAAGACCTATTATCGCCCTTTGAGAACCTATATAACATTTTTTATACTATTATACCAAAAAGGTATAATAGTATATTGGTTTTGTTCAATGTCCGTCATGCTGTCTGTCCGTCTGTATGAACGCGCGTTACTCCGACACCCTTAGAGATAGAGTCTTGAAGCTTGGAACGTATATTGGCAAATACCCTCAAAAGTTAAATTAAATTTTTTTGGGCAATGCCTACTCCCGCCCCTAAAGTCTCGAAAAGCCCATTTAAGAGTGAAAGTAGCTTATACAATTTTTTGTGTCTGCTCTCCCCGTGTAATTCTGCTCACCGTCTTTAAGAGCCACGCTCACTTATATGCAAATCATATACATATTTATTAGTAGAGAATTAACAGAATGAGTTCCCATTCAAAAAGGCAAACTTGGATTTCTTGACTGCACACAAATTATGGTATAATAGTATTTCGCTGTCGGTTACATCCGAGTACAACGTTCTATCTTGTTTAACCCTAATTCTGGCAAAAATTTAAGAATTTTTGTGGACTTGAGGATTTTTAAGTATATTAAGAATAAGACATGTTTTGTTAGGATATTGCACCTCCCTCTGACGAAGGAAACACAGTCCGCTATGCAAATCGTGGAGCAAGATCATTCTCGTAAAATCTGCAGATTCCGCTAATGATTATACCTAGTTTAGCTAAGTACCTTCTAATTAATTGCTCAAATTATAGCTGAATAAAAGATACTTGAACTGTCTAATACTTAAAACTACTAGTTACCGCGAAAAAAGAAGTAAAAATCACATCGGACTCACATGAAAGGTGGGCGCATTGTTAAAGGCCAGGGACAGGGCAGCCATTACGCCACAAAGGACCACGACGAGAGCGACGACGCCCAGCACGGAGAAGCGCTGCAGCTTGAGCGTGTAACGCTGATAGAGGCATTCCAGCTCATCGTTCTCGAAGCGCAACGTGTTGAGCGGGCGGCCGCGCGTCGCCCTGACGGCATGATCCATGCGGCTGCCGTCGCCGCCGCCGCCAAGCGGCTGCTCGCCAAAAGACTGCCAAGTTCAAGGGCTGCAATTGAAAAGGATGAAGAAAAACAGAAGTAGTGAAAATTAGTTAGTTGAAATGTGTATGTTTAGTTTAGGACGACCTTGAAACATTGTTGCATGTCCATTATTCAAAATGTTTTGGCACGCAATCACTGGGTAGCAAAATCGTGGCGAATGCCCTCTGTCACCTGCCCCCTGCCCCCAGCCATCAGCCTGCCCGCCTTCTGTCACACCACTTAAAATAACATTTTCATTCTACGACCCCCTGGCCCCCGTCCACCCCCGACCCACCCGATGCGCCTGTTCAAAAAATAACGGCTAAAAATAAGCGGCTCGTTCAGCGGCTGTTGGCTGGCGTGAAATCAATCAATGTTCATGTCCGTTCGGTCAGTTTTCCGTGTCTTGCCGTACACATTTACGGCCATGCCCACGCACAACAAGGTCCAACAGTTCCTACAAAATGAGTCCATCTCCCGACAGTCAGCCAGCGAAGATAAATGGCGATTTGTATGCGGCAATCCGTTAAATTCATTAAAAATTATGCACAGATTCATTTTGCGAATACTCAGAAGCTCTGGTAAAACAACACGGGTTTACGCAATCAGCATGGAATACGAATTAAATGTGTAAAAATGTCAAAAGCATGTTAGGGAATGGAGTATGCTCGACTAAAATATATCCCAATATGACCGATATTCGTATACGCATCGTATTTCATTATGTTCATTTCAGGCATTTCAGAATAGCAATTATAACAAAACATCGGAATCGAGAACTCAAGTGTAAAATAAATAAACTTATGTATCAATTAGTTAGAGCAATTTATACTCTGATACCGAAGGTACAATGTTCGTCATGGCGTCTTTGTTTTGAACACCCTTAGGGAGAAAAAAATGGGTACTACGTTCACCAGGAGGCTGGGAAATCGATAAAATCGATAATTGCGAATCGATAAGGCCACATAATCTTCCACAATTTTAGGACTAGTCACCAAGTGTGCTTTGTAGACTGTTCGCTAAAGATCTGCATATGCCACGCCCACCTAGCTACCAGCCCTACAATTTTCAAGGGCTTTCATCCGCAGATTTGGAGTTACAGCCGTTAAATTTAGTAGGTAAATAACTGGCTAACGCTTTTAAAAATCGATCGAAAAAACAATACAAGCCTATATCTCCCGCACTTTAAGCGCCACAGTAACAGGAAGATTACTAAGAACCTTCTCCATAATTTTTTTAGCATTATTAGGAAACTTATTTCAAAATTTTTTTTTTAACCGCCCAATACCGCCCCCAAAAATGAACACAAATCTAGCTTTACCACAAAGGGATAGAGTACTAAGAACCTCCTTGAAAGATGGGTAATTCTTGGCTACACCCACCCTGCTCTGCGGCACTTCTCATTAGGTATTATTTATGGTATCAGAGTATTTTGCAGTCGGTTACGCGCGACTGCAATGTTCTCTCTTCTTTATATTTGGTCAAAAACATGTTTACAACATTTTTTGTTACATATTTATTCACATATTTAATAATATTAAAATACTATTTTCCTCTTAATTAAAAAAAAATTTTAATGAAATTAAAAAATGTGCACTTTAAACAGAATCTGCACGAAAAAAAAAACAAGTTAATTGATGATAGCCATGAATTAAACTCAACTACAAATTTATGTGGGTCACATAAATATGCAGGTAATTGTTAAAAAAAAATATATACAAACTAGCAAATATAAAGGAAACACACGAGAATCTTTCACGTAAATTTATAACCAACAGTGTGAAATATTTACACTTGCATAACTCAGAAATATTTTGAAACAAATCGGGCACTTGGTGTGCCGCAAATAGAATTTTTTGGACAAGCCCACACGCACTCACATTGGCAAGCAATTCGAATTGGTGAAACAGTTGGGGGTTGGGGTGGGTTGATGAAATAGTAAATATGTGCACAAATTAAAAATATTCACGTCTTATAATTATAAATCTTTATGCTGTAAAATGCAAAATGCGCACAGAAAAATATTAAAGTTGCCAAATAATAACAACGAAAAAAAAAATAATAAATAAATAAAACTAAATGAAAACGTCAAAAAAACAGACGGACAAAACGGACTGGAAAACAAACTGACAGAGGTCGCAAAATATCTGTTGACGGATTGTTTGCGATTAATTTTGACGCCAGCTCCGTACAACTGTGCAAACATCAGTTCAACTGTGGCGATAAGCATACGATCTGACTCAAGTACTTTACTTGGAGGTACGCTTGCAAACTCACTGTAAATGTTGAACACACTTCAAGTGCTTGTTGAATCGAATTGAACACATAACACAAATATTGAGTCAAATGGCTTAATTAGTTCGGAGGCAAGAAGCGAGCCCAAAAACAAAACAAGAATCAACAAACCAAACAAAAAGCGCAGTTACAATTAGAAGACAGACCGAAAACAAGAAATATCGTTCATCTTGGACACACCGAAGATTATATACCCTTATAGAACGGAGTCTACCGACATCTAAATTTCATTTTATTTCATCACAAGATAACTTGGTAAACAATAATGTGTATTCATACAAGAACTCATCTTTCAACCGATTGCTCCTATATGATAAGGTATAAAAATCATATCCATGATTTTTCGTTAAATTTTAACACCATAATAAAACGCATCACTAGGAATTTTGTTTAGGGTAACCTTTTGAACGAAAACCCGATCGTTCCTATGAAAGCTGTACGATATATTGATACAATCCAGTTGTCTCCGACACAGATACCATATATATTCCGGGCAATCATCAAGATATATACACCATATGGGGTCGGAGACCTCTTCACTGAATGCGTTACAAACTTCGCGATAAAACTAGATTACCATCTACAAGGGCATAATAAAACTTGACGCAAATTGAAAAGCAAAGAGACAAAGAAAGTGAAACAGATGAAAAGACGCAAGAAAGAAACGAGTTCATACAAAACAAGAGAGAACGTTGCAGTCGGACGTAACCGACAGCGAAATACTATGATAACATAATTTGTGTGCAGCCAAGAAATACTGTCCAAGATAGTAACACTTCTTCGAAGTTTGGCTGTAGCTCTTAAGTTACGGAAGATATGCAATTTTCGAGATTTTAGGGGCGGAAGTGGGCGCGGTTAAAAAAAAATTTAAGAGAATGTTCCTAATAATCTGACTTCCAAGTTTGGTAAGGGTAGCTATTAAATTGCGGGAGATATGGACATTTATCGGTTTTGGGGGCGGGAGTGGGCGTGGTAAGAAAAATGTTTGGAGTTCGCTCTTAGTAATATACCTTTCAAGCTTCGTAGCTATACCGGTTTTTGGGGTGGTAGTGGTCGTTTTTTTCTCCGATTTTTGAAGGGTTTTACTAGTAATATACCTTAAAAATTTGGTGACTCTAGCTTACAAATTATGGAAGATATGCGCATTGTAAATTTCTAGAGACGAAGTTCCAGGGGGCGGCGGTTGTGGGCGTGGTCCAAAAAATTATACGCTAATCCTTGGAGGAGGTTACCAGCAAATTACCTTGCAAGTTTGGTTACTCTATCTTTAAAATTGTGGGAGATATACGGAGTTATCGATTTACACTTTCCATTGTCGATTATGGGCGCATGTGTGGGCGTGCCAACACAAATTTGTTATCGGTTCTTAAAGGCGACTACCAAAAAGTGCGGAAGATATAGCCATTTAGAACTTTTAGGGGCGGATGGCTGGGGGCGTCGGAGTTGGGCGTGGCTTATACCGATATTTCAAAGACATCGCCAACAACCTACCAACCAAAATTGATGACTGCATCCATAAAATTGTGAGAGATATGTGGCTTTATCGATTTGCGAAAATCGAATTTATCGATTTTCTAGGTACCCAGTGGACGTAGGACCAAAACCTTGACACTTTAACGTTTGAGGGTTCTTTCCAGTATATGTTCCAATATGTATTGGCTCCCTCTGCACTTGGTGTACCTTTTTTATTATTTACAGCGATTTTTCTCATCTGAATTGTTTCACCTAACTGAAGATCGACTTTCAACCTTTCACATTATGAACATTTGTCCAAATCAGGTAAAATTTAAAATGCATCTGGGGTACCGTTTGACCAAAGCGAATCTTCAAGACACGCGCAATTTGGTTGCTCTGCGGATTTTTGGCAGCAGCTGTAGATTTCGCCCACGCAACACCACCAACAATAAAAGCAATTTAAAAATTCTTAAGAGGTTTGCGAATGGTGGGGGGACCAAAAGTCAGAAAAATACGATTTTTTTTTGTAATTTTCTATGTTTCTGCTTGACGAATGCATGGGACCATGTTCGATGGGACGCCTAATGAATTTCTTTGCCAAAACCAAATTAGACGGCGGGCCGAAGGGTGGCCCGTTCAATTAAAGTCCACGCCCCTAAATGGTGGGCAGCAGGGAAAACCCTTTGTCAATCAAAGGCAACAAAACTGCAAATGCTGCATCCAGGTCGATGGCAATTGAAAGCTTTCGGCCTTTGGTCTTAATTTCCAATTTCAATGATTTGCGATTGCTCATTTTTTTGATTTCGTGTTGGACTCGAGAACGTTTTTTTTTTCCGTGGCTCAACGTTAATTGCATCAATTGGCAGCAATTAATATTCGCGACACTTTGCTGATCCGCATTAATCAACATCAGAAGCATCATAATCAGTAGGTCGCAAAAAGGAAAGTATAGTCAATCAAATTAATTATTTCCAATTTTTTAATTGTGTATTCTGTATGCGCTTTCATCGGCTGATCGGACAGGAATCACTTCCAAGATATACAACGCAAACCATACAACCGCCAACAATGGCAAGAAACAGAACAACGAACACATCAACAAAATATGACGCAAATGGCGGAAACATTGAGATACATTAGGAAGAAAGGAAACCAGAAAGTGCCCACCACAGATGCAGCCCAACAAAAACTGTAGTAAATAGATTTTGTAGCATTTTGTGTGGCATAAAAGCAAACTGAACTCAACTGGATTGCATTAATATCGATATCGATCTAACCAATTGCCCAAAGCAATTCAGTGAAATTAATTTTGCTCATTGTTATGAATACGTAAGGGCATTTTGCATTAACACGAAGACTATTTCAAATCTATCCAGAAAAAAAACATAAAACTTTGAATATAAAGAGGAGGCAACTTTGAAAAATTTGTATAAGCTTTGCCTAGATTCCAAATAGAAAGTAAAGTTGAAAACTATTTGCTGCTCTTGAAAGTAATGCAATAATCTATCCTCATTAAATAATACTTAAGAACTTTAAATTGCAAGAAAAAAGCTCTGAATTAAAATTAATTAAATTACCAAAAGCCCATTAGAATGAGGTAAAATCTTTTATTTCATTTTGTATCACTTGAATAATTAGCTAATATTATATGGCTAACTATATAATATTTATATAATTTAATACAAACATAAAACATACGTAGGCAGGGATTCAGTTGGAAAACAAAAGTAATTTTTGGCAGACTTAAAATTATTTTCAGACGTAGGAGATAGTCTCTTGCGGTCTACATATATCCGTAGGCAATTCAAATAATGTTCGATGTGCTATCCGTAGCTTCGCTGACAACCTCATACGAGCACAATCAAACTGGGGAACGCAATCATACGCCATGTGGTCCCATTAATATTTATAATGAAAGCAGCCAGCAAGAGACTTTCTGCTGCCAAACAAAATTGACTCCGACAAAAGTTTCCGATTGCAATTTACTGATGGATAACATACGAGGTAAGCGCCCACCCACGCCTACGTTCACCCACACACGCACAGACACACACACACACACACACATAGACGCACACCCACTGGCCGGTTGCAACAAAACTAATTAATTACAGATACATTTTAAGATGTAAGTGAATTAAATAACACACGAGCAAAGCTCGCTGCTCGCTTTTGACATCTGATGCTGAAACTATGACCTTTGCTTGCCTTTTTTTTTCGTTTTTTTTTTTTTTTGCGACAAAGCCAAATCAATTAACGGACCAATATGATGCAGTCCAGGCTCAAAGGCAGCGCAAAATAATTAAATTATGGGCCAATTTTGTATGGCTTTTATTTGGGGTCCCTGCTAGTTCCAATCACTTTAGGCCTTGCCTTGCCCTGCCCAAAATCTATTCCAATCTACTTGCCAATTTAATGTCGCATGGAGCTCTTATATGTGCAGCGCGTTAAACAAAGGCGACCCACATCCAATAGGAGCTGAAGCTAGACATGGATTGTCCAGATGTTTGTCGCATGGGCATTTTTATTATCATGTGTTGAATTTGAGTTTCATTGCAAACACAATAAAATTTAGATATGCATATATGTATATATATATATTTATATTTTGTATGTATTAATATTTGTGTGCGTTTGTCGCTCGATTGGTTTCTTCAGCTGCTGTTGCTGTTACCGGTGATGTTGTCTTTATCTGGTGCTTGTGCTTGTGCCGGTTCTTGGTCTTTTCGTGATGTCAGCATCTGCTTGGCTAGGGTTATTTATGGCCACACTATGAGTATATGGCCCGTACCATTGCTTTGCCCCCTACAAGATGTTTAGTTGAGCCTTCTAATTGTCAGTGAGTCATTGTCCAAAACAAACACATTCGAAAGCATTATGTGAGCTTATGGCAAGATTTTAGTTGATTTGCGTTGGTTTCTAGAGATTTGCTAACGAATTAATTTCTACAAATTTTTCAAACTTATAAATCCTTTCTAAGCATTAACTTAAGGTACCGATCTTGCAAGAGTCTGTTGTTGTTGTATTCTTTTAATATTAATTTAGGGATAAAAAATCGCTTAAATCAGATTAGACTATTTACTACAGAAATTCACAACACAAAATTGATATGAAAAGTGTCAGGAGTGTCAGGAGCAGAGTTGCCATTCTGGACTTTTATTGGACAGATCGGTTGTTTTTTATTGGGTTAGCTGGAAAAATAAGCAAACAGTCCCAATCCGGAAATCTCTTCTTATTTACACAATTTCAGCGATCTCATTTAGGCATACGGCAAATATGGCAAAAGCAGAATAATTTGGTCAGATTCGCTTTCATAAGGCATCAGAAAAGAATGAGATACTCCCAGCCGTTACTTACACAAGAAAACAAATGAGTCGGGCAGAACCGACTGCGAAATACTCTGATACCATAAGTAATACCATCTGCTAACGGGTGCCGCAGAATAGGATGGCTGTAGCCAAGAATTACTGATCTTTGAAGAAGATTCTTGGTAATCGGTCCTTAAAGTTTGCCTTCAAAATTGCGGTAGATATGGGATTTTGTGAATTTTGGGGGCGAGAGAGTGTGTGTTTCGAAAAAACTATTTATAAGCAGTTTGCTAGTAATTTTCGATACATGTTTGGTTACTGTAACTGTAGGTCTTAAAATATGGGAGATAGGATATTTTGTTAAATTCAGGGGCGGGAGTGGTCGTCAAATTGTGTGAGATATATGTTTTTATCGAAGTGCTTAACAAAGTGCTTAAATAATATTAAAACAGTTTTACGCAGTAGATTTCATCGAAGATATCCGTCTGTCGTTCGCTATGGTAAAATATGTCTGTAGTTGCCCGAAAATTATTTAAACATTATAGGCACAAAAATTGCTTATAAGAATGGCGAACTCTATACCTTTGAGAAGAAAAAAAAAAATTATAGATTACTTTAAAGCCAATCACACAAAACTTTATCTTAAGACTTAACACGTTTTCTATTCTATTCTTATATTATTTTTTTTATTTTTATTTTTTTGCTTGCATTCTTGGACTATTTTTGCTGTGTGATTTTTATAATCGATAATATAGAACACTGGGTTACAGGGTTATTACTTTCGCAATAGTACGATGTACTAAATATATAAAAATAAATAACTTGTAGAGAGAGTAAGTATATAGTATATGTCTATTTTTTGAATGGTTCGCTTATCAGTGAAGACTTGTCAACGCTCGCTTTGTAGAAGTTCAGGGTGGGGTTGAGGGACGACGTATCTGAATCAGAGTTGCATATTTACCGATGGATGAGCGCCTTTATTTACACGGCCACTTGGCTGACAATGCAGTGCAATGCACCGGCAGCTGATACAGTCGCAAGCAGACTGCAGATAAAAGAGAATGGACAGCACCTGGCGTTCAAATACCGCCCCCATCAGCACACAAGGCCTGATCTATATATACATGTGTTTATATATGTGTATATATATATACATATGCAAACAATTAGCTGCATAGCTGCTGGCGGATAAGGTGGAGCTATTCGATCTTCGACGCAACCAAAGCCAACACAATTGGCGGCAGCAACGATTAGCAAATGCGAATTATGCATTTGGATACGGTTAGTATGGATACACATACATTCACATATTGTGGATGTGGAATTGGAATTGGAATTGGAGTTGATAACCCTATAGTTGAGTGCCATTGGGCTGCTTATGCCATTTTTTCCGCCTAATTGAACGCACACATAAAATGCAAACGCAACGCAGTGAGCATATGTAAAGCTGTCTGGCTGTGGCTGAGGCGGGTAAGTGGGTGGGTAAGTGGTGGGTGGTAGGGGGAGTGCGAACGTTGCTCACGATGCGGTACGTGGCTTTTGCCAAGGAGACGTGGCGAGGGAGGGGCAACCGATTGGCATTTACAAGGGCATGCAAAATACCTCAAAAGGCCGCATCGCAGCGCTACACGAATCAATAAAAGTTTATTTTTAACACATTTTCGTTTGAAAATTATGTTGGGATAGCAGCGAGTTGCTGGACGTGAAACGGTTATAATAGCTGGATCCATTTGGCGTTAATCACGTGTGAATGCATCCCTTTCGCTTTTCACTAAACTCCCATTCCTCCCCTCCAAGCAGATCATTCCCAAAATGGACCGCTAGCGATTATGGTTGGGCAGGCGAGGCGTGTAAAAATAAAATTTATGAATAGTTAAACAACTTGAGTTGCCCAGCTGCACAACATATACAGACGTTAGATGGGTGTGTGTGTGTGTGTGTGTGTGTGTGTGTGTGTGTGTGTGTGTGTGTGTATGTGTTGGGTGGGTGCGTGCTGCATCTCAGAGCTTTGCTTCGAACAGTTATCTCGTTTTTAAGAATTTATAGGCATGATGTTGCTGTCAAATCGATTTTCAATCGTATGACGCAAATCCAAACCAAATATAATTTGCAAATGCACATATTTTTCTAAAAAAAAAAAATATATATATATATAGAAATACAAATAGTATTACAAGATGCATAGCTGAAGCGTAACATTCGTTACCCTCGATTTACTTGTGTGTCAAAATAAAATTGTATGAATATGTGTTAAGCAATTTTCAAGGGCTTCACACAAATGACGAAATGAATTACAAAATGACAAAATGATTTTTAATTTTGCAATTCTGTTTCATTTTTGGCTAGTTTTCCATTTTCATTTTTATTTATTTTTATTTTTTTTTTATTTATTTTTTTTTGGCAAGACTACAAGCGAGTGGACTACACAAGCACACGATTCTGCCTGACTGCTGAAATGTTTCTAATTAGACAAGAGATTGACAGCCAACATTCAGAATGACGACCCGCCGGACTCAAGCAGTACCTTGTGGCAGGAACAGCCGAATAAAGATGTGAAGGAGGAAAATGGCAAGTATAAAGTACTCGATGTGAGATAAGTTTGTAAATTGCTCAATGGTTGACTGCCAGAAAGACTGATCTGGTCACGTCAACTTTCGAGTCAATGTTCAAGTGCAGCCCACTCTCCCACCCTCCCAGTCTACTCGTACAAAAAATCTAAAAGTGAAAGCGTCAAATCTGCAGAATGATCTGACAAAGACCACTGCTGCAATATTTAAACAGTTTCCAAATGAATATTGATTAATTTTGTTCTTTTCCCGATCTTTTGATTAATGAATTTACATTTTTTTTTTCAATCCTAAAAATGCTTATATTATATTAATTGCTTGAATGAAAGTTGATTGGTATTAAAGGCATCAAGTGTGTATTATATAATTATTATATAAGCTATGCAACTAAAATGAGACTGGCTCAGTCATGGGTCAATTGAGGTTCAGTGAATACATGCTTAGCTTGATAGCTATTTATGCTGATCAGTCTTAGAGTCATCAACTGCAGTCCACGATGCTTCAATGTCATGCGATCTATCTTAGGAGGCGTATCTGTGTGTGTGTTGTGCACAACAAGTACCAAAAACAGCTATAACTTGATAACTACACTACAAAGAAATGCTTAGATGGCACGCGATTTTCGCTGCACTTGGCGAATCCAATTACACTCGGAAAAAAATTCCGCTTAATTTTAGAAAATCGTCTACTTTTGACACAAAAGGAAATTCACCTTATTATCAAGAAAGTATGTTTCTAAAATTTGTAGATTAAGTAGATCCAATAACCATTGTTTTTAAAAATTTATAATAAATATGTGCTAATTATAAAAAATATACTTCTGAAAAAAATTTATAATTTGAATATATTTTTCCCTTATATTAATAAATTATTTCCAAAAACAAGAACATTTTTCTAAGTTTCAGAGCGATTTGCTACTGAACTTAACGACAAATATCTATAATTTTGTGGCAATTCGCAATTTGTATAAGGGAGTGCAAGGGGAGAAAACAAACGATTGGGTAAGAGAGACTGCCTCACATGACAATGCGAAATGTGTATGTGCTACTTGGGCTACTTGTGCTAAACATTACTTGAACTGCCCTCAATGAGTGGACGGTGTCGATTACGAGACAAATACGAGTAGCTGGCTTGTCACTTGCTCGCATTGTTGTCTGTGCTCGATGATATCGTAACGAAATGAGACGAGTGAAATGGCATCACTTAGCTGGCATGGCATGACGATTATCGGCAGTCCATATAGTATTTGTGATTAGCTGCACTCCAAATGATTACATCACTGCGCTGACCACAACCTTGGCACTCGCCGCTGCACTCGCCGCTCAGCTGGATTTGGAACTGGTACTGCGGTTGGAACTTGGTACTTGGAACTGTCCTCGATTGTCTAATGTGTCATGCAGGGCACGAAGCGAGCAAAGAGCAATTACTGGATGATGATGTTGAATCGGCTGGCTTGGCCAATGGCTAACCATTATGAATGTCAAATATTTGGACGTTCCGAACGAAAAAGCGCGTAACAAGTGGCAAACGGGCCAAAAGACCAAAAAGCGACTCGACGGCTGACAAGTGACAAGCGATAAACGGCATTAAAGTCACGAGACGGCCCAAAAGGCCCAAAAACAAAAAAGTCAACAAACACAAAAATGACTACAACAAAATTTAACCATGTTAATAGCACTGTGACTGCATAAGTGTGTGTTTGTGTGTATCTACACGCATGTCATCAAAGCGACCGCGAAAAATTGCCCAGCAGGCAATGGCCAGGAACACAGCACTCTGTACTCACTGTAGCCGCAAAGTGGGATATGCTATATATATTTATTTATATTTATGTTAATGCCACAAGTTGTACATAGTGTAAAAGTTCTTATTTATAAATAAGTGTGAAGGTTTGATATTATTAGCAAAAATATTATAATATATATAATATATTATTAATAAGTATTATTAATAAGTATTTAAACAATCAATAGTAGCTGAAACTGCAGATTTTTCATTTACCTAAAAATAGTTACAAAAAAAAGTCAAATAATCACCATTTATGAATGCTTTTTCTACATAAAAGGATTTGAAATACCTGCAATGACACAACCCATAATTATTCTATAATTCCTCCCTTGCTCTTCAATGTTCAATTTGCGAAGCGTTTCAAGTGTTGAATTGTATATGAGCAGCAAGATAAAAAAAAATCCGAAAACAAAAAAACCAAAAAAAAAAACCAAAATCTATATAATATTTCAAGAGCCACACAAATTGCACATTGTCATTGACTTTGTTCCTACAAATTTCTGCTGCTGTTCGCATAAAAAACAAACGAGAAAAAATTCCAAATGAAAATTCGAATGCCGCAAGCGAATGTTTTAAGCAAGCGCTCTCCAGTGGTTAACGGGAGAGGGCTGGCAGGGGGGGAAAGAATGTTTAGAGCTGTGCAAGGACACACTCACCAATGTGGATGTGGTGGGGACAAAAGAAAAGAATTTGCAGTTGATGGCTTTGCTTTACATTACTCTTAGTCTGGTCCTTGAACTTGACAGCGCCAAGCAAATAGAATGACTCGAATTCAACAATGTCCTATGCACAGCAATTTTTAAAGCACATATTTACTTACACATACATAAATACGCATGTTCAGCTCCAGCACTCAGGAGACAACAAGGCTGACCAAAACCGACGACAACTGTCGTCCGCAGTGCGACTTCCGGTGACCAAAAGTGCCACATATACCGATAAAAAGAGACAACTTTGCAACGGGTTGTTGAACCAAATATGTCAAATAAATTGCATTCACTGCGACATCCAGGGTGCAGCGACCCACGCACAGGAAACGTCGGCAGCTTTGGCCGGCAAAGTGACCGCGTTTCTTGTGTGGTACCTGCAACATACATGAACCGAGTGCCAGTTGCGTTTCTGACTGGCCAACAACAAACCCCGCAATTGAGATAGTGTCACTGATTTGGTTGAACAACATGAGCAAAAAAAAAAATTTTAGACAACATATACATATATATATAAGAAGATATATATAACAATCGCTACTAGTAAGATTAAGCAGAGAGGTTTTTTTAAAAGAAAGTACGGCTATCCTATGCAAGCCGAATATAACATACACTTGCAGACTGGAATCCAGGGCTCTTTCGAACTTTAATGACAATATTAAAATATTTTGACAAGAGCATAAAATTTGAATATGGAAAACTGAAAGACTAGTTTGCAAAAGAAGCACATGGAGGTATTTACTATAATAATGATTCCGAATTAGAATCTGTATATACTTTCAAAGGTCTTAAATGTCCCTTCAAGATGATCATCTCATTTCAAGTGTAAGGGTTGTCTGCCAGCGAATCGCATAATCTCAACTCATCAGGCTCATTAGTTGAGACGCCGTTTTGCCTTCGAGCCAAGAACTTGACCTTCACATGGCCTTCGACACTTCATCGGCCAAGTTTCTGCCGCGCCCCCGTAATCAATCTCAAGACATTTATCGTTCTATAAACACACTTATATGCATATATTTTGCCAATGATGTCAGGATGAATGAATCGATAAAAGGCTATCTATTTTGGGTAGAAGGGTAACTGAATAAAAGGCAGTAGTTTCAAAAAGGAATGTCAAAGGGTTTGGCAAATGTTTGCTGCCATGCTGCATAATGAGTAACACTAGTTGTTGGGTATATGCATAAATATATACATATATATATATATATTTACATATGTATATTAAAATAACATATCAGCACCACTTGAGACCTTTGGATATGTGCTTACGTTTATGCAAGCGATAATTGGATGATAATAATATTCATAAAATATTAATTATGACCAATTTGCTGATTGTATTGTTATAGGTATTTTTTCAACAAGCGAAACGTGAACTAAATAAATTTGATTACTTTCAGAATTTATGGTGATCAAATTGAAGAATGGCAGAGTTCCTATTGCTGCACACTTGCAGAACTTCCTTTTCTTTCTTGAAACTGTTAATTAAGAAAGTAAATAAAATTTCGTTTTATATTGGTTGAAATAATGTAAGCCTAAATATGCAAATCTGGATTTGGTGTCGCCAAACGAAGCTGGACATATGTTACATATTTTTATTGTTTCCCAGTTTATAAATCAGAGAAATGTTTTCTTTTCTTTTGCAATTGTCAAACAAGAAAGAAAATATTGTTCCTTTTTTATTGTGATCGGGACAAGCACAACCACAACAGAAATGACAGGCAACCATAAATAAATTCACGCTTATAAATCAACCATGCATTATGATGATTAGGTGGAGAGCCACTCATCGGTACTTGACACAATGATAAGCGGCCAGCAGAGCTACACTACCGGAAATAACTTTGCATGCGCTACTGCAAGGGTTTTGTTGTTTTGCCGGTGTATCCCGGACTCTTGGGGCAAGTGCTTAATGCATGTCTATATCTCCTTTCAGGGACGGTCATTTGGCGTCATGGCACTGCAGTGTTATTATTTTAGACACACAAATGCATGCAGACATACACACACACACACACACACAACAAGCAAATAGATGCGACCATTTTCACATTTACTGTGGCATACAATTTCCGTTGGTTCCTGTGGAGTAGACGGCCATTTTCGACAGCTGCACGGGCAGAGGGGTTAATAGCACGTAGGGTATTGCTGAATGTGCATATGTGTGTGTGTGTGTGTGTGTGTCTATGGGACATGCGAGAGGGTCGTTTTGAAGTTAGCCGGAAGTGTGTTTTGCTGACAATGAGTTCACTGACATGAAACTATCGATCGTCACATAGATTGCCTTTGGCATTCGAGTATTCATATTTTATCACCAATTGCTAGCTTAATCTTATTTTAGTGTTAAAAATATACATTGATTTTACATACAATTTTAACATAACTTCAACCTTTTCATTAAACTAAAATAATTGTAAAATTTTAAATAGTATTCAAGATCAAGATCCGTATTTATTTATGTCAATAGTGTGATTTTGTCATCTCATTAAGCCAACTTCTAAGGCTAAACCTTTACATAAACCTTTTGGGAATCCCAAACGCGCAGAATGTGACAATTGCATTCATTGTCAGTGATTTTTTGATTTCGTTTTTTTTATTGTAAGTAGCTCAAAAACTCTTATAGTTCTGTCAGGCTTCCATCACAGGAGGAGGATGAGGATTGGAGCAAATTTCGGTCTAATGAACAGTTTTTGTCGTCTCATCGTAGCCGCGAAACTCATTATAAAAATAAAACAAAAAAAAAAACAAAATATTTCGTGAGAAGAGAACGAAACTAGTATTAATTAATCAATTTGTATGTGGCTTCAAGTGCGTCGCTCGACGTGCCGATGTTTGTTTTTGTTTGCTTATTATTTGCTTACTTAGTATGTGAGTGGGTGGTCAGCGATTCTGGCCACAACCAAAAACAAAAACAACTTGCGAATTGTGGCTGGCCACTTAATTGTTATAATTGCCTATACATAAACGGATTCAGCTAGCAAACTGTTGCCAAAATGGTGACCAACTGACGTAACTACTAAGAGACCCTGTCAAGTTCGGCTACTTGACTAGAAGTTGCCCTGTAGCACATTAAAACATGTAAAGCATCTACTTCTAAGAAATAAAAACATATTTAACTCCTCAACCCAAATATAATTCTTACAGCATATTGGTATTGAGAGAGTGAGAAAATAAATTGACAGACAAATAAATAAACAAAAAAAACTTGTTTGTGCTTTGAACTACTTTAACAACTCATCGATATTAGTATATCTTGAATAGTTTTGTGCAAATATTTAAATGTTTAGATATTTAGCTCTCTTGGGAGTGGATTCAAATCGCTCATTGAGTTGCAGATTAGACTCAATCAGGATAGACATAGATTCGTTCGACATATTCTTCACTTCAATCGAAAACTGCTTTCTTAATCTTCGCTGATTTGCGCAAACAATTCTAATTGGCTCTTAACAATTCATATTTGAATTGCCTGCCTAACCATATGCGTTAAGGAAGTTATCCAATAACTTATCTGTCAGCGGAGCAGTTTATTAATCATTCAAGTGCCAATTTCGATAGCTAATCGTATACAATCTTTTTGGGTACTCACAGATGCTTCTTCAACTGATCCACATTAGAATGAGTTATTTGTTTGAAATTGAATTGAAAGCCTTCCAATTTATATAGGTCATCTGTCACAACATAGGTATGTGTATATGATTTGAGTTTGATTAGGAAATTGGTAATAAAAAATAAATGTTTTTTATGTAAGAATTTAACTTTCATCGTAATAACACGCATACCTATTGAGTTTGATTAGCATACCTTGTTACTCATCCAAGAAGGCATCTATATGATATAATAATACGATCCGATCGGTTACAAAATATGTACAGCAAAGGACGTTTATATGTATTATATATGATTTTGCATAGAAACAGAGAGACTCTGCTAGTGATGCTGATCAAAAATATATAAACTTTATGGAATTGGAGACATCTCTCTATTATAATACTCTCTACAAGGGCATAAAAAAGAATGAAAGTTGGTTTAGTAACATCAATTTACACAACTTTAGTATCCACCCATTCATTTTGGATGCGAACAGAGTACAATAATCGACAGAGAGTAGCTCATACAGAGGCGAAGAGACTTGGACAAACAGTTGTATGTTGTGTGGACAGTAGCCCGTCAGCGAATTGTTTGTTGAAGTGCGTCAGGCAATATTGAACACTGGAGTGGCAGGCGGGCATGGAGCCCGCAACAAGCTTTCAATGTGGCAAACGAAGTCGTGAGGCCGTCAGACGGCAAGCAAATTGCGTGTTAATTGTTTGTTCGAGATGCGGCTTCAATTTGACAGCACGCGGAGATACATAGCTAGTTTCTGCCGCAGATGAAAAAGATGAAGAAGAAGAGTAGGGTAACAATGAGCTACAACAAGTTGATGGCGGGCTGGACACTTGCTGTGGCCGTTGCGATGTTTGCTAATTGTGGCAATAGCAAATACAATTTCTCTCACTGTCCCTCTACACATGCATATAATATGCTCTCATGTGTGTGTGCCTGTCAAATGCCTCAAGTGGCTGTCAGTTCGTTGCAAGCTCTCCCTCTTCATCTATTTCCCTCCATCTCGCAACCACCGACCACCGTCCCACTGTCAGTTAGTGGCCTTTGATTGATTGGCTGCTTTGATTGATCGTTAACCAGGAGCAGCGAAGAGCTGTTTTTCAATTTTGAGTCAGTTCAACTCAGTCCAAGATGATCATGACGATGTTAAGCTCATTAGACACATTAACACAAAAATGAAGTACATACTCGAAGCAAAATAATTGAAATATAGTTGTCACAACAAACTCAAAAACACTTGAAAAATCTTCGCTGTTTGTTTTGCTTTTGACGACACACTGTACAATAAAGCTGGTGCAAAAATTTAATGGCTATGTGCAACAATTTCGATTGCCGTATTTTTTATCGCATTTGCAATTTTCATGTTGACTGTTATACTGAATTAATCAAATTGTTTCAGACTTTTCCATTCGGACAGTGCTTCAATATCGAATATCGTCGATAAGCCCGATAACTGTCGATAAGCTCTCATGTTGTGTTGTGATCTCGGAGCGTATTTCATAGTCGACTTTGTGGCACTCGCTTCTCATTAATTTGATACAACAGCAACAGTAACAAAAACAACAACTACAGCAACAACAACTTAAGCGTTATTTTATTAACGGCGCGAACGTTACAAATTTGTTAAATTTGCTGTTCGCGTCGCTGCCAGCGCCAAAGTTGACTGCGCACATTTGAAGCCGGCGCTGCTTGTTAAGTTAAGATCAGCGATTTTCTATATCACTATTTATTTACACGTCATCATCGATTTGCTGGAGTTCGGAGCTTGGTCACTTGCTGTTGTATCTACAAATGCTGCTGGTTGTTGCAGTTGCAGTTTGTGCCGTAAGTCCGACCGTGCGTCCAACTGGCGGCACGTCTTTGTCAGGGTTGCCAGCGTGAGTTCATTTTAATTGCCAGCGCATTCCACGGCTTAAGTTGTGAGGCTGGCCCAAGGGGGCATTCAAGCTTTGTCACAACGTTTGCAACAGGCAGTCGAAGGTTCCCAAACGCTGCCACACGTTAACTGAACAGCAGGCATTGCTGTGGCATCAATGATCGTTACGTTAAGTATACAAAAACGCAATGCTTTTTCTTGCCATATTTATCGAGAGCTTGAGTCCTTTTTCTACTTTCAGAAAGAAATCTAGAAAATCGCAAAAAAAAAACTAGAGAAATGTTTGGACTTCTTAAAATAATTTAAAAATATACAAAAAAAAACTATGTAAAATTAGAAATGCCTTTTTCAGAATTATTATCAATTTTTAAGACAAAAATTCTTAGTGTATAAATAAAAAAAGTTAATGTTCTGTTTATAATAAAAAACAAAAGAAAACAGCTATTGTAAGAATTTTTTATAATGCAAATAAAAAACAAGTGAGAATGCTGTAGTCGAGTAAGGTCGACCCTTAACCCAGTTGTTGAATATATTCTAGTTTTATTTGCAAATTTCCCTTTAAGATGATTTGCGCTCAAATGTTCAGTTCTGCAAGTGCACTCTTTTCTTGTGGCAGGCACAACGACTAGAGTATTTTTTGCTCACAAGCTCGAACTGACCCGAACTGGCTGGCTACAAACACGTGCATACATACACATGCATACATACATACAAACAAACAATTTATCGAGGCTCTGCAGAATACACACAAATATATTAACGATTATCACGCCATCTCTTTCTCACACATGCGCTCGCATTTTTATGCATACAGTAAATGCTTGCGGCTGCTGATAGATATGAGATCAATTTGAGAATATAGTTTCGACCATAACTTGGGTGCTTCTAATCCGATCTTAATGAAATTTGGGCAATTGATCAATAATTTGCATATGCATATTATGTGTAAATTGTGGAATTTATTGCTATCGAAAATCGAAATGTATCGATAATCGAGAAACTGAGGCAGTTATCGATAAAATAAAGTAAACTTGATCTGCGCCTGGTGTGCATTACCCATATACATTAATTAGCGATAGCAATAAGTCAGAATTTCAAATAATATAGCTATCCGATTTGGTTGGAGTATTTATTAGAATCACATCTGATCAACTGTAGTAATTTCAGCATGAGTCGGTCGAGAACCTTTTAAAATCGATACCTAAATCGGGTTTGTTAGGTAAGGACTTGTGTGTAGGGTTAACCACAAGACGAGGCAAATAAATTACAATAATAAACATACTAACTAACTAGCCTAGGATTCATATACTTGTAGTTCACTTGCCTGACCATGTGGGTCGCTGACAGAACACTACCCCTCTACCAAGGATTGCAAAACTCTTCTACGACTTTATTTGCAGCTTGTCGCAGTTTTTTTATCTATACACCCTACACCGACCCGCTCACCATTATTGAGTGTTCACAGTCACGCGATAGATACCAAGATATTTAAAGTAGATGTAATCAATAACATAATAAACTGCTTTATACCCTACATATAGACTAAATATATGATGAACGAGTAGGGTATTCAAGCGTCGCTCTGCGAAGCTAATCAAATAGCTGTAGCTACTGCGGCTGCGGCTGCGGCTGCGACTGCGGCTGCGGCTGCTTTAAATGATTTTGCGAGGCGCTGTTAACTTCTTGCTTATCATTGTGTGTGTGCCTGTGTATATATGTGTGTGTGTGTGTGTGAGTGTGTGCCTCTAGCTCCTTTTGTGTATTGTGATTGCGCTACTTCTCTGTTAATCTGTTGCTTCGTTTTGTTACGATTTTGTAGTCACCATGCCACATTTGGCGGCAAACAAATTAATTTTTGCACCTACATAAAGCTAATTGACTTGAATGGGCGTCTGTCCGATTGCGGCCCGCTCTCTTAATTTGCGGCCCGTAATAGACAAAGCCGCTGCCGAAAAGGCAGCCCAACATTATCTGCATCTTGGCAGCGCCTACAACACCTACTATAAACACACACACACACACACACATATATATAGATATGTGTGCTTTGAAAACTGACTAAACGTCGCTTGACCTACAATTTCTATTAGCAAGTCATGGTTTCGAGGGGAGGAGGATGAGGAGGTGGAAGTAGAAGAGCTGTGCCCACGTGAGGCACGTGCATTTGGGAACAACATAGGTGTCGCCCTCAACGGAAGCGGATCAAGTGCATGCCACGTGGGGGCGACATGCAAAGGAGGGGAGGGGAATCAGGGTGCAGCGAGCGAGGACAAATCTATGGCAAGCTCTATGGTTAATTAGAAATCAATTGAAACGCATTCAACGATTCAAGTAACTAGATAGCAACAATAACAGCAACACAACAAATGCAACACTCGGCCGACCCAAATAAGTTTCCAATTGAAGCCCCCGCCACGCCTCCTGCTGCGCCGTCCACATCGTTGTCGTTGGGTGGCATGCAAACCAACGCCAAACTGAGCACAGAGCATCGAAAACCCAGAACTGAGAACCGAGAACCGAGAACCAGTTTTTTACCGACACGCTCCGCTCCTGCCCACTACTACTCGATCCGATCCCCATCCCCTCGCCACCCGTTCGTTTGTTTGCTCGCTGTGTCAACTTGGCTATCTGAAAAATGCTTAATTGCTCGACTTGCATACACAAAAAAAAAATAATAAATAAAAAATTTAAATGATAGCCGTAAGCACGTGGCACAGGTTCTCAGTTGCCACAGGTGCAAGATGACACCTCTCACATCCCACAATCAAGTATCGACTATCGGTGTGCTGTCCTCAGATAGACAATTAATGGTTTTCTATTAAGGAGGCCTGATAATAGATAGGACTACAAGTTTGTCCAGCTAGGTCTGGTCAAAACGTTCCACAGCCATAATCAATGCCTGGCCAGGCTTCGCTCTCGTTCTCGGTCTCTCGGTCTCTCGTTCTCGGTCTCTCTGTCTCTCGTTCTCGTTCTCGGTCTCGGTCTCGGTCTCTCTCTCTACCTCTTTCTCTCTCTTTCTTTCTCTATTTCTGGATAATCAGGAATGCGATACACTTTCAAATGCTATATTACACAACAAAGCATTGGGAATGACTTTCCTATCGCATAGTAAGTAGAATGCGAGTAATGCCTTTGTTATTGAGTCGAAACAACTGACACGGACATGGACACGGACGCGGACACGAACACTCACTCATCCACACAGCCACAAGGTTCTCTGCCCCACCATGGCATGCACCACGCCACAAATTGGTTAGGTAAGTTCAAGTTCCAGTTAAGGTGTTGCCACTCATTGCACAATTTGCATGCAAGTCACGTTCCTCGACTTTGAGCTCGACTTCGTCACCTGTCTGTCTGTCAGTCTGCCTCTCTATCTAACGTTCGTTCCCTCCAATCTCCGCCCTTGCGATTGCCCGCCTGCATATCGGAACGCAGCAACAAAAGACAAATATCAATTAAATAAATGGCAAAGTCGATTAAGATCTTTGGCCATAATTGAGTTAACAAGCTGCATGAAATTCAACGAGTTATACTTAAATAATAAAGATTGTTGATTGAAAATTGTGCTAAAATAAAATAATATACAAAATGAACCAGAAATAAAATAAATTTCCTAAAAGTAAAGATCCTTTAAAATTATTTATATTTCCCAGAAATATTCATTAGTTTAAAAAATGCATTATATCCTTTTTGGAAAATTGTAAAAACTCTATTTATATTCTCTCCAATCCTTGAAATAAATATTGGACAATATAATCACCTCAAATTTATTTTATTTTTCCCCCGCTTAATTCGTAAATTTAATTTGAAATACTTTTTCTATTAAAACCTTTTTAAAATATTAATTTATATATAATTATTTATATATTAATCAAATTCGAATCTTACAACAAAGACTTTTTCCTCATACACTATGAATGTTATTGCTATTTTAAATAAGAAGGAAAGGAATGTGTTGCACTTTTTGCCAATTGTTTTTTTTTTTTTTTTTTTTTTGGTGTATTAGACATAGGATAGGAAAATGAAATGCTTCATCTTGCCACACCGGAGATGCTGCAGTGTCAGGTTGCAGAGTGTCAGTTGCGTTGCCGACTATAGGGGAAAAAGTTGCAATTACGTTTTGCGCTTCATCGTGATAAAGCTGTTCTTGCGTCAGCGACTAAACGTGCAGCTCTGTGTGAATTTGCAATGCGTGAATAAGAACGAAGCTGCTGCAGCAGCAACAACAACAAGAATGCGGTCACAGTTCATTGCACCGCTAGAAATGCAACTTACTCAAAAAGATGCTGCTGCAGAGGATGATGATGATGTTGCACAACCAGCTGATGACGATAAAGCAGTTGCCATGACAGTCTGCACAACTAGCTGAATGAAGAAAGAAGCGCCTCCAGCGGCGCAAGTATCGATGTAGGAGATGCAACGATATGACAACGTGCTGCCAATGAGTGAGTGAGGCAGGGGCGGGGGGTGACTGACACCGTGCTGCATGTGGCATTCTTTGTGACAGTTAAACAAATTTCAATGCCAGAATGCAGTGCGAATTGTATACGAACAAAAGGTGTACGAAAAAATAAACACAATTTGCTAAGCTGCTTTTAATGCACTCTGTGCCAAAAATAAATTGAATATTTTTGTACGATGTGCAGTTCCGCCCCCCTTAAAAATTAACGTGGCGTCTTCTTTGAAGCAATATCTAATTCGTATATTCTGTATTTGTGAATGTGCTTTTTCGATTTATCGACAATGGCTGAAAGGGTATGATGAAATTGTGAAAAAGCATGTAACAGGCCGAAGTCAGAATATGTGACTAGATAAATATATGTATGTATATATATTCTTGATCAGAGCTCTTATGACTTTAAGAGCGAGCTTTAAAATAAATTTTGAATATAAGCTCTCATATCCCATAAGCAGATCAATTTTTTTCGAATTTATATTGATAACTTTAAACTTTTTGCAAATATCGATATAACCCGATTTCGAATAGCAGCAAAATTTTTAATACATATTTTCGTGGTCGATAATGTATATTGAGTATAGTAATATTTAAGAAACATCTGAGTATACGTACAAATGTAGAGTATTGAGATAGGAAATGCTTTGAGATCTGAGTAAAGTACCAAAAAGTGAATTATGTACAGTTGTCGTTCAAGTTGTAAAATTAATGCTTAATAGGCTTTTCATCATTCATAACAACTGAGCAAATGCGAAATGGTTAATTGGTTTTAACTAATAAATGTTGTGCTCTCTCTTTCCCGCTGCAGGAGCTCTATCAGCTTAAAATGTTTGGCTGTCCGCCCATTCTTGATTGCTTGAGCGGATGGGATAACAAGAGAGGGTTACTGCTGGAGGCAGAGTTGCATTTGATTGCCAAGTTAAAGTCAGTCAGAACTTTAACGTGACCTTTGGTTGAGCAAATAAAGTCCATATTTAGGCACATGACCCACAGATTTCTCAATGCTAATTTAGTTAAGTTTTCGAGTCGAATTCGTCTGTTTTTTTTAGTGTGAAAATTGTTTAAGCAAATCCAGAGGCAAATAATAAGTCGATCATAAGTTGAAAACTGATCTCGTATTTATCTGCTCAGTTTCTGTTGTCTTTGCTGTTTCCGTTTCGGTTTCAAAGTCATTTTGAAGTTTCAGTTTCGGTTTCAATTGCTTCGTTTTCAGAGTTTCGCTTTTCGCTCCCTTTGATCTATTTTAGGGAGAGAAGACCGAACGCTAATCAACGCTGACACAAGAAGGGACCGCCATGCGAAACTCGCTGGCAACCATTTTAAAAGCAACAACAAACAACACACACAACCGACAAAATAATGCACCAAAGGGAGACTCTTCCCAGAAAAATAAGATACACACACATGAAAATAAATCAAATGATTGTTGTTTTTCGCTCCTCTGGAATGCCAGGCTTTCAGCCGCCTTCACAAGCATTATTTGTGGACCAAACGAAAAAGCAGCTATTGAGATATTATAATTTTGTCGTGAAGTTGACGGAGATGTCTCTGTACCGACCCCATACAGTATATATATATATATATATATATATATATTCTTAATCAAGATCCACTTTTTTGTTTAACAAGAACCTTTGAAACTTTGTCAATATGCGTATTATTAAGGAAAATCCAAAAATATCATTAACATTTGAATTCCTATATGAAATACCTTTCACTGGAGCAATCGGTCGATTATTTAAATGACTAGTAAAATTTAGATTGCGGCAGTTACGCCGACATGCAATCTTTGCCATGCCCCAGATAACGGTTCGTTCGTCTTTCTAGTCTTAAAGTGAATTCTGGTCTCAAAATTGAAATGGGTTATGATCATGTTCAGTGCCACACAAGATGCCACAAGTAATGCAGCATTTTGTAGCCAATTTAAAAGTTTAAATTAATCAGAATAATCAGAAATTGTTAATGCCAGTTAATCAAGCTCAACGATTAGTCACGCCTGTGTGAGAGGGGAAGGGAAAATAGTTGATGAAGCTTGTATTAAATAAGAGAATCTTATGATAAGACGCTTATCAAAACATCAGAGTGGAAAGCCCAAACAAACGAGGCAGCAACAAATATGGAAAATACAACCGCAACAAATACAAATATATGAAGAAAAAACGAAAAGAAAACAAAAAACACGATGTTTTAGAAACTTACCCAAGAGTAAACGAAGACGCTGCAATGAAAGTTGACAAACGGTTTATTTCGTTGTTGTTATTGTTGTTGTTGTTCTTGGCTTTTTCAAGTTGTTGCTTGTTGTACTTTTGTTAACTGCAACGTTGCAAGTGAAAATGCGTATGAGAACGAAGAGCAGACTTGAGAAGAGGGGTAGAAGGAACTGCAAGGGAACAGCAAATGAATGCTATTTTAATTAAAAGGCAGTGTCCGAATAGTGGGTGGAAAAACGTTGTGGAAAGCGATTAGCTGCAGTCATAGTGTAATCATTCAAAATGATCCCAGACTGACTCCATTTTGTGGTAACAATTTTGACAGTTCAGTTGTGGAGGTTAGTTGATAAGGACGATTTTGTAAATATATTATAGAGAACACCATGCAACCATATATGGATGATATATTTATTTGTTTTGAATTTGGTTCGATGAGTAACAGTTATATAGCACTATAGCATTATATAGCACCATGGTTGCAGAGTGTTTTCTTGAAAATTTTGCGCTTGCGTCTGCGTCGACAGCGCCGCCTGAAACTGAAATCGAATTTCCCAAAAAAACAAAACCAGAAAAACAAAACAATCAGAAAAAAGGAGGAAACAGAAACAAAAACAACCAGAGTCACACACACAGGGCAATAGAAGAAGCAGACTTAAAAGGAAAACGAGTTAAGACACGAAAGACAGCAAAAGACAATGCTGTCGGCATTGCAGTCGGCGTCGCCGTCGCAGTCGGCGTCACAACCAAGTAGATAAAAGCAACCAAAAGACCAAAAAGCAAATGCAACAACAACAACAGCAGCAGCCGCTTGCATTTTTTTCTGTACTTTTTTTTGTTTGTGTTGTGTTGTTGCTGTACATCAATAAATATTTTGTAAATAGTTTTTGTTTACGCGCGACTTCAAATTTTAATTTTTGTTCGGCTGTTGGCCAAGCTTACTTTTCAATATTTTGACGCCTTTTTAGTTGCGCCCGCGCATCTCCCAACAAAAACAAATGAAAATAATAAAAAAAAAGCAACAGCAACAACAACAATAAGACTAAGGAGCAGCACAAACTTTACACCAGACACCAGAACCGACGAAAAAAATATTTAAAAAAAACACTTTGTTGACGGTGCTCAAACAGTTGCGGCGAGCTATTACTTTCGAGCTGCTGCTGCTCAACGATTGTTTTATGTTAATGATTTGTTGATTTTTGTTTGTTAGTTTGTTCTTTAGTTTGAGTTTAACAGCTCAGCAGCAAGCCGACACGGATACCGCACGCAACGAAAACAAAATGAAGACTAACAACTAACATTAGCAATGTGATTGCAAGCGCAACGCCCCAAAATACCAAATGTTGCGCGCACTCTAGAAAAATACCAAGAAAAAGCTCCTCGTAATGCTGCCAGACTGATTACTGCACAAACGCGAAAAGCCGACGCTAGGGGGCGCCACTAGATTTACTCGGTGGTTGTGTGCAGGCTAACATCATAAGCACAAGAAAAAACAAACGGAAGGCATACGAAGCTCGCATACCCTCTCTGTTAATAAATACTATATCAATAACATATGTGGTAATATTAGTTAGTATTTCAGTTGAAAAAGGCATAATATATATGTTGATATTACATATGAGCTTTTGGAAATACAGATAACCAGCAAAATTAGGCGCGCCAATGTAAGTAATAGTTATGAAGTTTACGTGTCAACTTGCATGAGAAACCGAGCAGCTCGACCAGCTTTCGAAGGGCAAACACTCGGTCAGCTGGGACGCTTTTTCGCGTTGCTCTGTTTGCATATGGCAAAAGCTGCGCCCGCTGTGTTGTCATCGTTATGTGTACGCATTGTTCTTGTTGCTGTTGTTGTCCGAAAGCTCTTCAACTAATAAACGCTGGGCTCAATTTTCTCCTCGCTATATCGAATTGACACAGTTAAATCGAAAAACAATTCTAAATCGAAATCAATGAAACAGTGGCCCGCTGCACTGCATCCGCAATGACAGTCAAGTGATAAAGTTTATTAACGAATTCGCACTTGAATTCGCCATTCGCAATCATTGTAATTCGATTCGAGTGAGAAAACGAAATCGAAATCGAGACACGAACAGGTGAAATGTCAACGGAAAGCAATACGCCTGTAGATCCGCGTGTCCAGGTATGTACTCCTTATACCTCATATACAATCATATGTGGTTGCTCCACTTGAACGCTGTAATTGCAGATCGAGCTGGAGAAGCTAAACACGGCCACGGACAATATCAACAAATATGAAGTGGAGCTCGATGTGAGTTGTGTATTGATTTTTTTCTCCCTCCCTCTTTTGCTCCCTCTCTCTCTCTCTCTCTCTATCTCTCTCTGTGTGTGGCTTTCGTCCAGCTTTATGTAACGATATTCTCTCCGCACAGGAAGCGAAATGTGAATTCAAGCGCCTTCTGGGGGAGAGCGTGGTGCGCATCAAGGCCGCTGCCCACAAGCTGGGCAATTCCATTGACGCCGCTAAGCCTTACTACGAGTCGCGCATCTATGCCGCCCAGCTGGCCAAGGAGACGCAGCAGGCGGCGGCGAATCATGAGAAGGCCAAGTCCATTCATGCCGCCGCCAAGGAGATGGTCTATCTGGCCGAGCAGGGACTCGGCGAGAAGTCCACACTGGATACCGCCTGCCAAGAGATGCTCAGCCATGCGGCCAGCAAAGTCAACCAATCCCAGCTGGAGGTCACCGATACACGCAACGCCCTCAAGATGTGCCAACTGAAGCTCGAGGTGGCCAACAATCGTGTCAACAAGCTCCAGGGTCAACTCAAGCAGGCGTTGCGTGCCTCCAGGTATCTCACTTGCCCCCAATCTTCTCTCCGAATCTTAAAATTACTCCATCCTAGTCCTGGCAGAACATGTGAAAACTACTAAGAATTCGAATGCGCAAAGAGGCTTTCCCTCTACTGCTTCGTACATTTGCAATTGTTATTTTTAGGTAGCTAATCCTTGGGAGAATTTCACATATTGGCATTTCCGAGTTAAATTTGCATTTAAAGCAACTGTTTAAATCGCAAAACATTTAAGTTAGTTATGCTTAAGCTCTTTTGAATTTTCTTATTATTTTATTTACCACAAATTAAATTTGCAGATGCTATCATATATATATATATATATATATATATATATATATTCAATAATCCAAACAGCTATATCTGTAATTTTCAGTTTCTACCCCTGAATATATCTGGAATATTAGATATTTGTAAATCCTTATTGAAATGGAATAGTTAAGCCTCAGTGCAAACTTGGATATTGTATTTGGATTAAATTTGGATTGGGGTTTTTAATTATCTGCTTAGTTTTTAATATTTGTTTTGAAAGAATTTGCAGTCAAATAATACTAGTAATAATACAATTTTTTAAATACTTATTGATTGAAAGTCAAGATGAACTTTTTAATGAAAAGTACTTTGGATACTTTTAAGTTCAAAACACAGCTCTGCCAGGGAGTCGAATTGTTATCGGCCTGGCCGAGTTGCTATAGTATTTTTTTATCTCCCTTGTTTTTTTTTCCAATTTATTTATTATTTTGGTTTCCCGTTGGGGTTTCTATTCTATTCTGTTTTGTTTGGTTTCGTTTCTTTTTCATAGATTGCAGCTCAGGCGCAATTTACTTTTGTTGAGATACTTTAGCATTTTGCACGCTTTGTATTGTACCCTCTGCTCGTGAGTATGCCTCACCTGCTCCCAATTGACATGCCCACTAATATGCGGTAAACGCTTCTCTGGTCGCCCCCGCCTCCCTTCCTTCACGCTTCCCCCGTTTTTTTTTTCTTTTCTTTTTGCAACTGTCGGTAAACATAGGCCGTATTACGAGACGCGGGCTAACTACAATGGCCTGCTGAAGGCTCAGAAGCTGCGCGTCAACGAGCTGGAAACGAAGGTCAGCGCTGCGAAGTTGACCTACAACGAGGCGCTGAAAAATCTGGAACAGATCTCCGAGGATATACACAGGCAGCGGCAGCAGCGTAATAATCTGCTCAACTATGAGGCAATGCTGCGACAGGTGGATGCCGTCGATGCGCTAACAGCTAACGCCGAACAACTGCAGACGGGTCTGGATCAGGATCGGGAGCGAGAAAGGGAACGGGAGCAGCAGCTAGCAACGGAAGATGAGTACTTACGCATGCCGGACCGCTTGGGAAGCGGAGCCAGTTCACCGCGTCAACGGCAGACGGATACGCATGATTGTCCCCATCTGTTGCATGACTTTGAGGCGGTGCTGACCTTTCCACAGAAGCTGGCTGGCGGCATGCACAAATCGGCCAGCACCAGCGCCACCGATGGCGATAATAATCTGTTTGCCCAGGCGCAGGGGTTGCACGGTCCCTACGAGGTGAAGCCACGCTCCGAATCCGGCAGCAGTTCGCTGGCATCCGCATCGGCTTCAGCATCCGCTTCTACCTCGGTGGCGCCGGCAGATAATGATATCGATCAGTGGACGGAGATACGTCTGTCGCACTCGGACAGCACCAGCTCGAGCTATTCGAATCAATCGCTGCTGGAGCAGCAGGCTCTCGACGGTTGTGGTCACCAGGGATTGGGCTACGGCCTGGGCAGCCTGGAGCCGGATGCACAATCGCAGCACTCGACCTCATCATCGGACGAGCCAAAGCGCAAGGTTACCTGCACCACCATATTCCAGGACGACAGCAGCGGCGGCGGCATTGGTTTCGTTGGCGCCCAAATGAGTCGCAAGCAGAGCCTCAGCCAGTGGCTGTCGCGTTCCAATAGCTTCAAGACGAGCGGAAGACGTCAGAGTCTTGATCTGCTGATCGATGCCGGCGATAAGGTGAAGGATGTGTTTAGCTATGGCTTTCAGAAGGTCGGACGTACTCTCGAGCGACGGAACAGCGAATCTGAAATGGCCAGTGATCTTGGCGAGACGGAAGCACTGCTTGCCACAAATGCAACAACGACAACCACAGCAGTTTCGGCTGTGTCTGCAGCAGCAACAGCTGCAGCTTCCGCAACAAGTGCCAGCAGCAGCAGCGCCGGTGATTTTTTTCTATTTAGCAGGTCAGTAGACGGTCGCAGCGGCGGCGGTGGCGGCGGCACCAGCGGCAACGCTGCCAGCAGCCTCCTGTGCTCGCTGCAGAATCGCCTGACAAAGCTCATTTGATTTAATCGATGCCATGGTGCCGAGTACTCGATAATCGATCATCGATAACTGATCATCCGATTAACTGCTAAACTGCAATTAAAAATTTAAACTGCACCCACCTAAAAACAAAAAAAAAAAAAATCATTAAAATAACAATAACAACTGCAACTGAAACTGCTACTACAAAACGAACTAATCAGCTACTGCAACTAACTAAATTCCTATCGAATTGGCTGCTTTGATTTGGTCTCTTTGCTCTTTGAAAACACATTCAATCACAACCACAACCAATAACAACAACAACAACAAAAAACAACAACAACAACAATATCTACAACTAACAGCATTGCACGCACGCACGCTTCTACTAAAAAAAAAAAAAGCAAAACAAAAAAAACAAACAAGAAAACTAAAAAATCAAGATCAAAAATCTACTCTCAAAATTTGTATGTACTGCAAATATTTCATTAATGTGTGTGTGTGTGTGTTTTTTTTTTTTGTTGTTTTTATTTTAATTTTGGTGCCCTGAAATAACTGCCTTATGTTAAATAATTCTGAAAGAGTAACTATTCAACAAGCTTAACAACGTTCATGTTTATAATTTTTTAATAACTTGTTGCAATATTTTGCTGGTTTTTATTTTTAATTCAGAATTGTTAAATTTGTGCGATACCATCTTTTTTTATTTTTTTTTTCTATAGCTCTTAGTTGCTTTTTAGACTGACATTGGCAATTATTTCATGGACCCTTATACTTTTAGTGTGCCAGTCTCTCATTTCTCAATGTTGCTTTATTGATTCTTTCGATTCGCATCAATACATTCGATCATTCACAGTTTTTGACTTAAAACTTTTTCTCTAAGCTGACAATTCTCTTTCTCTCTCTCTCTCTCTCTCTCTAACTTTTTTTTCTTGCTTTCTTGCTCATCGTATGTGTTGATTTCGTTATTCTGTGAATTGTGTGTGAAACAACTACAACTACAACAACAACAACAACTACTTTACAGATCCTCAGAACCCAAAGAATTACTATCCGATGAACAGGTTGAGAATTTACTGTTGAATCACATGGTTGATGAGCACGGCGTAATTATTGTGGAGGAATTAAAGTCACCAACGGCCCCAACAGCCACAGGCAGAACATCAACAACAAGCATGCACCACCCACAACAACAACCACTACTGCAGCAGCAACCAAAGCAGCAGCAGCAGCAACAACACCATCATACGGGGGCTGCACGTGCAGCTCTATTGTTTTAAATTAGGCCCACAATCATAGCTGTGCTATGATGAACCTGCTGCCCCCAATGACCATGACACATTTCAAGCAATTAGTAAGAGGCGTACATATCATTTGATATCAAACTCAGACCCATTAAGCTGATGGCACTGAAGGGAGTGAGATCGAGGAGATGGTGGTGCTGGAGGAGCCGCCCAAAACATTGGACTATTTTGTTTCTATACATAGTTTTGGGCTATGTTATTAATCTTTACATGTGCAATAATGTTGTTTAGCGTATAAAACCCAAAAGAAAAAATTTAAAAAAAAAACGTAGTTACATTTTATAATGTTCAGAAAAGCAATTAACTAACACCGCTAGTCAAACGCGAAAGGCATACAAATCAGTTTAAAGAGAATACTATTATTAACAAAAAAAAAAAAAAAAAAAAAAAAACACTATATGAAAACAAAACATTCAAAAAAGAGATAAACCATAAAATACAAAATAATTATAGAAATTATACAAAGTACGTTATAAATATACATACATATTGATATTGACATACATATAGTACATATCTTTTATCACTATCGTTAGAAAGCAAGCTACCCTTTCAGACTGGATTCCACCTGTCGAAATCAAATTTGAATTTTAATATTTATAACAAATCCAATGATTGTTCGAATGCTAATAACAATTTGCCAGTTTCACAAAACTAACTAATGAGATTTCTGAGCATGTAGGGAAAATGAGAAGTTACTTATACAAAAACTCATATTTCTAGGATTTTTGCTAGTCTTTCCCTCTACAAGGGTATAACAGCCTCTGCCAGTTTTATTATTATTATTTTGTATTTATTTATTATAATGTGTGAGCTTATATCGATAGCATCTTCGTCAGCTGTGCAGCTTCTATAATTGCGCTAAAAATGCCAGCAGTTGCACAGCAACAGCGCATACTTTTTTTATTCTTTAACAATTAAGCGTTGGGTATTTTAGTTGGTATGCTGACAAAATAAATAATTATTAACAATTTATTATTTAAATCAGCGTCTTGAAAACTACATATTGATTTATTTACTGTAAGCCGTATTTTCCACTTCACATATCGATACCACCCACGATAGCAATACTATCGCATAGCTATCGATAGTTCCATGACTGAAGTGTAACTGGACTCCACAAAATTCCAAATAGAGGCGAAAGCGAAACTGTTGCCAATTTTAGCAACAACAGTGCATTTTATTCCACAACAGTGGCATTGGTAAAATGAAGGTGCTTTCAATTTCGGTACTGCTGCTATTGATGCAGCTATTGACCACAGCGCTGGGAGCAACCAATCAAACACTAAGTGCAACAACAGCCAGCAACAATGGTCCCAATTCCACAAACACAACAGACAACAGCAATGCGCCAACAAACACAACAGTGGATGCAAATGTACGTGTGAAACCAACTAAATTAGAACCGGTAGCAAAGCAACCGCAACAAGGGGGTAAGGGCAATAGGACGGAGGAGCAGACTCCGGTGTTGGCACGCGGTGTTACCAACACAGATACGGCCACAGTGAAAGAGTCAACATCCGGGAACATAACAGCAACGCTAACTTCATCACCACCAATCAAATCAACAAATCCAACACCCAAACCAGACAAAATTCTTGCAAATGGCGTTACACTAGGTGACATCAACAAGAACAACAGCAGTGACACACGGCCAGCAATTGGTGTCAATGCCACTGCCGTCACCAACAACAGCAGCAGCAACAGCACTTCAACGACCACCAGCACAAGCACCACCCCCAGCACCACCACCAGCACCACTACAACCACAACGACCACAACTACCACACCACGTCCCAAAAAGCCAAAAGTAACGATCAGCATGGCCAAGCAACTGGAGGGCGAAAAATTGGATGCAGCTGCAGCTGCTGGCGCTGGAAGCGTTGCACCACACGTTCTGCCTGTTCAGGAGATGAGCAGCCTGGCCAATCGTGGAGAGAACGAGTATATTGTGCCCATCATATCGGTAATGCTCGCTGTGCCGCTAGCCATTGCTCTCTTTATCATTATGTATCGTCGCTTTCGGGATCTGTGGAGTACACGCCATTACAGGCGCATGGACTTTCTGGTTGATGGCATGTACAATGATTGACGAAGGCGCCAGCAGCAGCAGCGCCACCAACAACAACAACAACAACAACTGCAATTAGGTGGTGCAAGTGGCGGCGGAAGTTCTGGCTATTTATCAAATGCTGCCATGCGATTGCAGTAGCGGAAAAGAATTTGATAAGAGAGCACAGCGAATAATTGAAAAAAGATTACTAGATTGTTTAAGTTATTATTTGTTTTTATTTTGCATGAAATGCAAACACAATTAGTGAGTGAGAAGAACCGAGTGCAGAGAGAGAGAGAGAGAGAGAGAGAGAGAAGAGATGGAGTGATGATGAGAGGAGAGGCACATATTGCTGCAGCCAGCACCACGGCTAAATATACACATTGCTCAGTCAATTAAAACACTAGGAATATGTATTTATGTACGCGTGTACATCAATCTGTCTGTTAGCTTTACTACGGAAAAGTAATTTGTAAGAATATATATACACTATATGTATGTAGATATATTCAGAGCGGCCAAAATTTAAAATTTTTGATGATATGAAAAATACTGCGAAAAAAAAACTGAGAAATTTAAACTGATTTTATGAAAAAATGATCGTATTTGATGAAATCGATACACGTTTTCTATGCATTTTGTTACAATTGTTATATATATAAATATATACATGTATGTTTTTTTATAAAAGATACTCTTTACATACATTATTCTTTGAAACGCTGCGACCAAATTCTGGAAACTATCCATACACTTAAACCGCAATTAGCAATCAATCATGAAACTTCCATGCAATACACAAAAATATATGTAAATTATGTATATACATACAACCAGAGTGTGCCTTACCATTTCAGCTCAACAAAAACGAATCAAAATTATACTTATAAAATTATATCAATACATATATAGAATTACAACCAGATGTGTACATTATACATTTCGATCCGTAAATGGAGACAGAGATCTGCAGACTTGCAAATCTCATTTGATCTATGCCCTATTAACGAAAACACAAAACAAAAAGCAAAAGGCGCATTTATTGCATACTTATTTGTTATAAACGAAACAATTACAATAAAGCAAATGCAGTGTACCCAATAAAAACACAAAAGTTAACTCATTTATCGTTCTAGCAGCCAAACAGGAAACATGAAACATGCTTAATACAAATCAAAAATCGCAAATGTAAACAAAAGTTGCACAAGCCGCATTTCATTGTGGGGCTATGTGGGCGTATTCCATGTTTTGCATTCCGGAAAATTAACACGCACTTTGCACAATGTGCGTAATCATAACAAAATAGTAAGTCTTCAACAAATCCAATTTTGTGTGCTTTTGCACCCAGGTGAATGTTATTATCTAGCATATATCTCACATCTTTGGTGTTTACTATTTTCAGAAAAGGCTTAAACAATACTTTTCTGATGTATGGTTTTCAACAATAATTAAGAATCAGAACAAAATAATTCTCAACTAGCCATATTCTTACAGATTTTTAAGGGACATGCTGCATTATTATCAATTGGGCCAACTCTATAGCTACGAATGTTATCTAAAAACCGAAGATTTGGAAACTTCTTGCCAACTACGAAATACCAGGATGATTTTAATGTTCTTTGACCAGCTAATGGCTCTAAATATTACGAGTATACGCAAGGATACTGCTGAGATATGAGATATTGTAAGCAGAAAAATATCCTTTGATTTTTGTTGATTAAATGAGTTATGTTTTATATATTCTATATTACAATTCTGTATATAATGTGTATAATTAAAGATTGTCAAATTAAAATTGTTTTTTGAAAAGTCTAAGAATATTTCGATAATCCTAAGGACATAAAAGATAAGTGCAGAAAAATCGAATTTCTATATAGAAACAAGCTTTTTTCGAAGATGCAGCACTTTTAGTTTCCGCCAAATTAATGAATTATTCAAAAACAATATAGACGCTTCAGATATCCCCTTCGTAAGCTGTTAGAATGAGAGTTAATATTTATACATTGTCAATTTTGCTCTTTTTTAATTTTTAAATATGTGAATTTTTAAAGAGTGCTTACGTTAATAGCAGTAAATATATATTTTCCAACATTGTTTAATATATAATTTTTAACAGAGATCATGGAGCTCTTTCGATCTGTCACCTCTTGCCTAATACTAAAATGGACCATCGCGCACTACATTTCTTGATTATTAACTAGACTGGAAAGCTCTTAGCTTTGTCAAATTCTTAATTTTAAAAATTGCTTGACCTTTTGTTGCTAATAGATCTCAGCGGCTGTTCTTTCCTGATTAAGACAAATGTCTAACAACTTGCGCCACCTCAGAGACAGGCACCTCGTTGTGCTCACACCCGGTACGGCCCCGTTGGCAGACAAGAATAAAGCAACTTTTGGTTGCCTGAAGTGCTTTATAAATTATCTCCAGCTCCACGGTTTTCGTTCGTTCGTTGGTTCGTTCGTTTCTAATAATCTAAACAACAGAGAAAAATAACCAAAACAAAAAAAAATGATTTGAAATCGCTGCTGCCATCGCGATCGTATCGTGTATTTTGTGGATTTTCTTTAGACGGATGCGAGGCGTCGCCGTCGTAATCGGCAACGTGTTAAATGAGCCGAACAACTGCCTCGATGCTTGCTACGTGTGGCAGGCTGTTCACTTGAAAACGTGCGCTGAACGCGTGCACTGCTGATCGTGCACTTTGGTATTGATTCAAATTCAATTTAGGATAAACCTATACCACATACCATAATATCATTATCCAAAATGCATCCTGCCTCGCCGCATCACCATCGCACGCGCCTCAATGTCAGCGCACCAGGAGCAGGCGCCGTCCAAACACAAAACCCTCCAGATTCCTTCTCTCTGAGTCCTCAGCAGCAGCATCTTCAACATCAACAGCAGCAGCAGCACACGGTACAGATCAGTTCCAGCTCACATCCATATCAAGGACTCAAAACATGTAAATATAATTAAATTAATTTTAAAATTAATTGTCGCTTAACGGAAACTGCTATTCATTGGATTTATCAAAATTCCATAATCAAAATATATAGTTTTGTATAAAAAGCATCCTTTAGCTTCACTCTTCAAAATGTGTAATATATTTGATTTATTGCTTCCCGGATTCTATTCAAATATGGGAACTGATTTATGTTCAATTTGGCCGCATTTCTAAGTTCATACGGATTGTTTGTTCAGTTCATAAAATGCTCACGCCTGACTAAAGATACAACTACAAGCGATACAAACAGTTTTCGTTATGTGCGACCTCAAACTCAATCTTCAGAGAACAATCATCCCCCCCATCTCCCAACCCCACAAACGAGTGCCACCACCCACCACTTTCCATATATGTGCCATCAATTTTCATTTTTATGCGATCGAAAATCATAATTCAACACGATTTATTTTGCCGTAGTGAGCAGAGATAAAACTGATTCATTAGCCGTCGGTGGCAGTTAGTTAGTATTGAATTGTATCGATCAGATAGCCACGACCACCTATGAAGTATGCAACAAACAATAAACAGTGTGTGCCGACAAGTGAAAATAAATAAAATACGATTGACGCCTCGATACGGCACACATGATCCGATCCAATGCAATCCGTATCCGTGATATAAATCGTACTGTCGAAACTTATAAGATAAACAAAAGCTCAAGCTGAAAATAACCCGACTGCCATCCACATATAGACTGCCTACTAGCCACCATATACTCGAACTCGTACTACATAAACATTCCATAAATGTTCCAGTTGGTCCGGCACCATGCCGATTGTTTAGTTTGCTGCTATTGGTAGTATTAGTTGAAGCTGTCGGTATATGTTGAAAATTATACTAAAATATACACAGTAAATACGGTTACGAGTACACTCAGAAACAAAATCGACCCAAATTTTAGAATACGCCCACTCGTTTGGCGCCAAAAATAACTCACTGATCTATTCAGCAATTATATTCCTAAATCATACACTTGTGTCCTTCTAAAAACTAGGGTTTTCTTTTCTTAATTCCAGGGTACATTTTTCTAATAATTATAAAATATATGTCGAATTTACGAGGGGGTTTTTGTTTATGGACACAAACCGATAAATTAAAGATGATTTGATTTTTGCACATGTGTAGTGAAACATTAGTATTTTAAGATATTTTACTTGGACCATAAATTCATATAGTACAATTTGAAAAAAAAACTTTATAGACAGCAGGAATAATTTTTGCTAAGCCCAAAGGTTTACTTTTCTAATCTTTAGAAATATTAAGCCATATATTTCTGGAAATAGACAAAAACGGATTTCTAATTTTCAGAATTTTGTTCATATTTTTACAAATTATTTCTAAAATCAAGAAAATAAGCTGTTTTTCTGAGTGTATATACGCATATATGTATGTACATATGTATGTACTTAGGGTTTTCATGCGTAAAGATAATTTGCCAAAAAAAAAAATAGATACTTATGTATATACATAAGTTAGACGGCATTGAACTGATGGATCGCATCACATTCACATTACTATAAACTATTTCTTTTATCCATCATTTCAAACAAATCTCTGAATTGGGACTTAACAATTTTCATATATATAATTGGTATGGCGTATATATACATATATATATATATATATATGTCTCGATATAATATATAATATTGCCTTTAAAATTGTTGTAAATAAAAGCATTACCAAAAATCTAGAAAGGACTATAGGATTCCTATTATGCTCCATTTTGCTCTTAAGCAACTTAATTAATTGATTACCAAGAAACTTCTGAAATGTTAGACGAGTTTAAAACAGTTCCATGATCGATGGTAAACGATTGTCAAGATTGTATATTTAGTTTCGTCTTATTCGGGGCCATGCTGTTCTTCACTCCAGTACGTTTCACGAACAGCAACAAGTGCCGCATTAGAAACATGTGCCTTCAATTGATGTTCAATTGCCAGCATCCTCTAATTTGTGTTCCCCTTTTTTATATATGGCAGCTGAGAATGATGACATGGGCTGCGTGGAGCTGCTGGCGACGGCCATATCTGTGTTGATAATGGTGCTGACGTTTCCCATCTCGGTATTCATCTGCTTCAAGGTGGTCTCCGAGTACGAGCGTGCTGTCATCTTTCGTATGGGTCGATTGCGCAGTGGTGGAGCTCGTGGTCCAGGCGTTTTCTTTGTGTTGCCCTGTGTGGATGACTATTATCCGGTGGATTTGCGCACCGTCTCGTTCGATGTGCCGCCACAGGAGGTGCTGTCCAAGGACTCGGTAACAGTCACTGTCGATGCTGTCGTCTATTATCGCATCAGTGATCCTCTCAAGGCCGTCATTCAGGTATCCAATTACAGCCATTCCACACGTCTCTTGGCCGCCACCACGCTGCGCAACGTTCTTGGCACTCGCAATCTGTCGGAGCTGCTCACCGAACGCGAGACCATCTCGCACACCATGCAAATGTCCCTGGACGAGGCCACCGATCCGTGGGGCGTCAAAGTGGAACGTGTCGAAATGTAAGTCCAAATATCGAGCTCATAAAATGCAAGAATTAGTCCAATTATATCAATGATTGTCGAGGTTTCATAAGTTCAGAAGTTAGAGTATGTGATCCTTAAACTTTTGCAATACGAATTTTAATTGAATATCCGTCGAAAGGAACTCATCAACAGTATATACATATTGTTGATTAGAACCAAAATCCAAATAGATATATAATTCTCATAATACTCATTCTGCGTATGTATACTCTTATACAAAAAAAAAAATCGGCTTTTTTAACTCTAAATTTGATTAAGGGTATTTTACAGTTATATGATTAAAAGTAAAACTGAATTGATATGGAATTGATATACTTATATATGCAAACAAGTCTGTTCGGACTAGGCTCTTGTGCAGAAGACAGGACAATCTTTCACTCCAAATTTTGCCCCATTGCAGAAAGGACGTTTCGCTGCCCACAGCGCTGCAACGCGCAATGGCTGCCGAGGCAGAGGCAGCGCGTGAGGCACGTGCCAAGGTGATTGCCGCCGAGGGCGAGATGAAATCGTCGCGTGCACTGAAGGAGGCATCGGAGATCATTTCAGCCAGTCCGTCGGCATTGCAGTTGCGTTATCTGCAAACGCTGAGCAGCATCTCAGCGGAGAAGAACTCGACAATCATCTTCCCGCTGCCCATGGAATTGCTAACACCGTTTCTGCACTCGTCCGCCCAACTGGCGGCTAATGCACAAACGCAGCCATCGCCAATCCATAGGCATCAGCATCAGCATCATCAGTGACGCTCGATGTCGGTGCTGCAGCCGTACCTGGAGGCTCTGGGACGCTGCGAGCTACGTCGACAAATTGCGGGCGACGACGACGACGACGATGACGATATTGTCGGCTATTTGTTGTAAGTGTCGCCGGAGGAAACGGAAAAGTGTTCACCTTGTGTGTGCTTTTGGTGTTGACTACGAATTAAATGTGGCCAATGTGTTATCTTAACTAACAAATGCTCCTTAATGGCCGATTAATTCAGTTCGATTTTCTACGAGATTGGAATTCTTGGATCTGTACTTCGGATCATAACAGTTAAGTGTAAGTTCTATAATTATTAGAATTTTTTTTCTTTTTTTTGTCTACACTAATTTTAAATTAACCAAATGCTCATTTTTACATTACATTATAAAAAATAAAACTTCCCCATTTACACCATTTCTCTAGATTTATTTTAATTTGAAATATATATTGGCAAACTTTACTTAATAGTTGATAAAATCGCTCGACATTTATGAAATTCATATTCAACTGTCAAATACAATAATATCCTATAATAGCTAGAGAATATAATTTTATGAGACAGATCAAGATTTCATATTACCAATCAACTGTAGAAATGTCATAATGATTGCTTGAGAAACACTGAAACTTCAATTTTGATCGTACATAAAAAGAATGTTATTGACTTGCACACATACAAAAATTTATTAATAAATATTTTATCAATGCAATAAAATACGTGCTCGTATATACGTAAGTATGTACGATTTTTATGTAATGTAATTTATATACGCATATATATGTATGTTATACAAAATGGCTTTTATAAAATGTATACAAAATAGTTATTAATAATATACATATATACATAGAAATCTACGTATTTTTAACTCATTGTGGATTCAGAGTTAGATATTAACGTGAAACACATTTAATAACTATATTTAAATTTAAATTAACATAACGCATAGCATGTTGAAGGCCTTAATGCATTGAAATATATATATATACACATATATATATGTATATGTATTTCTGCATGCATGATTATTGAATATGTAAATACTTTTTGGGATCTGCGGTGCTAACTCTGAACTGATTTTATCATTATTTCTCTCTCTCGCTCTCTTGCCTTCTCTTTGTCTCTGTCTCGCAAGTGTTATACAGTTATAGACATTTTGCACAAAAATGTTCGTAAATAATTTACAGAATTGAAAGTTCTGCAAAACTATTCTATAGATTAACAAATGATTAACCGTATTTATGCATGATTTATTCGCATTCTCACAGATATTTTCCATGCGGGCAGAAAATAAATGGAATCCCGAGGAGCATAACATAAAAATACAGTTGCCAAAATATATGTAAATAGTTCAGAGCAGGGATTACTAAAGGCTCACCTCAGCATTAAAGTACATGTTTATATTTATCCATATATATGTACATATATGTATGTATATAAAAAAAAATTCAGTTTGCGTTTAAGCAAAATAATGGCCACTGCGCTGCGCAAATTAAAGCATAACCTATGCTAAAGAATACCTATTGCAACGATTTGATAGCACTTAAAAAATCTTCGCTAGACTCGGCGTGCGTCGAAAGGGATTCCATGAACTGGATGAAACGCTACCCACAAAACGCGTTTTCGCGGATGTCTTGAGGCGCAGCTTGGGCTTTGTGGTGGTACTGGTGGGGCTGGAGGACCCAGATGAAACGCCCGACGAGCTGGCGGCCGATAACGTTGATATCGATCCCTTCGACGATAGTGGCTGTAATTTATAAATAAACAATAATATAATATATAAATATAAATAAACAATATTTGTATTGAGTGAATAGCCTACCTTTAGATAATTACGATCCATAGGCGTGATAACCTTAAGTTCCAGAGCCGCACCACACGATTGTATGAGCCGAACCACCTGCTGGTGCGAGTACCACTTGACATCCATGCCAGCGATTTCAACGATGAAGTCACCTTCCTTGATGCCGCCCAGCTGCGTATAGAAAATGGAATTACTTGTTAGCCACAGTTGGCCTGGGACAGTCAAGGCTAAAAGCATACGAACATCGGCCAGTGAATTGATCTCGACGTGGGCGATTATCACAGGGGCATCGCCACGCACATGAAAGCCAAAATTCTCGAGCTCCTCCTTGTACAGGCTACAGCCAGCCTCGTGACTCTCATCCGCAGTGGGACAGTGGCAATGATAGCTGCTCGCATCATGGTACATCGCCGAACCCTTCTGCAGTCGTACACAACGCGGTGCTGTCCAGTGACGGCGTGCAGAGAATATTGCAATAGGACCCAGTCGCTTAAAGGGATCATCCACTTTGTATGATGTAAAATCTGGGCCGGTCAACGAGAGCGTAAACTTCGATGATGCTGCCAAGCAAAACGGAAAGAAATGCCAAAGCGTATTAGTCGTATATAAACATTTTGGAACATTGCCCTGTTGGCGATATGTCACCTTCGACTGTGCGCTCAACCAGATCGTAGCACTCCTCAATTTTTTTGGCCGGCGCTTGAAGGCAGAAGCGTTCATACTCGTCCTGTGTCTTGTAGTACGCCTCCTTGATGACCTGTGTGAGGGATATTTTGTTCTGCAATTGAAGCAATGCGTGGACGATGAGCACACATTTTCGGTTTTTAGTGGACAAGTGACTCACCTTCAGGTAGCGGCACATGCGCTGCAATCGCTGCGCCTCCTCATGACTAGCCAGTGCCTCTTTCAAGTGGGTGCGCTTGATGGCAGCAACGCTGACGCTTTCCTCATCGCACTCGCTGCTTGCCTCTGTGGCACGCAGCGCCTCCCGCGCATTGCCAATGAACGATTCGTTCGATGACACTGTCTGACTCTTTTTGGTGCCCAGCGAGACGTTGTCGCCATTGTCGCCCACAGACGCATCAATGCTCCGCGCCTCGTAATGATGTGCCAGCGCTAGATGAATGCAAATTTATTTATTGTTATTATGTTTGAGTCATTTAGTCAATACCATGGCCAAACAATTGCGACTCACCTTTGTATAATTCGGCCTTGAGCGGCACCAGACCCGCCCAGCACTCGGGCAGGTAGGTGTGCGTGTCATTCACTTGGATATTCTTGTGCATTTCATTGTACTCCAGCGATAGCTGTGCAGCCTCACCAGCCAAGTCCCGAAAGAGCTGCAAGAATTGGTAACTTAATCAATTCAGACATTGACTCAGCCATCTCACATTTCAGCTAACAGCTAAAGTGCATGCACATGTAGATAAGCCTTTGGGTCAACCAATCGAGTATCAAATGGTCAACACACATGCAGATGCCACATTTGGTCAACTCTCACGTACTCGCTCGATTGATAACAGTCCAGCAAAAGCAGCTTCAGGTAAACTGGGCTACTTGGTTGTGGAAATTGGATATGACTTTTGAAGACTGTCAAAACATTCCGTCAGCTTTTAATTAACCCAAATCACAGACTTAGATGAGAAGATACCGATTGAGAATGTGATAAACTACACAGATTGCTTTCTGTTTAAAGTTTATCAACATGGACACAGATTTCTTTGGCATATTTATCAACATTCATACAGATAATTTTATAAGATTTATCAACATCCTCGATCGGTATTTGCTTATTTGATTTGGACCAGATCAAGCCACAATATTATATATAGTTGCAAGTCGATATATGATATTTTTGAAACAAGTGACCAGCTTGATTAAAATATTTCAAAATTTGATCATATTCTGTTCTTCTCTATCCTTAAGGCATTTATAATGAGACTTACATGACTGGACTCCATTAGGCCCAAGGCCTCGATCTGTAGCTGTAGCTTCTCGAAGAGACATTCACGTGCCTGGGACAACATAAGCGATACAAGAACATCGAGAACCTGTGGTTTCAGGTCCATCGATGGTGCATTTGTGAATATGTCGTAGATGTGACGAAAAATGCCGGCAGCACGTAGAAAACTATCAACGGCAGCGTCCAAGCCGCGTTCCGTGCGTCTGTCGTGACGTGCCCCGATTTGTGTGTAGATGGCGCCCAGATTGAAAAGAGTGCACGCCTTCTCGAAGGCAATGGTACGTTGGCAGGAGGGCACACCTGTCAGCGAGTCGTACCACTCAAAATAAACGCCCAGATTCCGATCGGGCGGAAAGAAGCGCCGTTCCACATAGTACAACAGATTGTAGTAACGGAATAGCAGCGCCACACCAAGAGCGTCCCGCGAAGGCGTCTTCGAAGCCTGCAAATGTGAAAACATTTAATTGATGATAAAACTGTTTATCGTCGGAATTTACCTGTCTGGTGTCTGTCATATCGGCTATGGCATCCATATACATCGAGGGCTCTTCGCTGTAGTGCTCCAATATGAAGTCCGAAAATGGTTCCATGAAATTGATTTCCTTCGTCTCCTTGAGGCCCAAAGGTATCATTGGCATTATACCCTCATGACTGTAAGTTGGCAGCAAAAGAAAGGAAATGTCCAGTTCAGATAATAATGATAATAATAATAATAATTATAAGAATAATAATAATTTTAATAATAATAATATGTATTTATGTAAATCCTTTATTCTGAAACTTAGCTCCTAATCGAAATACAAAACATGCTTTTAGCTTTTAAATAAATATTCTAAATAATGTGCAAAAAAAAAAAAGAAAAATAATAGAATATTACTTATGAAAATAAATGGTCACTAACTGCGTGGAGCAAGTCGTTCCGGGTGGTAATTTATAAAAATTACTAGTTAGATTTGCCAGTCCTACTAATTGTTCAGCTCAAATCAACCGAGCAATCATTTCAATATATATATATATATATATATATAATGAAAACACATAATTTTTTTATTTATGCCGATCTTAAATTTTCGTGCGCCGAACCACAATCATCTGTAATAATTGAGTTTTGATAGTTTGCTGTAAATTATTAATTTAATTTAATTGAATTTTAACTTTATATTTTGTGAACCAGCATTAATACTAAGAGTTTCAGTAGGTACATTAATTTTAGATCTGTATATAACTAATATCTGCTATGGGAAATACAATTAGTCCATTGTGGAAATACTTTTACTGTTCGTTAGTTGTTTCATATTTGTATTTTTGTCAGTTGTGCATTTAATGACGCTTTTTCACTTTCTTTGTTGTTTTTGTGCTGTGATTTCGTTCCGCTCGAAGGCGCAAAAAGGCGCTTGACCAGAAACTGATGCGCAAAAATTACAGCTGCCAAGCCGGGTAGCGCCCCATAATAGTTGCATACCCACCCGAACCCAGCCAGCCAGCAGCAGGGCAACTAAAACTACAACTTCACCAACAAATTTCAACATTTGCATGCATATAAACAAAAAAAAAAAAGAAAAAAAGATATATAAAAAAAAAAAAAAAACAACAAACAAACAAATTATTTGGCAAATGGGCGCAGGTTGATCGCTGCAGCCAGTGGAGCAGTTAATGATCCAATCACTCACCTTTCGCTTTGATAGATCTCCACAGAAGAGTTTAGCTCAGCCAATTGCTCCTTGAGCAGCTGCAAATTGGAGTTGACGAAACTCAGCTCCAGGGCGACGGTATCGCGCAGCTTGCGATTTGTAGTTGCCTGCAAGTCAGTTTAAAGATGCTTACAACATGGTTGGCTTCAAGATGGAACAGCTATCAAAGACCCTTGCAAATATATAATGTTCGAATTGCACCCATACAAAAATAACTACATGTATCGCTAATTCTCAACACAATCGCAATATCTTAGTTAAAACTTATTTAAGTATACATATTCTTGATCACTCCATATAGCAATGCTAGTTTGTCTATTTCTATGAAAACTAGTCTCCACCTTTTTATTGCAGGCAGTACATATGTGACAGAACAATCTATATCAAGCTTTGGTATGAAAAACCTTTATATTTACCTAATTATCTTCACTAAACCCTCCAGTGATGCGTGTTCTTATGATCCTAACATTTGATTACTATATCACATAGAACTCATAGAAACAATCGGTAAGTCTCCAGATATGTAGTAAAATTTAGATGTAGAAAAACGTTATTTTTTGTTTAATTATTTAGATTTAGATTGAGATGAATACGTAATCCCTAATTCTACGTCCTAATTCAAACACACAGGAAACCCTTTTCACGTTCTTCGCAGGTTGACTTCCTTCGACAGATTAAGAACAAATTCAAAGGCGGGCTGCTACAGATAACAGGAGTTACCCACCTTGTATAGATTCTCGGCACCGGCCCGCAATCTCAGCTCCTTATTGATTTCTTGGTTCAATTTACAGCGACGACTTTGCAATTTTCCGCGACAGGTGGCCGCTCGTGGATCGGAGCCCTGTAATAATAAATAATGGATATATATTATAATTAGTTAATATAATTGCAAATATGTGCTTCGATTGGAGCCCCACATTCTTCAGGACTTATGACATAATGCGGATACTGATTAGCATCGGTTTAGGTATGTAAATCGAAACAAGTGTATATCGCTGATAGTAATGAACTTATTTAATATGTAATAACAATAACATACGCTTGCATACATACAAATATGTATCATTGTTTTATAACTTTGGAGAAAAAGGGGCAAAATGAAGGTTTTTTCCAAAGTATAATTTGCTTGTGGGACGTGCCGAGCAAACGCAACCAAAGTTGATTGACTTATTTACGGTAGCTAAGCTCAAAAGCCAGCTAACAAAAAGGCAAACAACAATGAGCAACAGCGACTGAGGCACAACCTGGCATACAAATTGTGGTAAGGCAAAGTGCAAAACGTAGCAACAGAAAACTGAAACAGAAAGAGATAGAGATAGAGATAGAGATAGAGATAGAGAAATAGAACATTGCAACTGAGCCACAAATGCATAGTACAAAATGAAAATGGAGTTCTTCGTTCTGGATACTTCACTTGCAACTGCAACTTCAGCTTAACACTGATGGCACACTGAATACTTGGTATACAGAGAGAAATAATCAAAGTTAGTTCAAGCATTCCGAAGGAATAGCTTTAACTTAAAGTTATACTATTATATTATTATAAGGTTTACGCGTAACATTTTTTTTTTTGTGTTTTTATAGCCTTGTGGAGGATTGAGATCCTCATGTCAATTTTATGATTTATATTGTAACTGAACCTTTTAATCTTATGCTTCTGTTATGCTCCTAAAAAAGGAAATTCGCTGTAGAAATCGGGAGACTAAATAATACAGCTTTCTATAGTGAAAATTACAAGCTTATAGCGTCAATCTGACTAGGCATGACTAAGGTAATCGTTCTTACTTATTTTATGTACACATAGTTAATTAAGCTTAAGGTAACATTATTCAGCTCAGTGTACTCAGGTACCCGCAATGGCACAACAATAACAAAAGCTCGTGCTCTTATCTACAAATGGAGTGTATGTACACATATGCATAGGTAGCTATAGTCATAGAGAAGAGGCCAATGTGCCGGGGCCAACATTGTAGAAGTAGGAACACAGCTAGACTTGCCTAGGCCATAATTGCGATACGTCCACGTTAACGTTAACGTTAACACTCACATTCACAATAACATTCACAGTCACATTCACATTCACAGTCACATTCACAATCACAATCGCATTCACGTATTTACACGCCAACGCAGCGTGACACGATCGTAATGCTTGTGCTCGTAACCGGAAGTAGGAAGTCATCGTCACGACGCTGCACATTCTGGCTATGGGACCTTCTTAAAAACAAAAAAAAAGAAAAGGGCGACGAAGTGGGATACGGGAAGAGGGGATGGGAGGGGTGGGTTGTTGGGTGGTTGGGTTTGCGAAGAAGTATCACCTTAATATGCATTGTCTGTACGCTTTTCGTGCCTGATGCTTTATTCCTACTCAACCAAAATGCACTTGCGTTAAGAACATAAAGGTTTCCAGCTCGTTACTCAAGTTAAGGGGGAGGGTAACAAGCAAGTGACACACATATCTACATACATATAATAATCAAGTATAATTATTTGACATTTATTATACCCTCGTAGAGGGCATTATAATTTTGTCGGGCAGTTTGTTCCTTGGAAGGAGACCTCGCCGAACCTATAATAAAAATTATTATATAGATTTCAACGAACAAGGCTAGGTCCACAAGGGTACGTAATCTTCAGAGCGCCAAAGATAATGATTATAACGTATTTATTACTTGATACTTTGGTCAAAATCAAATATAAGTATGATGAAAGCTTAATGAAAATCTCATTTTGAGTAACTTTAAAAAAAAGAAAATAATATATATATATATATATATATATATATATATACAATGACAAGACAATATGGGAGTTAATTCAAATTGAGATGAAAGTTTTGAATTGGGTAAAAGTGATTGATGAAACTATAAAAACACAACAAAACACAAAAAACAAGAAATAGAACTGAAAGCAGGGTAAAGACAAAGAAAGTAAACAAACGCTTGACAAAAGAATTCTTCCGAATTATTCATTTAGAATGCCAAAGATCAACAATAAATTGGATAGCGAAAGTTACTGTGGAATGAATATTATTCAAATATTTGCGTCAGAATATTATAAATAATATGCCTTGAAGATGAGACCAGAAATATTATAGCTGTAAGCCAAGTGCTCTCAAGATTACCTTGTTGGCTGTGAACCAGCTATGAACCAACAGTTAAGGATGCATTTATCAAGGTTAAGGGTTCAACTTCAGATGTGGCTGGACACTTGGGCAGCTGATAAGCTGACTGTGCTCTAGGGACTATTGACAGCACGTCTTGAAGCTGAACTGTGGCTCTGCGCATGCGCCACGCCCCGTTGATTATGGACTCTTTATAATTTACCGGCTGGTGAACAGGCCGAAGTAAATGCATTTTGAAAATGTGCTTTGTTTTTATTTTTTCTTTTTTTTTTGTGTTGGCGTGTTCTGCATAATTAAAAGCGGCAGCGACAGGTCGCTAGGGACTGGGGCCAAGCCTTGGACGCTGTTGTTTATGACCGTCCTCCGTCTCCGGCATAAAAAATTGACTCGACCACGCGGATTTGGCAGCAAAACAACAAATGGCGCCCAGCGCCCAGCGACGAGCCAATAGCCAATGGCCAATGAACTCAACGTGTCGTTTGGAACGGATCGCCATGGGCGTCAGTGGATCGACGTTGAGTCGCCTGGCATTAGACATGCATCAGCATAGCCTGCACGTGCTTGAAAAGTCAATGCACCTAACCAAGTGAGGTGCAGGCATTGCCTACTGCCTGCTGCCTGCTGCCTACTGCCTGTTTTCTGTTGCCTGTTGGCTGCTGGCTGCTGACTGCTCCATAAGCAGGGGGCCCAGTCAAGTGTGCAAAATTATTGCATTCACATAATGTGCTTTCTTATGTACAAAAACAAAATATATGCACATTTATGCATGTACATATACATACATATATATATTTGCCTAGATTATCCGATTATCTGCACGAGTCGATTTCTTGTATTTTTGGTGGCGGTTTCGGTTTCGGTTTCGCTTTCAATGAAACAGCCGTGCAACAACATTGATAACAATCCAACGCAACCAAATGCCGTGCGTCGCATTTGTATTCCGGATTTATTCAAAACTCGAAGCTCATGCAAATGACACGGCAACCCAAAAAATAAAGAAAAACAAACATGAAATACTTAAATCGAGCATCAGCTAAATACATAATACATAAACACAAATTATGCATGAAAGCGCCCGAAATGGCAATGGGAATTTCAGTTTCAGTTTCAATTTCTGAAAAATTGTAAAACGAAAGTGTTTTGCCGGGCAGTCGTCAGACTTATCGATAAAAATCAAATTGCTCGTGAAGAGAGAACGTTTTTATTATTATAAATATTATTCATAATTTTTTCCACATTTGTGTGGTGTAGATACTCTCAGTAGGGGTAAGATATTTGTCTACCTGTCCGCCTATCTCGATCTCACAATTTCAAACGTATGATGTTAATGATGTTATCCCAATATACTTCATGGGATCGTGTACATCTCCTTCAATAAATTGTTATAACCTCTACAAAGGTATAAAAATCTATTGACCAATAACAACAATTGTTCGTTTAATAGAATTAGCTTATGCAAATTGAACTTTTGACACTTCACAAAGTAGAGACTTGGCTTATTAAATTTGAATTCTGTTAAGATTCAGCAAATCTTAATGATGTTTTATGCAATTTGACTTCATCTTCAGTTTCTAATATTTATTAGCAACTAGTTCCAAAGAATTCATGGTAGCCGCCAGCAGTTGAAGTTGCGGAAAAGATCAAAGACTCACGACCTCGTTATTATTCTTACTTCATGTTGTTTCATAATGGCTAAATGGCTACGGTATATGGCTACTGTTATAGGGCTATAAGTTCGATTGGTGTTTCGCCTAATATATGTACATATGTAAGCCAAAGTTGACCCATATTCAAATCGAAGGGGTCAATTTGTAATTATCGTTAGCTGACATTTTGGTCCAGTGGAGGACCATTTCAAAATCATATTCATATTAGTTTTTAAGCCAGATTTCAGACTAGTTGTTATTGTTGTTGTTGTTGTGATGTTGTTGTTGTTGTTGTTGTGGTGTTGTTGTCTGCTATGTGCTATGTAACACTTTCTAGAGCCGCCAGCCCAGCAGCACATTCCAACACCCCGAAAACCTGTTGTTGTTATTGTTGTTGTTGCTGCCGGTTGTTGTTCGCTTTGTTTGTTGTGTGCTGTGTTTGTATTTTGCCTAACCGTACTTTCACCTGTTTTCGGTTGTTGTTTTTTCGCGTTTCGGTTTAGTATTATTTGGTTTTATTTTGTTTTACAAATCGGGTTAGAGTCATTAATTAAAAGCCAACACACAAACACGAAGGGCGGCACAGGGCGAGGAACATTTCAGACAGCATCTGTATATATGTATTTTTTTGGGTATTCTGTTTGTCACAGTTGGACGACGCTGAGACCAGAAAGCCTCAAAGCATTTGCGTCCATCATTTTCATTGTTGTTCCTGACAACAACGACCCACTGGCTTTGTTATATGACCCGAATAAGGTGCCGGCCCAGTTATCAGAAGCGTGAAGTACAAATGACCAGAGCTCGTCATAATATCCATATTGATGATGGCACAATAAATAGTCCCTTAAATGTTACTCCCTCAATACTCCCTGCGATAAAAGAAAAATTGAAGAAATTTGCTCTACGCAAATGGGAGTAGCACATTTGAGTCGATACTACAGTGTAAATGACACTATGTGCAACAAATTGTAATTAATTGCATTCGCTGTTGGACAGATAATGCGCTAAGCTCAACAATTGCAGATTAACTGGCAGATGAAACTAAACACGAATGCGCCCACGGCTGTGAAGGCAAACTGCACCTGCAACTACAAAATGCCACAGCCAACAACAACAACAACAACATCATCAACAGCAGGCAGAACAACACCAGAAATAAAAAAAATAGCAACAAAAATGAGCAACAACAAAAACAACCTGTTGCCATAGTGGCTAAGTGACCCACATGTTGGTAGTCGCAAAACTTGTTCACATTCAATAAAACAAATCAGCTAAGAGAGGAAGAAAAAAATATGCGCAATAAAAATCAAACAACCACAAAAATGTTCATAAATATGCGTGCTAGCGGCTGCTGCTGCTGCTGCGGCTGCTGCTGCTGCTGCTGTTGCACATATGCAAAAGTGTCAGCAGCTATGAGCCAAAAGAGCCGAATGCTAACAGATATATGCATTTAATCGCTCGAGTGGGCCTTGCTGCGAGGAATGCTGAACACTTGACAAAAGCAACAGCAACAGCAACAAAAAAAAAATAAATATATATATATATATATATACATATATATATATATATAAACAACGCCAGCCGACAGCAGCAACAACAATTCCATCGAACAAGTGTTGAGTGGATTGGAAGCTGACGCTTCGTTCTGACTCTTAACTGGTTTTTGAGGTCGTTAGGCGGCAGCAACAGCAACAGCAACAGCAGCAGCAGCAGCAGCAGCCGTGGCAGCTTCACCCGTTAGCTGCAGAGCCGCACTCTGCTGGCCAATAGCTGATAACTGTAAGCGGCCAACATTCGAGTTTCGGGAAAATTGGAACACACACATTTTGGCTCTTATTGATTTCTGTTCGTTTTTGTGGCATAGTGAAAATATTTTGTTCGCCAAATGCCCGCCGTTAGACTGACTTGTTAGACTGGCCCCAATGATGCGGCAATGATAAATGTGCTGGGATCATAACTAAAAAAAAAAAAAAGTACCGTTTCTACTGGTGCTATTTCAGTCCAAAACCTATTGACTCACTTCGGGATTCTAGTGTAGCGTTAAGGAGCCGACCCGCTTATGCATTGAACCCACCTCGTCACGTTAGACAGGAAAAAACGACAAATGTACGGTTCAAAACTACACGTGTGCAGTTTATTCTCTGTATGCCACAAGAAAAAGAGTCTACAACACAAAATATATATTGAAAAAAAAAAACACACTTTTAATATTTTATTGTTTAGACATTATAAAATCGCCCCGAAAACTAGAAACATTTTCTTCTTATTCGAAATAAAGTAGAAACCAATTATTCTAACTATATTCCTTTGTAAGCTATCCACAATGTTTGTATATATCTTGAAATACTATATTATTAAAGTAAAGCAACAGAAAAAAATTTGTTGTAAATAAAATAAATATATCCTGGAAATTTGATATATTTTCCTTCAGTTTCTATGTAATGTACAAAATCTGTTTTTCATAAATATACCCTCTGACTAATAAGGTTACAGTTCTGAAAGTCTCATTAAGCGAAGTCTTTTTTAATATATTGACAAAAAAAAATGCAATATATTAAATCAAATATATTGGATGTTATTTCAATTTCAAAAGTTAGTTCCTATTTGTGGTGTTTATTACAAATATGGACTAACTGCATTTTACATTCATTTTAATATGTTATTAGCTTCAAGCTGAATAAATAATATATTATTAGTGCTTCACATTTGTTGTCAACAGCACAAAAATTAAACATATATTCAAAATTTCGATTTATAAACAACAACAAAAAACATCACATTTACTGGGAATTAGCTTATTGACATATTCACTTGATTTGGTTGCAAAATAGTATTTCCTGTTTCAGTATTGACAAGTTTAGCAAAACGTTGTTTGGCAATGCGATACAGGTAAATTGGCTTACATTGTAACAAGCTACTGGCTGTTTTGGTACTGGCCCAATTGCAAAAGATAATAAAAGATATTTGAAAAGCAAAACAAGTTTAAAGTAGCCTGATTCGTAGCTGCCGCATCATTAAATAATTAAATGCTAACAACCTGACGTGCCACGTAACATATTGAATGCAAATTGCTGGCGCAGCTTAAATGGCCAGCAATAATGGCTAAATTGCCGAATTAAATCAAAACCACCCACAACACACGTCTATGCATACAGAAACAGTTACAGATACAGATACAGATACAGATACAGATACAGATACAGATACAGATACAGAAACCACACTTATTTAGAGTTTTCTAAGCATGTCAGCTCTGATTGACTGTAAATTGCCAGCGGACAATTGTCGATGATTGTTTTTGCTATTGTTATTGTTATTGTTATTGTTATTGTCGTCGTCATTGCTGCTGTTCTAATCACATGACAAACAACACCAAATTGGCTAGAAAATGTACTGGAAAATTGGCATTGCCATACAATGCCATAAGTACCCGTAAATACCTTGGCATGTTTGTGCCGCATTTTGATTTTTCCCCACTTGCGAGTAGAAGTTGCTCGTGTACTTCATCAAATCACGTATGAAATTAAACACTCTCTGCCCCAATCCCAATCCTCAACTTCAGACTATTGTGGGCGCCTGAAAGCCGCAACAACAATAGAAAATAATAGCTTAGAACATGTGCAATTGATAGGTAACTAGGCGATACCCTTTGAAAAAAAAAATAAGTATATTTATAAATAAGATCAAGCTAAGACTTAACACAGTAAATATTTTATTTACACAAAAAAATTCAAATAATTCATGTGCCGAATGCATTTAATATAAATAAAAATATATATTACATTTATTGTTTGTAATATATAGGCTTTTTATTATACACAATGCTTCTTGAGTTACACAATGGATGGATTGAATCTAGATTTGGCTGAGTGTACTTATTAGCCAGAACTAGATAGTCGCAGCCATTTGAGTGGCAAGTGGCAAGTTGTTGCCTTAAAGCGATGCGCCACCAAAGCATACCGATTTGAGAATTCTTAAGTCTTTGGACTTTGTATGTAAGCCAAGCACTTTATTTGCATGCAAACACATATTAAGTGTGTATACACATGTATGTGTGCGTATATGTATGTGTATGTGTATGTGTACATATGTATTTTCAATGGCGGCAAATGTCAAAACTCGCAGCTGCCATAACTAAGAATTCAGTGTGAATAGCACTCGAAGTCGAAGTCGAAGTCAAACTCAAGTATTTGTTGGTTCATCACGTAGGTGGGCGCATTTGCAACATTCACGTTCCGCATATTTAGGCGAATGCGGCTTCGTCTTCGTCTTCGTCTCCTCACATGTTGTCTTTCTGTTACCACTTATACTTATGACAGTTCATAGTTATAGCCAATGGCTAACTATTCAATTATAAGCAACTTGAGCAACATGATCGAAACCAAATCTTCACAGCTAGCGAATACACGTGTTGCCTCTTTACCACTGTGTGTGTGTGTGTGTGTGTCATCACTTAGTATTATAGCACTTAAAATAAGATATAGTAAATACTTGGGCTTAAGCAACTGCTTACCATTTGCTCCAATTTTAGCAGATACGACGAAGGTGATTTGCAAGTCATTTTTCTTGTATTTCTATTGTGCAACTAACTTCACATCAAACATCAAAAATCCAACTTACACGAAAAAAAGGCACAATAAATAAATTGAGATAGAGCATTAAGTCGTTACTATGGAAATCAGAAACAATTTGATTCAATTCAGCAATTTTTATTGTAATTTGTTAGCGAACACGTTGCAATTTATTGAATGGCAAATGGTCATCGATTCAATAGACATGAAATAATTCATATGCATGACACTAAAAAAAAAAAAAATTAATAAAAAATTTATGATGAAATGCAAAAAAAAAAAAACAAGCACAAGTCGAATATTGAATTTGTGGTCTGACCTTGAAGTCTTGTACTACTATTACTATACAATTTCTTGGTTAACACAAGTGGGTCAAGAAAAAAAATGGTAAATAGGTACACAGACTTAAGACTACCGCGCACACTAGTAAACACTGTAAGATAATATAACAAATATATACTCATATATATATATATATAGTATTTTGTTTTTTTCTTTATTTTTTCAAGAGAAAGAAACACGCACGAGGCGGAAAAACACGTCCGCAATCCTCGAGATACAGAATCGTTCTTGGCCGGTCTTAAGCATTGGAAATGGTGCAGAGCCATGGCTGAGCTCTGCAAGCTCTGTCTAAGATAAACACACACTTAGTCAGCGAAAGGGAGAGAGGGAAGAGACAGAAAGAGAGAGAAAGAAAAAGAGAGAGAGAGAGAGAGAGGGGAGAGCAAATACGAAAGAGAGCTGCAATTGCTGAAGCTAGCAAGAAATGAACAAAATCTGCGGTTGTGGCTCGACCTGGTCAGGTGGGTTTTTTAGTTGAGACTGCTGGCCCCAAACTTGGCGCAGACTGGGACACACACGCTCACACTTAAATGTGTGTATTTATGCTAATGAAGTAACAAAATAAAATCTGGCCAAAAAAAATCAAAGAAACAAAAGCCGTCAGCACTTAAATGGAAAAGACCCAAAATCGATGTCAAATCTGTCAAGTGTTAGCTGCAGGAATTGTTGACTTACAACTCCTGGGTTACCCCCAAGTTGTGTGGCCAACGATACACGATGGTGCCAAGTCACATGATATGCAAGAATAACACTTGAGGAATGTGCTGTGTGTGGAATGTGTACAGTTAAAATGCTTTACACGCTGTCTTCCAGTGACTAAGAGCAATGGCTTCCTCTTGGCCCCCATTGCATGTCGCTGCTGCTGCTGTTGCTGCTGCTGCTGCTGCTGCCTCTGTTTGCAGTTGCAGCTTCAAATCACTGGCAATCATAATTCAATTTATTTGAATGCAGTTAATTTGGCACAATAATATGGACGCCTCGTGGGCCACTTAAATTGTCGAGAGACACGCACATCATGTGCAGCTGGAGCAGAACCCAATGCTTTGCATATTCAACCTATAAAAGCTGTCGCTTCTAATGTAATTCTCAGTAAACAATTGCAATCTGTGCGTTTTGGCCATGTTCCGCGTTAATTTACTTTTAATCCTGGCAGTCCTTTGTGGCTGTGAGGCACATCCACCAACTACCGAAATGCCGGCTCGCATGATCACCCCTCCTGCCGAAGGAGGTGCCTATGACAGCAAATTCGACAATGTGGATCTGGATGAGATACTTGGCCAGGAACGTCTGCTCAATAACTATATCAAATGCCTGGAGAATCAAGGACCTTGCACCCCCGATGCCAAGATGCTAAAGGGTAAGTGTATCAGTCAAGTCGTTCAGTTTTGAACATTCAGTTACACACTGTAGATATCCTACCCGATGCAATGATGACGGACTGTGTCAAATGTACGGAGAAGCAAAAATATGGAGCTGAAAAAGTAACACGTCATTTGATTGATAACCGTCCGAATGATTGGGAACGCTTAGAGAAGATCTACGATCCGCAGGGATCCTATCGCATGAAGTACGAGGCAACAAAGACTGCCAAAAACGAAAACTCACCCCTGGCTATGGGTGATTCTTAAAGGCCAAATCATCCACAATGAAATCTATCCAAATACTAATATAATTAATCTACGTAGCTACGTATAATTAATCCATAGTCACTAAAATGCTAAAATGCATTTAGATAAAGTTTTTGTTTTTTTTTTTTTTGCACCTCAACACGAATAAAGAAGCACCAGTTACTGCATAAATATATGAGTTTTGATTTCTGGTGAGCTTTAAATAATTAAATATATATTAATATATATTAAAATATATATTAAATATTTAAGTGAGCATTTTCCAACATTTTCCAACAGTTACAGTACATTAGCAGGAACACAATTGAATTGCGTACGAAGGCATTTCACACAATTTAGCAAATGCTTAATTTTGTTTTTAGAGACAAACGCTATAATTAAAGGGCAACAATTGAAAATTGTGTTCTTAAAGACAACATTTTCCAATCAATTGATGGCAATACCTTCTTCATCTAGAAGTTATAAAATTGTTGAAATAATTATATCCTGTACCCACTAAAAATTGACAAACAAAGCTCAGCAACGAAACCAGTTGTTAAGTTTATAGAATCACTTTTATTGGATATTCATAATTTAAATGGATATATTTTTAAACAAATATATCGGCATATTTTCTAGAATTAATTATAATTAATTATATATTAATTATAATAATATTAATATATATATTTATTGCTAAAAGTAAAAAATACATAAAAATGAAATTTCATTGCATTCTTAGTGTAGATATAAATGAAATATTAAATATTTTATGTAAGCCCAATTGTGATTAAAGCATTAACAGAATAGAAGAGAACCTGTTTATTTTCAGGCAATAAATATTGAATAAGCAATTACGCAACTCTAATCAGTAAAATTGATCAAATGTGACTTATGTGGAATGTATGAATGTGTACACAAATGTTGATGTGTGTACGCAGAGAGCACACATTGTTATCGCAGGCCCATCTTCAGTATTTTCAGAATTGTGGCACAGAAGTTGACGCACCGAACAATACCAACATCGTCATCAGCATGATCATTATTATCACAAATTCCGTTAACACACCCACATCGGACGGCCGAGAGGCTAAGCCCCCAGGGCTTCACTAACAAAACATGCGACATCTGGTTAAAAGGTGTGGCTCACTGGCTATATGACTATGTGGCAAACACAAACACACACATAAATACATACATGTATGTATTCAATGCGTTCCACAACTACAGACATATAAATATTCGCATTCGGCGTCGGAGTCGGAGTCGGAGTCTGTTGTGCTTTGCAGCCTCCGGTTATTCAATTATATGGCAAACAAATAACTGCATCAGTGGTAACTCAATTGTTAAATGGTCAAGAGCCGCCACAAAGTTGAACGAACCCCGTCGCTATTTGGGGTTGCCTCACTTCTCTGATACGCTTCGGATTTGGTTTTTGGTTTTGGTATTGGGGGTCGACCCATTCGGGACGTGCCCCGCCGCAATGGCAGCCAAACTTCCGGTTTCATTTCATTTGGCCGTAAACGCACCTATGTATGTATGTATGTATGTATGTATGTATATGACAGCAGTGATTCAAACGTTTTAAAGGCACTGGCAGAGCAGTTGAAGTTGTTGTATTTGGCTTTCAACTCAAATTCATTTGTGTCGCTGCCATCGCATCAGTTTGCGGTGGGCTGCACTCGGCTTTGGCTGTCAATCAATTTTCATGATGCTTTTCCGTTTGCCTTTGACTGCAATACAATTTCCCATGCTGTCATTGCTGCTGCTGCTGCTGCTGCTGCTGCTGCTGCTGCTGCTGCTGCTGTTGCTGCTGGGGCAAGTTGGGTTTGCCATTGCTGCTGTTGCCCGTCGTTGTCAGCAATGCAAAGCTTCTAAAGTAGCTCAGTCTTTCCGGCCATTGCACACTGGTGCAAAATCATGTCAGCAGTGGCTAAAATAAAACTTAAACTACGAGTTTGATTTAATTAAACTTATAGATCGTATTGCAATTTTCACTTTAAGCTCAAAATCAAGTTTATTTACAGTTTGTGCACAAAACATGCCTTTCATTCACTTCAAACAACCATTTAGTTCTAGGAATTAACTGTCAGTCAATCTCGATGGGTACATTAACGATGGATATTATTATTGAGTACCAAAACAGCCAACTTAGACACGCCAAAGATTACATGCGCTTGTAGATCAAAGTCAAATTGCCAACATCCAACTTAAAAATTCCATTGGATCTCCCAATAAAAGCTAAATGATATAGTAAATCTGAGGATTATAAAAACAAACATTGCTGATGAGTTTGGCTTGGATAATTTGGTAAATAAAAAAGTTGTACATATGTGAACTCATCTTTTGACCGATCGCGTCTACGACAGCTATATGATATAGTATGATCCTAATGATTCTTAATATAAATTTGAAATTGATTGGGGAAGTTTACAAAACGTTTTACGTACAAACAAAAACAGTAGTATTTCCATCCAACTGCGAAATATGTAAAGAATATTCAACGAATATTTACCAGGATTCATTAAAACTGAGGGACTACAGATTATAGAGTGGGTTAGTAATGTTGATAAAAAAAAGTGTATAAATACTGTATGGGGTCGAAGAGGTCTCCTGCAATGTGCTACAAGCTTCACTACAAAACTAAAAAGCCGGAGATTTGCTTGCAAATTACAATGGGTGTATTTAAACACAAATAGGGGTCTGATTTGTTCCCTAAGAAGCGAAACTTGCACTAGTTTTTTTTACACGCTACCTGCATAAATTCAGTTTATGACAAAGTGCCTTTTGGATGAATGACCTCGACCCGACGCAGCGCCAACTTCAATGGCTTCACAAAGCGAGAAATTATAAACACATACACACACACACACACACACACACACACACACACACACACAAATGTCTTGAAGTGCGTTGACTTGGCTAATAAATATGACACATGATTATGGGGCGGGCCACTACCGCCAGATACCCTGCCAAGTGTGGCCCGTATCCATGTCCATGCTATAATTTGTCTTACAGCACCATTAAACAATTTTCTTGTTGCTGTTGTTGTTGTTGTTGTAAAGTTTGTTGCTTTTGTTGCTTTTGTGCCCAGTGTCCCGAATGCTTGTGCAATTTTCATGGCACAACTTGAATTTGAATAATAATAATTATGTGCTCGTAACGCGCTTGGCAAGAAGACAAATGTCAAAACCATCGACCTCTACTTAACACCACAGTACCCAACAAGTACATGCACCTCTCCCTCTCTCCCCCCCCCCTCTCTCCACCCTCCTGCTGATAGCAGCCTACCTGCCACAACACTTCCACTCGCTGATCTGACCGTTTAGCAACTGTTACGAATGTCGTTGACAAAAAAAAAAGAAAATGTCATTGTCAACGGGTCTCAGCGTTTAATAAATGAATTATATAATTATGAGCAGTTTTTTTTTTTCTCTTAGAGACATCGCATGCAACACCTCGTAACTCGAGTACACACCACCCCCGCCCACACCCCACACCCGCAAAACTAGCTGTGCCATTTGCCAGTTGGTGCTTGCCACGGTCGAGTGAACGCCTCGAAGTGCACGACTGACGACACTTTAGTGTTAGTTTGTCTCATTTGCATTTGGTTTCAAGTTCACTTCATGGGCAACTACTTCTTAGCTGCTGCTTTAGTTGCTGCCAATTGGCGGCGGCTGAGTTGAGTTGACTTGAGTTGAGTTGAGTTGAATTGAATTGATTGGCTGTCATCGACTGATTGGATTTCCTGTGAAGTGTGCGCGGCTGACCGCTTATTAGCCATGTCTAAATTATTGACTTCCTTTTGGCCGCATACGTGTCTTTCATTTGTCAGAGGAAAAGGAAAAGGAAAGCAAATGCCAGCTAAAAAAAAAAAAGTGCAACTCGATAATTGCCATGTTCGATTGCTCGATCGCAAGTACTTGCGACCGGTTTCTGGCCAAACAGCTCGAACGTTAGCCTAGAATCTTAATGCGGCCTTAAGACCAAACACACACACACACACACACACACACACAAGTGCTAACATCTTAATGCTATGCGACAGAACTGGGCTCGTTGCTGACACACTTGAGTTGGGCAAATGTGGCCAAAACTATGCTACATTTAATTAACCAACTGGCCCCACCGAGTGGGTCAAGGCCCGCATAGGCATAGCTTACTGATAATTGGCTACTAATCAATATTACTGCAATGAAAGTTAAAAAAAAAAAAAACAACAAAATTTATATATATACAAAACTTTGCGCTAAACAAAACATATTTCAAAAAGCTGCCTTTTATAACATTTTCCTTATTTTCGATCTCAGATTGCAACTAATGCATTTCTTAAAAATAAACCGCAGATGATGGGTCGGTAAAATATACAAAATTAATCAAAAGTATCTCTTAATTGGACATATACATATAGTTATATAGTTTAGGTTAAGTTTCTAAAGTTTCATCTCTGAGCTGTGACCTACAATTAGCCAGAGACTTAAATAATTGTTTGCTGAGATTTGTTTGTGGCGTTGTTTTAGCCTTGGATCTCTTAAATTTGGCCTAGCAGAAAAGCCACAGCCACAACCAACCAAAAATAATGTCAATAGCCCGCTTAATTGTTAATTGTCTGGGCATGCTCAACATGAAATTTATGTACACTTGGAGACAATTACAATTACAATTACAATTACAATTACAATTACAATTACACTGCGATTACGATTATGAGTACGATGATTACAAAGCGAAAACACAATTGTACAAAATTGTTTTAAACGGCTTAACCCAGCCAAAGCCAAAGCAATACGTAAACTAAATATGCATATACACATACATACATACATATATATATTTACATATATATATTTACATATATATATTTACATATATATATAGTATACATAAAGCTCATGATTTATTGTGCAGATTTATGAATTTATGTACATGTGTGAAGTGTATTCTTCACGTCGAATTTGGCATGCTCTCAATCAAGACAATTTTGGGGTTAACCATTTGCTTCAATCGCATCCTTCTAACAGCTGTATCTTAACTGGGCTAATGCCCACCGCACGCCTTCGTGTGGGGCAACCTTTCGTTGGCCCATTAAAAATATGAAATAAAAAACAATTGCCTTTAAGCAACAGATGTGAAATGCCTGCATCTAAAAATGTTGCTGTTGTATATTTACATATATATATATATAGTATATATATATATATATATATATATATATATATGTGCTTGGTGACTGCGTAACTTTTGGTTTGGCTGTGACCAGCTGGGATTTTAATGAGGTATTTTGATTTTCAGCTTTGCCATGAATCCCTCAACTTTGACTTATGGCCAACTGGCGGCAGTCGCACCGCCACAGACAAGGGGCAACCACAGCAGTAGCAGTAACTACAAAATAAAAAAATAAATAAATAAATAAAAAATAAAATTTCCCAGACGATTTGAGCTAATGAAACGTTACAAACAATGGAAAATGCCGCCGCTAGCTTTTTTTATTGTCATCGTGAGTTGTTGTTGGTATTGTTTGCTTACAGATATTTAACCGTGGTAAACATTTGGCCGCACATTTCCATATCAAATAGCTGACAGGGCATTGCTACCCATCTGGCAACGCTACGCCAGGCGCCTTGACATTTCTTGATCGGAAGATCATTTAACAGAGCCATCTCCATCCATCACATGATCTTCGCGGCTCGAAAGCATAACAAACAAACAAACAACAACAACAACAATATTATGTATATATTAATGACTTACTACCATGGACCATGTGATTAGTTGATCCGATCAGTTGGAGCAATCATCACATTTCCGTACGTTAGCCAGGCACCCACATATTGGCCGCAAAACATACAAGTAAGAATGCTCGACTACGAGATACCCTAATACCAGCTGTTAATTATTTTATTTTGATCAATAATTTGTCACAGAATATTGTACATTAATTCCAAGGCAACAACTTATTATTTCTTATTACTATCGGGCACCGATTTATATCGAAACGAGAAGCAAACGAGAGCTTATATTCAAAATCTGTAGCTCTTCTTATCTCTGAGAACCATTAGTTCACACAGATGGACAGACTGCCGGACTGGCAGTCGGACATGGTCCAATCGAGTAGTCTGTTGGAGTAAATGTTATTTTGTTGTCTATTATAAACTTTTGCACAACTCCAAAATACCCCTTTTACCCATTCTTAACAGATTCAGGGTACACAATATGAAAAGTGGCACAATTTATATTTTTTCGTTGGCCTTATCATAATGTCCATGTAGCAACTATGTACTTACGTAAGAGGGTTAAGCAATCGATGCGTAACAATAACCCAAATTGCCTACCACAAGCAACAACAACAGAGCTGAACCATGTAACGGAAACACGATAAGGAAATGAAAACGTCAACAAATTAAAGTCGAACAAGTAGTCAATCGCTCACGGCTTGATTGCAGGCAGCCTACCTGCTGCAGATACTGTAGATACATATTGGCCGCAAAGAATTAACCGGGATATGTACAAATATGGCAACACCTTTGGGGCTAGTCATAAATGCTACCATTTTGTGTCCATTTTATTCATTGCATTGTTCAACAACAACAACAACAGGAGCGACGACGACGGCGGCAGTCAACAAAGGGCTCTTAACAAACACCACCGATAAGTAACGCAGTGGGGCAAGCATACAAAACGCATTAAATAACGCTCAACAGCGACAACAGCAACAAAAGCGACACACAACACAAAAAACAAAACATGTCAAATGGGCATTGTCCACAATCGAAAGAACCAAACTGAAAACCAGCTTATTGCTGAAGACCAAAAGTTCGTCGAAACCCATTTGGAATTCCAATTTGAAAGATGCCTCCCAGACATCTTATCAAATGCCAGCACATCTGATTTGAAATGGGTACGGGATTCCATTTAGGGTTTTTCCAAATGAGAATCCGCTTGAGCGTAGTCACTTATGGTAAGAAGGTCTCAGTGCATATGCATATCTAATTAGTAGATCTGACAACGGCATTATGCATTTTAAGGACCTCTACTGCCACAGTAGCAACAAGTACCGAAACTGCCATGAAAACAAAAGTGCTCGATTTGAGAGAGTTTAATTGGGAACCCGTAAGCATTCCATATAAATGGGGATAAATAGACTAGAATGGAAGAGAATATTCAAAAACAATAAAATACTCACTGGTCTCTCGACAGGACCCTGTAGAAAAAAAGTCACCAATTTGCCGATTTTGCATGCATAGGACATTATAGCCAAGTGTGCTCCTTAGGCAGAGGAAAAAGTATGACGATATAAGATCAAGATTGAAGACGTGAAACCCTTAACCCTACAAAAATATTTGCATTCGTGCGAGAAGCAGGGTTGATGAAAGAATTATTAGAGCTATTAGGTAGCAATGTATGTTGCCACCACACCCTCCCTTCCCCTCACCGTAATAATTGGTAACAATGCCAATTTCTAATATGACTTTTTAAAGCTAACCTGTTCGAACAACATGATCTTATTAAGCGATGCAGTGAAATGATGAAAATTTCAGCTTTCTAGCGCTTATGGTTTGCTGATAGCCAATCACCAGACAGTTTAAATTCCTTAATATTAACACTCTACTATAATACCGCTATATAAATCTTTATGTAAGCCTAAGCTCACTGACAATTCCGATCAGATTTTGGACACTAACCAATTTATTTGCAGACATGTGTTGCAGATACCCTGTCAGACACTGTATGCGATTACTGCCTTTGGCTGCAGGTTACAGGCATAAGAGATATGTATATACATACATATATATATATATATGTAACATGCATACATATGCACACACGAGACGCATGACACACACATACATAGATTACACGCATTATTATTGGTTTCACTTGCGCTTTTCTGGTTGAATGCTTTGCTTGCAGTTGTTGCAGCTTACACGGATAAGACTTTCAGACCGGGTCGTGTAAGAAACAACAAAAACAACATCAGTAGGAAAAAAGAAACATATGGTCTCGTTGTTGTTGTTGTTGTTGTTGTTGTTGCACGCATTTTAATTTGGCATACGACAACTTCACCTGTTCGGCCAGTTTGGGCCAACAAGCGTATGTTTATGTATAGATGTATGTGTCCACATGACACAAGATCATTCAAAAGCAAACTGTTCACAAGTCTCAACTGCTTTCTACTGTCCGCGAGCCACACGCATTTTGGGTGCAGAAAAACCAGAGTGAAATTCCTTGTAGCGACTGCCTCACTCCAAAGCGACCAGCACCGGACCATACTCAATGGGTAGTTTTTTGGGGAATGCAACTGGTGGCGATGCGGAATCGGAATCGGAATCTTAAGCATAAATCTGGTTCACGATCGCCGACCATATACAGGTTGGGCCAAATTGGTTTCCTCACTGCAACAAACTAGGCTAACCTGTCCAGCTTCCCTATCTCTCTCCCTCGCTCAAGCTGTCGCTCTCTCTTTCTTTATGTCGCTACCTTTTTTGGGTGGTGCGTGTTGCGCAACGCATATAAAATCAAAAAATGCCGAAAGTCTGGACGCAACAATTTCCCTCAAACTTGTCAAATTTGCATAACACCAAATCGGTTATTGTACAATAGAAAATGGAAAACGCTGTTGTCCAAGACGACAGCACAGCAAATGAGATGTCTTTTGGAAAAACATGAAAGTTATTTGCATTAATATTTCTCTATTTATTTTTTTGAAGATTTTTTTTATTTATAGTTTTCGGCAATCACTTGAAATGACAAATTTCCCATGATCTTTGTGCCACGCATCAAGGCACAATGAGTGCTCAAACAACTCTTCTAAGTTTATCCAAAAGCGTTTGCACGAATTTGTTAGTATTACAAAAAGATGGAAGTTAAGTCAAGTCTGAAAGGAATCAAAGTTTTCCCAAGCTATACAAAATATCAGCCAATTGTTTTCTGGGTAACAAATTTGGCTTAAACTTGAGCTCGTGATATGCGAGTAATTCAGCCCTAGCTCCATCGCGAACGCTCCGCTTGAGGCAATGTATGTCACCAATTTGTGGTGCAAGAGAGTGTGACCATGAAACTTATATTTGGCCCAATTGGCAATGTAGAGCATTAGATTTGGTGCTAAGCCGCAATTTGGTGATTGTTACTCGAATGGCGTTTACACGATGCATATCACAATATGTTCATACATATCACGATAAAACATTGTCCATTTAGGCATTCGTAGGTATCAGAGGTTTTAGATTCTCAAGTCAGCAAACGTCATCAAAACTGAGTCAAGTTTGCTTCAATTGCTTGAGTTAACAAGCAGAACGGTTTTAACAACATCGAATTACAACCGACTATTTAAAAAGTAACTAACGTATACGAATTGTTAGATTTCTGTCATCAGTTTCTGAAATTGTCGCTACCTGCTTGCATTGAGAGTGCGCCTTGCAACACAGCTTGACTAGACTCTCAAGTGTTGCCAGTTTTCGCTTTCTTTCTTTTATATATGCATACCATGCATTTTCGCCAATTGTAATTCATTTCATTATTTAATCGATCTGCGCACTTACGCACATAAATATATATGTGTGTATATATATATATATATATATATATATAGTGTGTGTGTGTGTGTGTGTGTGTGTGTATATATGTATAAAGCGGCAGCCACGACAACAGGTGGAGACAACACCTGCAACAGCGATAAGCTGGCAGCCAATTGCGGCTGCTGCAACTTAGAGAAATATACCTGAAAGCGTCCACTGCATAACTTTCACCTGGCAAACTGTGTAAAGCATTCAAAATGAACAGGCTCAGGCTCTGGCTAAGACTGAGACTGTGACTGAGACTGAGACTGGGACTGAGCCGCAGGTTTCCCTACAGTCGCAGGCCAGGATGGCTTTTCCAGTCAACAGCGAACAAGGGGTCAACACGACCAGCGGGGAGGGGCTGTGTGTCAGCTAAAGGTTTCTTTGGAATTTACACAGGCCATTAGCGGCGATTTGAAATCTCATCGCGAAATTCAAGAAACTGGTGACAATCACAAAAAAAAAAAAAAAAAGTACCAAACAAAAAGTAACGCAACGTCATTGGAGCTGGGAAAGTGAAAAATCTCACACATTTTGTAGCATTTGCAATGCAATGCAAATTGTATTAAATACTGTATGCCACATAATGGTGCATGAAACGCCCATTAACCAAAATATACGATGCATACATCAGGCACACAAGTTGCAGACACACAATCAACTAACAATAATTCTAATTCTAATAAACAAACAAGCAAAATAGCAAGAACAGATACTGATGTAGCCACATGGAAAATATCCAGACACACTTTTAATATATGCCCAAATAAACTTGGCTTTCAGCAAATGCGTATCTCAAAAAAAAAAAAAAAATTCCATTATTTAATATCAATATTTTGAAAGAAACCTGAACCTGAACCTGAACCTGAACCTGAACTGCTCTTCGATTAGATTGTTGTCTTTTTTTTTGCGAGACTTTAAACATTGCATAACTACAGGGAATAACAAGCTAACAAATAAACATAATGTCAGCCAGCAAACAATCTACTCGTAAGTAACCAAAGCTGAGACCGTCGGATAAGCAGCTTCGCATTATAAATATTTAAAAAAGATTGTTTTTGTTTATTTGGGGCTAATCAGAATATGCACACAACGAATTGGGGGTATAATAAGTTTCTAGACGTGTGTATGTGTGTATGTGTGTATATGTGTGTGCTTCTGGGTGCGGTCCAGCATGGCCGAGGACTGCTGAGAACCTGGCTTTGACCAGTCCATTGATCGACTGTCTGTGAATGTATTCACGAGTCAAAGTCGCATCTTTGAACACCAAGTCACAAAGGGTCAAAATCATCATTAGTGACAGTGACAGTCATGCATACATATATATACATACATACATATATATATTTACCTACATATACATATACAAAAATTGGCTGCTGGACTCGAAATTTGGCTCAGAGCTTGACTCAGGGATATCGGGCAAAGTTTGCTTTGGGCGTTGGCTGTTCAAAAATCAAAATCACTGAAATCAAGTTTTTATGGGTGGGTGAAAATACTACAGTCGATCTGATTGAGTTTGATTTTGTGAGTTTGAGTGTGTGTGTGTGTGTGTGTGTGTGTGTGACTTGTTTGTTTGTTGATTGCTTTGTATCTGACAAAAAGAAAACAGAGAAGAGGGCCTACGAAAAGTGTAATGTCGTCAAAGTAAATGTCTCTAAAATAGTTGGTTTTTTATAAAGAAGACCTCAACTTGAATTAACTGAACATTTATAAATATATCGAATTTATTTATTATTTTGATTGGTTTAACCATCAAGTTGAATTCATATTCGACTCGCAGTTATATTTCAAATCTACTGTTGAGTTCATCAAACTCAATTGAGTAAGTTAACAACGATAGTATTTCTAATATATGATCCCTTAATCCACAGCTTCGATTTAAGGATCTGGATAGGAACTGGTGTTTTGCATACTTGTGTGTTCTAAGAGAATATTCAACTTTAGATTATCTTCTTCGTAATAACTGCAAGTTTTAAGCTGCAACCATTTTATGGAGGCACTTCAAACGAAATAATGAAAATCAAACTGCAGAACCGAAACAATTTTCCCAACAAATTATGACAGGCAAAAAAAAAAAAAAAAAAAAAAAGTAAAAATAAAATAAAAACATCGTCGGCGAAACGTAGCAAAGAAAGCAATCAAAAGGGCCAATCATTCTTGGCCAGGCCAAGGCAACAAGGCCACTAACATTGGCACCGTGGCTGTGCAACAAGGGGCAGGTCGTGAGTGCGCCGAGAGCCAAGCACGGAATCACACAAAACAACTAAAAAAAAAAAAAAAAAAAAAAGTAACTAAAAACCACCAAGAGCAACAAATTGTTTTACACATTCTTCTTCCCCTTTCATTCATTTGTTTTTGTTTTTTGCTAGAAAGGGGGGGGAGGCGGGGACGAGGGAGGGAGTGTAATTGTAAGTACATACATAATGGTAGCGACGGGTGAACAACTCGACCGACAACGGAACTCGACCCCAAATCTGGAAAAGGTTACAGCACACAAGCGAAACGAAACCAAACAGTTGGAAATAAACACTTGTAGAACCTTTGTGAGCAGCAGACAACCAACATATTGGAGTCCAGTAACCCGCAACTGTCGGAAGGGGGATAGATGTAAATATGTATGTATGTAGCTCACGGGTTCGTCTCTGAATTTAGAAGTCAACGTTGCGTGCCAAAAACTCAAAAACAGTTCCACTTGACGCCCATTATAAGTGGCTATGTGGAAATTGATATTTGGATTTAAGAAAATCATAATTTGTATAAAGTAAAGTAGTTGCTCATTATTGAGGTTTGATGTTCCCAACAAATTAAATACCCTGACAATGCCAAGTGCTATTTGCTACTTGGACTATGGAAGCTAAAGGGGCACGATGTTGATCACTTTTTGTATACTTCACATTTTACATATGATAATAATAATAATGCCTAATATTGTTGGAAATAAATCGTTGTGTTTTTTATAAAGGAAATAATAATTAATGCTTACAATACTATTTTTTTAAATTCCTTTTTTTATTTCTTTGAAAAAATCTATCATGACTATTTACAAAACAGCCCTTTTATTTATGATTTGCTCCTCATATCATTGCGAAAACTGTATTGAAAACGTTGTAAAAACGAACACAATCTGAAATTTCTGAAGCAGTGGTATATAGTATTATATATTAGTATGATTGGCGAATTCTTGAATTTTGATTTTGAAAAAAACGAAATGGTTATATAATTGTATGATAAAAAAAAAGAAAGTCCGAATTCGAGTTAATATTACAAAAGCAATATGATATAGTTAAGAAGTGGGAAGTTAGGCTACGAAGTATTGGCAAAACAGAATTGTTTTACAGACTCGGCTAATAAAGAATATATTTATACCCAATGAGGTCGGATATAGTGTGTTACAAACTTCACGGCAAAATTATAATTACCTATGCAAGAGTATAAAAACAGTTTCACCATTTTCCGGAAGTTTTAGTTTCCGACCTTTTTAAATTAAAACATGGGTAACTTTTCAGACCAAATGCATGGTCAGTGATCGTTATCAGTGAAGTGACCGGTCTGGTTAAGCTTATGATGTGAGAGGTGTCTTCAGTTGTGTTCTATCACAGTTATTTATGGAGTGTCTTGTCAAGACTAATTGCCAGCTGAGGGTTCGCGCCTGCCAGCATTGAACTGTGACCGGGGGCTTAAGGCTGTCTAATTTCGAGTAGATATTAATGGAGTAACTCTCTAGTGAGAGGTAGCCAAACTTTCTAGAGCAGAAGAAACAATTTCAATTTGACACTCACCCGAACAAAGCAAAATGGCAACGCCTGCGGCTCATCGTCATCGTCATCGTTCTCCATGTTCTGTTTGTGCAGATTTGTTATAGTTTCGTCTTCGGTGGCGCCACCAGCTGCGACGACTACACTGGTATTGTTGCTGGTGGTGCTGATGCTGCTGCTGCTGCTGTTGCTGTTGCTGTGGCTGCGGCTGTTGCTGTGGCTGGTGCTGGTGCTATTGGCAGCTGCATCCATTTTGAGAACAGCAGCACAAGTTAATTATTTGTTGTTATTGTAATTAGTACGCGGCGGCCGCTGTTTGAATTGTAATTAACATTAAGCATTAAACATTAAACATTGAGTGCAATCAGTGTTAAAACAATAAGTACGAGTATGAATATGAATACGAATGCGAATGCGAGTACGAGTATGCGTTTGAGTACAAGTCGACTAATTCGAATAATTCAAATAATAATAACAATAACAATAACAACGCTGTTGCGCTCTCACTCACACACACACACTTGTTAGCGGTAAAAATTTCACTTTTTCCTCGGGGAAGTTTTGTTCAGTTTTCAGTTTCAGCCAGTTGCAGTTTTCATTGAATTGCTATTAAGCGTCATTAAGTTGCAACTGGAGGGGCATGCATCACAAATCTGTATGTGTACGAGTAATCTCATATCTATATCTCTAAGTTGTGTACTCTATACTCCAGTACATATATGTAGCATAAGTGCACAGCTTCATTTAATTGCCAGCAATAAAGCTACATCAAAAAAAAAAAAATAATAATAAAATTTGTTGTAGTTTTTCTTGTTGTTGCAGTAGTTGTTGATTAAACTAAACAAAGTATCGTGTCGTGTTTTTCACCCGTTTCTGTTTCTTGAAATGGGAAAGTTTATCTATCAACTAGCCACTTCTCATATTCGTTCCGCTTTTCTGATTTATGTGATGTACATATGTACATACATATATACGCACCTACATACATTCATTTGTGCTAGGTGCTAGTCAGTACAAAAACATTATAATATTATCATTATATTTGCCACCAAATCAGATCTACTAATACCCATAAAATCGCTCATATCTGGGCAGTCTTATCACTTGCAACAGAGACAATAAAGGGTATACAATATGCCTTCTGCAGCCCAGATATTGAGCGACTCATGAATCATCATTATCATCAACTGCAAAACAATTATAAAGTCGAGTATCTGACAAGAAGTCTTCAGGATGATCCAGCATGTTTTGTTTATATAGATAGTATTGTTTAATATAGTAAAGCTTAATCATTTTTGTGTAACTTGTTGTCTTATCACAGTTTTTTCTTCTGCTGAACAACAAATTAAACATTAGATACAACTATGAGTGCTTGAATATAAGTTAATTAAACAATATTTATATCTTGCGCAGTTGATCTCCTGGAACAGGTTTATTACTCATTAACTTTTACAAAGGCCAAAATTATCTAAATAACCTATTAAATATTTGATACGCAATCAATTGCAAAAATGTTTGCAAATAAAGAGAAGAATAACTTAAATTACCATTTGTGTGTTTACCAGTAAAATGAGGCCAATACCAATAGTGTATCGGATGCGCATTGTAGTACCAAAATGTATATATTGACAATGTTGCTGCGCTGCTGTTGTGATTCAGAGCGACCGACCCTCTAACCCAATCTACTTTTGGCCAAGATGCTTTTGTTTGACTTGTCGCTTTCTACGCTCTGCCATTTAACAAAAAACGATGTGCAGCCTTTAGAATCTGCAATAATAACTACAACAGCAGCAGCAGCAGCAGCAGCAGCAGCAACAGCAGTAGAAGTAGCAATAGCCGTATATTCTATAATGAGGTTGGTGTTGGATAGGGAAGAGGGGGAGGAGGAAGAGGAGGTCGACTTACCGTCGGCGTGACTAAACTGGTTGGCATTTTTAATTTGTTATTCTCGAATGCCAACAATTCACACAAATACTGTCGCATCTATAGACAACGTATAAATGTAGAGATGTACTTAAGTATTGTACGATGCATACAAATATAGATCTATGTACAATTCATAGCTGATGCTGCTCTTTCGTTTCACTTGTAATAAACTATTAAAGCGGCAGTTGAAAGAGTTTTGAGACAGCAGCACTCACTTTACAGTAAGAGATTTGGTGTGGATTCTTTGGTCTATTCATATATTTGAATGCTAAGCATAACACTCAGTTGTGGCTAGATCAATTGTATGTAGGGTATATGCTAGTCGGGCACAATTGCTTGTTGCTTTTGTGCTTTGCTCTTTTGAGTGCGCTGCTTCATTAACTTTTCCACATCATCAGCAAACGAATGCAACAACTAAAACAACAACAACAACAAATACTCCACACCATTCACCCACCGGAATGTATAGTTTGCTTCGTTTTCATATTCTGTTTTTGCCGCAACTACTTTAAAGCCATTTGCATTTTGGCTTTGGGTATGCGGAGTTAACAATATTTACCTTCCGCTGTTCATGAGCTGCTGCTGCAACAATAACAGCAATAAAAGCAACACAACACAATACACACAAAAATTAACGGCAACTACAACTTCACTTGTTGCCCTTTTCTTATATTTTTTTATTTGCTTTGTTTTTCTTTTTTGCCGTATTTATTGAATATACAAAAGTTTTCTAATTTGTTTGACACTCGCACAACTCACACGCTCAGTGCCGGGGAGGTTTGTGTTTTAACTCGGTTTTATCTAACGCAGTCGTTGAGATATCGTTATTGCACTTTCCACTACCAAAACAAAACAAAAAAAAAACGCAACAGGTTACTACCTGAAACGACGAACAGAGAACGGCGAGTGGTGCGCACACTCGATTCGGATATTAAGCTACAACTGGGACTGCAACGGCTAAGGTGTGACCAGCTCTTACAATTATCGGTATAAACATATTTGCCGCTGTCGATTATTTTACGAAAGAGTACTTGTTAATTATTTCAAATGTACTCAATTCGGCTTTTGAATTATAAATTGACCAAAATGTTGCCACTAGCATTCAAATATTCAAACTGTTGTATTTCTTAGGTAAAAATAAACTATTTTATTTTACTGAAATGACATAAGCCCTTACTGTATTGAAAGATTTGTTTTATTGTATTTGCAGCTGATTTTCAAATTTCACCACTCAACTTTCAGTATATACAAATGTACTTGCATTTGGGATTTTTATGCTAATTGCAATCGGTCACTCAGCTGACAGCTGAGCTCCCCATAAAAATAAATATCGAATTTGTGTTTGTGTGCTAGAGCAGCAAGTTGTGTACTGTAATGCCTTTTGGCAGTGTAAAATAGGTAAAGCTTCTGAAAAAAAAAAAACATAAAAAAATCAGGAAAATTCGAAACGTGCAAAATCAGGTCGTCGATCAAAGTTGTCAACTCTTAATGCGCTGTGTTTTGATTGTTTTATATAATTTTTACTTTATTCTACGCGTATACACACAAACCATCTACATTTTAATGGACGCGGACTAGGAAGCAGTCGCAGCCAAGTGCATACCACCTCACACACACACACACACTTACGTTAGCACACCTATGACGATTTTGGCAGATGATACACTTATAATAAATTCAATAATTTTCATAAAACAATACCTTGCATGTCGCAATACGTAACGATCCTCGCTTGTTATTTGGGTGCCAAGGAATTGTTTGTAAAAAAAAAGAGAAATGTTCATTATGAAAAATATTTTTTAATTCGAACGAACGTTGTTTTTTCAAAAATTGATATTGCTCGCGCAGAAATTAGAGAAAGGGAGGAAAAAGAAGAAAGAAATAAGCCCAAAACAGTCCAGATTCTTAAGAAGGAACTTCGTTAAGTCGAGCTTAGTACTTGACACAAGGTGTAATTAGAAAGTGTCTTGGTAGAAAGATGGTATGGTATGGATGTGTAGTAGTGGCATTAGGGTATTTCATTTGCGTAGCGTCGATTAATAGTTTCTCTGTATATATTGGTGAACATACCACTTTTGTTTATTTCCTTGCTTACATCAACACTGCCATGAAATGTTGAGCAATAATTTCTAATATAAAAATTAATCTCTTTGTTCTAATCCAAATGCGTGTAGAGTGAAGCTGCATTCGAAGATGTGGGACAGAGGAGAGCGCCGTAGCGTGAACAGGTGCCTCAGGAGTTATCCGTATAATGCGGGCTTCACGGCTCAGAAGAATCTCGAGGCGAGCTGCAAAAGTGAGTTGTTAATTTACAATTTTTCGGGACATCGTCAAATGAGTTGTTTGTCACGAATATTGTTATCTGCTCTTTGTTATTTTATTATACTATTTAGTGGGTTCTTTTTCTGTTTTATCTTAGATTCGCTGGACTTTGTGCAACGATTGGATCTGACAAACACATTGAATGTGCACAGTGGCTGTGTAAATACGGTTAACTGGAATGCAACCGGTACGCATATTGTATCCGGTTCCGATGACAACAATCTGGTCGTCACTGAAGTCAAAACTGGCCGTGTGGCGGCTAAGACCAAAACACTACACAAGCGTCACATATTTAGTGCACGTTTTATGCCGCACTGCAACGATCAGGCGGTGATCTCGTGCTCCGGCGAAGGCATTGTCATGCACACCGAATTCCTTCAACCCTACAACTCCAGCCGCAGCATTGAGGAGGCACTTATCGGTGACTCCAGTCGCAAAGCCAGTTACTTTGATTGTCACGCCTTTGGCAGCACATATGATGTTTTGCCACTGCAGGATACCCCCCGCGCATTTCTCAGCTGCGGCGAGGATGGCACCGTCCGGTGCATTGATCTCCGTGTGTGCAGTCGGTGTGCTGAGTCCGTGTGCGACAAGCACATATTTATTACGGCACCGTGTGCCGTCACCGCAATGGATGTGGCGCCTATTAATCACTACAAAGTCGCCATCGGCTGCTCGGATTCGATAGTACGGCTCTATGATCGACGCATGCTCACAGCGGGCTCGGACAGGGATCGCATTACCTGGCCATTGACGGCTTTTCCGATACCAATGAAGTTTACGCGTCGCCATTACCGTCCAACTTGCGTTAAGTATAGCGCCGATGAGTCTGAGCTGCTAGTTAGTTATTCAATGGAGCAGATATATTTATATGATCTAAATCATCCTGGTCACAATGATGCCGAGCTTCTCAAGAGCGGCTGCTATACTCCGAAGCTGCGACGTGACGACGATCCAGAGCCGCAAATGCCACGCTTGCGTTTCCGTGGCGATTGGTCCGATACCGGCCCGAATTCGATGACCTCCGCCGAGTTGGGACTACATCGTCTCAATGTGGGTCAGGCGCGTCCACCGCTCGAGCCTGGCGTTTTGAGTCGCCTCAGTGATGAGATATTTCGCATGCTCAACTCGCAGACACGTCAATCGCGTGGCAGTCCCAGTGGCAGCAGCGGCAGCAGCACCAGCACAAGGACATCCAATCATATGTCCTGGCAGGACGCCGTTCTGCGCACTCTGGACCATCAGAGTGATACGACGACAAATCGCACCATCGGTATCCTCAGCAGAGTGCGCAATGCAGCCAATCATTTAGAGTTGCCTCCAACAGTTTCCAACGGTTCTGCTGATAGCAGTGGTAAGTGGAGTGGCATGACGTGCAACACTTGGTGCCAAAAGTATTTCTATGCAACATGTACATATATCGCTTCTTATATAGCTATTATTTTGAACGTATGCGAAATTGCTTTAAACGTACAAGACAAATATGTATATGTATGTGTAGTGGCAACTCTGGCATTGCCAATGGTGTATATATATACATTAATTAGAACATAGATTCAAGCGTACTGAGTACGAAAGGTTTTCTTATTTAAAAAAAGAGTTTAAGCTTAAATTAAAAAAGAAAGACTAAGAAATGTGATAGTAATTTCTTAAATTTAAATTCTTTAGTATTATATAAAATATATGAAGTTATAAAACAAATTAGTATCACATTTACATAGGTATTTATATTTGTACATTTATAATTTACAAAAGTTACTTAGTTTTACTTAAATTAAAAAAAAAAAGTCTTAAATCTCATAAATTCGTGTAATAAACAATTCATTTTTATTGTTTTTATTCAGCATAAAAAAAATCGATTATATTTATTGAATTTCGATAAAATTGATTTTAAAATAATTCATTTTTTATTGTTTGTGTGTGCACGATTGCCATTTAAATTATAATTATAATCAATCAAGACAATTCAAAAAGTATTCCCTATTTGAGAGCAACCACTGTATTTATTTATACAATAAATAGGAAAATATTAATATAATAAATAGAAACATGCGTAATCAGACAGCTAGATTACAAATTACTTAAAGATTTTACAGATTGACATTTACAAAAGATTGTAGTGTAATGTCTGGATTGCCTGGATCAATAACTATAAACATGTACGGGCAATTCTAACTGTACATTTACATATATATTTATTGCATACTTTGATCAATTATCAAATTAAATGAAACACTTAAAAAAATGTCGAATTTTTATGGCAAGGAAAATGCCTTACACTAATTTTCTGAACTTTTGTAGATGCCTCGCCAGCTGCATCGACGAATGCGCAAGCGACAAATACAACTACCAAACAGGACACCGGAGGAGAATCGAACTCGAGCTCGGGCGTAAGCTCAAACGCGATCCCTGGATCGAGCTCAGGATCCAGTTCAGGCTCGAGCTCGGGGTCGGGTTCAAGCAGTGGTCAAAAGTATCCGCTTACCAAATTTGACTATGTGAAAATGTCGTTCAGCGGTCATCGCAACTCGCGCACAATGGTGAAGGGTGCATGTTTCTGGGGTGACGATTTCATTATGTCCGGCTCAGACTGTGGCCACATCTTTGTGTGGGATCGCAAGACAGGCAAGGTGGTGAAAACGCTGTTAGCCGATCATCGTGTTGTCAACCGTGTCCAGCCGCATCCAACAATGCCGTATCTGCTCAGCTCGGGCATCGATTACAATGTCAAACTTTGGGCCCCGGTTGCACCGAAGCCCTCCTTTGATGAGATCGAAACTGCATCGGTATGTACTATACAAGGAATATATATCTATGTGCAGCTTGATAATTGAACATTTTTTGCTTTTCTTTTCTTTTGTTTATTTATTTTATTTTTTTTTTTTGCGCAGCTGATCAGGAGCAATGAAATAATGCTAGTGGAGACACGCGATACCATAACGGTACCCGCACAGATCATGATACGCATTTTGGCCAGCTTGCATCAGTATCGTCGCTTAATGCACACATCGGCAGATTCTGCATCGGCAGCAACAGTCAGACAGACGGACAATAGGCGGAGCCGCAACGCAGCGGTGCGTGGTGAACCTATGGACACAGATGCTTCAGTTGCTCCTGCTGTTGCTCCTGCTGTTGCTCCGGCTGTTGCTCCGGCTGTTGCTCCGGCTATTGCTCTGGCTGTTGCTCCAGCTGTTGCTCCAGCTCTTGCCGTAGCTGCTGCTTCAGCAGTTGCTCCGGTTGTTGCTTCAGCTGCTGCTCGAGCTGCTGCTGACGTTGGTGGTGTTGTTGCTTATGATAATGATGTGGCTATTGATAACGACGAAGGCAACAACATTAACAGCAACGAGACAGATTCTTGCGCAAATTAACCAAATCTAGTCAATATTTAAGCTTATCAATGAAATATATATAAATTTAGATATATGGCTATCGGCGCTGCACAGTCCACAGGACTCTATACTCAGTATGCTCCCCATTCCCATGCTGCCCCCCCCCCCCCCACCCCCACACACACACACAAACACACCACGACCAAAGACATTCCCCATAGAAAGTGAAGCACAGATTGCAGTCATCTAGTTGCACTCACATCAACTCACAATGAAATCCACAAGATCCCAAAAAAAGAAAAGGAAAGAAAAGAAGAAAAGCCAGCGTCGATCAACCGAAATATGGATGTCAAACTTCTCTAAGACTAAAAACATACGTGAATAATGTATGTGATACATATATGTGTATAACGATATTTACAACAATTGTTCCTTCTTTTTATTTTAATTTAATTTGTAGCTCGCCAAAAGGTGCCATTAAATACATATTTTGTTTATTGCTATATTTTTTTTTTTTTTTTTGTATAGGGTACATGCACATACATGGATATACATATATATATTTATATATATATATATATATATATATATATGTATATGCCAAAGTGATGCTGTTAATGTGGTAATTAAACCGTACTGAATGTTTTGCTGACTTCGCAACACAAAGTGTTTGAAGTTCAATTTTACATCGGTTTGGTTTTGTTTTTGTTTAAACTCAATTGAGATATTATATATTTCTGTATTCGTAGTAATTATTAACATACATATATATATATATATATATATAAATATATAGTATATATATGTACGCTAACATGCGGTTAAGTAATCTAAGCTTAAATGCTAGACAACTATATTTAAAATGCACTATATACAATTCAACTGATATTATTTACATTACACAGAAGCTATGTATTTTTTTTTTTTATGTTCTACAACGAAACACTGTTGAGAATGACGACACTACATAAATACATACATATACATAGACATAAACGATCTGAACAATATATGTTGCACACTTTCCGATCTTCTTAACAATTGATGAATAAATACCATAAATCCTAAACGATTCTCCAACGACACAATTGTTGGGAATGACGACATTGCAAACATACATATACATACATTAGACATATACACATACAGATACGACTTAAACAATATGTTGCACACACTGATCTTTTCAACAATTTGATGAATAAATATCATAAATTCTAAATGTGATTAATATGCATTTGTAATTCAATTAGGTGCGACGCAGTCCGAAGCTATCAATGGTCTCTGTTATCGCCACATCATTAAGCTCTGCATCTTCCAGCTGCCTATTGTTATTTCTGCCGCTGCCACTGTGGCTGCTGTGGGTGCTCCCGCTCATGCCGCCAAGCGCGCTGACAATCCCATTGATACTCCCATTGATGCTCCCATGTTCAATGGCGGCGACAGTTGGCTCCGCTCGTGCTGTGTACGCATCGGAGAATATGTGAGCAAGTGCCACATAATGGCCACTGCTGGTACTTGGTCCACCTGCTTCATTCTCAGACATATCTTGCGGAGGCGGTGGTGGTGGTGGTGGTGGTGGCAGGGGCAGTAGGGAATGTTCCATGCGGGGGCGACGCATTGGTGGCGGTTGCATTTCCTCGTGGCCAGCGCCACCTTCCGAGTGTTCATTGCCAACCGCATTGGACACACAGAGACCATGGCGGGCAATCGCTGCATCGATCGCATTTCTCTCTAGATCGAAGGCGGGCGCTCTTGAAATCGCCTCATTGCGATAGTGGCGCACTATTTCCAGGTTGTGGTTCACATAATTTTCGCGCTGCGCCTCGGTCAGGACGGCATTGTGCCACTCCTGCAGCTGCTCATCTGTCATATTGTTGACTACACATATTTGCATCCATATATGTGTGTATGTATGTAAGCCATTTAGCATACAATAATATTGAATGTACATACAAATGGCCATGAAAAAAAAAAACAACAAATAAATTTGTATGTATGTATTGCATGAAATTCCAGTTGATGTAAAATGCTTGCTTGCCCACAGATGGGTGGCATCTACTTACAGTTAATGCTGCCACCAGTCCCTCGCCTACACAACATGTTTTCCATTATGATTTTTGACCAACCGCAAATACTTTTTTGGCATACAAATGTCTCTATTGCATACACAAATGCATTAGAGATGTGTGAGTAACATCGCCCGAGCAAAGGCTGTGTATCGATAACACGTTCACACTTATCGATTCATATTTTGTGTATTTGATTTAATATTGGCACCAGCAACGCTGTTTAACGTATCATTGCGACAATTTAAAATATGCGTAACTATCGATCCGTTAATATTTAACATGTTCTATTTTATTATTTCATATAAAATAATAAATCAATTAATTTATGAAATATACAATAATCTGTTTTAAGATAAAACAAAATGAAAGATAAATAAAAGTTCCGACAATTTTTCATTAATATATAAAAACAAAATCTAAATCATTAAAAAAACCAAGAGAGAACGTTGCAGTCGGACTTAACCGACAGCGAAATACACTAATATCAAAAGTTGTGTGCAGCCAAGAAATACTGTCCAAGTTTTCCTTTCAGATTGAGGTATATATAAGATGTAACCCTTCTTCGAAGTTTGGCAACTGTAGCTATTAAATTGCAGGATATATGGGCATTTACCGGTTTTGGGGGAGGGAGTGGGCGTGGTCCAAAAATGTTTCCCTAGATTTTTGAAGGGTGTTACTAGCAATACACCTTTCAAATTTAATGACTTAAGCTTTAAAATTCCGTGAGATATATTTTGAACTTGTTCTTTTTATACTATGATATGGAAGGTGTAATAGTATATTGTTTTTGTGCAATGTCCCTCATGCTGTCGTCCGTCTAAATGAACTCAACTTTTTTCGACACTCTTAGAGATAGAGACTTGAAACTTGTAACATTTCAAGTATATGTTCCGAATAGGTAAAGTGTTAAGATTAAGATCCACTAGGGAGCTAGAAGATCGATAATATCCATATACGCAAATCGATAAAGCCACATATCTCCCACAATTTTATGGCTACAGTTACCAATTTTGGTTGGTAGGTTGTTGGCGATGTCCTTCAATTACCAGCATTTGCCACGCCCACCTTCGACGCGCCCAGCCAGAGCTTCGGCCCTAGAAATCTAAAATGAGAATATCTTCTATAATTTATAAGGTAGAGTCACCAAATTTGGAAATTATGTTACTAGTAACTCCCCTAAGAGATCGATAAGCAATTGGACGGCCACGCCCACTACGCCTGCCGAAACCGATACACCTACGTAAATCGATAAAACCATAAATCTTAATCAATTTTGAAGCTTAAGTCACCAAAATTGGAAAGGTATATTGCTATTAACACTCTTAAAAAATATGGAAAAAAAAATTGTAGACAACGCCCACTCCCGCCCCCAAAACCGATTAATGCTCATATCTCCTGCAATTTAGGAGCTACAGTTACCAAGCTTGGAAGGAAGATTATTAGGAACCTTCTCTTTAATTTTGTACACAGCCCCCAAAATCTCGAAAAGCTCATATCTTCCGTAATTTAAGAGCTATAGTTGCCAAACTTCGAAGAAGGGTTACATCTTATATCTACCTCAATCTGAAGGGCAAACTTGGACAATATTTCTTGGCTGCACACAACTTATGGTATCATAGTATTTTGCTGTCGGTTACGTCCGTCTGCAACGTTCTCTCTGTTTTTTTAAGGCAACATTTTAAAAAGTTGTCTTTGGCAGCCCCTCAAAAGTAGGCACAAATGGAAGATTTTTATACAAAGACGTTAACTGCGTGTTGTTCTTCAATTGTTTAATCTGGAAATTTTCATGTTCTTGTTGTGGCTGTTTTTGTTGATGTTGTTGTTGTTGTTGTTGTGTACACATAACAATTGCAAAGTATTTACCTACGGGTAGGTGTTTATGCTGCGAAATTGCTTTCTTTGTTAGTTAGTTGGCTTATATTAGGCCAACTAAAGAGCACTTTGCAAAACACTTGGAATTTTTCATTGCCAATTACAAACAGGCTATGTAAAATGCAAAATGCGAAGCAAACAATGTAAAACACATTAAAAAAAAAGAAGAAAAATAAAATATAACGAAAAAAGCTAACGTGAATGCATTCCGCAGAGTAAGAGACGCCGCATGCCCTGTGCCCCGCCACACCCCCTTAACTCAATGCCCCCGCATCCCGACGCGCAAACCGTGTGCAGAGCGTCCAACCCCAATCGTTCAAACTGGGCCGCCAGAAAAAGTTGCCGCAGACGTTACGAAAAAAAAGGCAACAAATAAATTCCAAAACGAAACGTTAAGAATTGTACATTCGAGATACTTTGATCAGCTACGAACTGCTGATGCCTCAGCGTGAATTCCCTGTTGCAAGCCAACCTGTTACAACATGCAATCGACAGGCCTCAAACAAGGCGGAAAACTTAATGCCGCAGACAGTGTGCAGTTGCAATTGCAATTGCAACTGCAACTGCGAATGGCTCAGTGTAGCCAAGCGTGGCGCATATAGTATCTTCCATCGGTTTTGGCCACTTGCAATCCAATTCAAAACAAAAAAAATATTATATTTATTTGTATGCATGTAATTCCGTTCAATACAAATATGCATTTCAATATTCCCACATGTGAATTTCTTTGTGTTTTTATTGTGAGTTACGTAAATTAAACGTGGAACAAAGCAAAGATCTGTAAAAAGCACTAAAATATTTAATATCCAATCACAATCACATTCTAAGCAATTTTGTTAGTTGATAAACTGCTTTGGTAGTTTTGACCTTGGTTATTTGAAATATTGTTTGTCATCTGCCGAAAGATAACTTACAATGAAGGATCGATGTAGATTTGACTTCTATAAATCGTTAAATAACAGAATATTATTTTTAGCTTTAAATGTCAGAATTCTACTTCCGGTCAACAAGAGTATATAGTCTTAGGCATGCCTAAGATAACCGTTCTTTCTTGATTATCAATTTTTTTCTCGGATCGAATTTAACATAAGACGCTTTTTACTTAATTTGGTGTTGTTTATTTTTTATTCCGTATTTCTAAATGTATTGAATTGTCATATTTCTAAATGTATAGAATTGGCAAATCTAAATTTTGGTCATACTTGATTTGATTTTAACTTTTTCTTTTTATACTATGATATCGAAGGTGTAATAGTATATTGGTTTTGAGCAATGTCCCTCATGCTGTCGTCCGTCTAAATGAACTCAACGTTTTTCGACACCCTTAGAGATAGAGACTTGAAACTTGGAACATATTCTTAAAAGTGCTCCGAATAGATAAAGTATTAAGATTGGAGTCCTACGTCCACTAGGGAGCCGGAGATCGATAATATCCATATACGCAAATCGATAAAGCCACATATCTCCCACAATTTAATGGCTGCAGTCACCAATTTTGGTTGGTAGGTTGTTCGCGATGTCCTTCAAATACCAGCATGTGCCACGCCCACCTCCGACGCCCCCAAAGCCCATATCTCCCACAATTTAAGAGCAATAGTTACTAAACTTTAGAGGTATAGTACTAAGATCACGCCCACTCCCGCCACCAGAATTTTGAAAAGCTCATATCTTCCGTAATTTAAGAGCTACAGTTGTGAAACTTCAAAGAAGGGGTACCATCTTATATCTACCGCAATTTAATGGGCATTATTTGGACATTATTTCCTAGCTACACACAACTTATGGTATCATAGTACTTCGTAGTCGGTTACTCCCGACTGCTACGTTATCTCTTGTTTTCAATTTACTTTTCTGCAGTTGGTGCATTCAGTTCTAAGGCAATTCTTACAAACATCTACTTTAATTTATTATTAGGCTATAATCGAATACATATTTCTAGAAAACACTAAATTTAATTACAATACTGATAGAATGAGTACGTAAAAAAAATAAAAAAGATTCATTATTCTGTAGCTTACGTTTAAGAACTATTGTGCTCTATTAAAAAAAGAGTTTACTTTGGATTAACAGTTTTTGGAGTACGAATCAATTACTTAAAATTTTGTTCTAAAATAGTCAGTTTCCAGTCTTGCGATAATAAAACTTATCAAGTTACAGAAAAAAAAACAAAGAAAAAAAAATGTAAAATATTGTCAAGACCCATAAATAATTATTCTTTGTAAAACTAATAGAAGAATGTAACACAAAATAAACATTTGTAAAATATTGAAAAAAAAACACATTTTTTTAAAGTTTGAGTTATTATTCGCTTAGGCAGGTTTGTATTTAATTAATTTATCATTGTGTCTGATTAAGAGAGTTCTCTGAATCAAAAAGTATGATATGTTCAGTTCTTACAATAACTTACAGCAAATTTGAACACAGAACATTTTCAAGAATTTTCATTCTGATAAGATTATGGTACTGAAAAGTTAAGCCGATAAAATTCAGTGCCAAATATGATTATAAAATACGGTTAAATTTGTGCACACAAATTTATGCGATATACATTTTGGCCAATACAAAATGAATGAATCGTTTCAATACGAGAGTCTTTTTGGGTAGACTTGGATGATGTTTTCCTAGTATGAGTATATTTATGTATGTGTGTGGTATGTATGTATGTACATATGTTTATGTTATGTATGTTGAATATGGGTATGTATCTGAATATCTCATCTTGAATTGTACTCGTATTTTATTCGTTTTCATATGTGTGTGTGTGTGTGTGTTGTCTTGTCTTGTGTTGCGTTTATATATAGACAGACCGACTGCGGATCGACATAGACATAGACATAGACATCGACATAGGCATCGGCATCGGCATCGGCACCGGCATCAGAATCAACATCGACCGACCGACCGACCAACCGTCCGACCGACCGTCTGCACACATGCTGAGCTGTTTTGTTCACTTTCAACACACTAGCCTTAATGTCTAATGATATTTTGCCCCTTTGCGCGCGTGAAGTAGAGAATTATTTTTAGTGCTCGCCACACAAATCGAATCGAAATTCTACAAGCTGCACACAAAAACCTTTCGCGAGCAAATCGGCAAAGGCATTAAGGCATTAATGCATTAAATAATCCAATACAGAACAGGTCACTGTCGCCCCCCAAAAATAATATGTTTGCCATTTGTAAATTTCGCTACTATGTACGAAGAGGTATGTAAGTACTGTGCACAGGTATTGCTAATAGCTGGTCAAGTAAATAGCATCGTTAAGTCATCTTCACATTGTCATTGTACGAGGTACTTATTATTAATTAATCAATTAAGCGTAATCAAAACGCTTAACATAATTAAAGCTTTGAATTTGAATTTGAGTAATGCCTTTGTTTTTGCCAGCACTGTATGTACCTAATGTAATGCATATGTATGTATGTGTATATGAATACGAGCATTGTGGGCGGGCTGGGTCAACTGAGACAGTGGCAGACAATGAGTTACAACTGTCAAGTCGATTGCCGTTAAATCGCTCAAAAGCACAAGACGCTCAAAGGCGTACGCTGCGTGGCGGACGCAACAAAACACGAAGCTAAATTGCCGAGGCGCGCTCTGGGCGACCCATGCGACACACACACACACACACACACACACACACTCACAGAAATCCCAACCCCCAGGGTGTCCAACAGCCAACCAACAACACAACTCATCAGGCGGTTGAATGTCGTGGTTTGAGTTAATTCTAATCGTTTCTATCTGCATTCGATTGTGGTGCGAGTGTGTGGTGCGTGTGTCCGCAATATTATGGCCATTTCATAATTTCATGTTTGACGTTCGCCGCAAAATTCAGCATCTTTGATGAATTGTCCGAGTGCAACACACGCTCTCTCTCTCCCGCTCAGCTTTTTTCTGTTTGTCACTCGAATTAATTCCACTCCAAACATTGAGTGAATAAGCTCACGAAAACAGCTGTTTCGGGACCCAGCAACATGCCGAAAAGAAGGCGGCAAATTCCCAACTCCCCGCCAAATATGCGCAACAATGTCGATGTGCAGGCTACTCTATACACACAGACACACACAACCCCAACCCCTTGCCCAATAAACAGGCGCTCCTCTCGTAGTTTTCAAATCGTATGTCGCACCCCACTAGGCGCTATATAAATATGTATTTACACACACACACATATGTATTTATGCTTGGGTGTGTGTGTGTGTGTATACTTTGTGCGTATGTTTTGTTCAATTTATAGCAATTAATGCATTGGAGGCGTGCATTTTAAATGCCTGCGCCCAGTGACAATTTTATGGGGTTCAACAAACGCGAATTGCATGCACAATGCAACATGCATCACATACACATACACATACATACACACACACACGTGCATAAATAGTTTATGAGGAACTAGTCAAAGCTGCCCTGTAATTATGACTTTAATTATATGAATTTCATACACATCCATCAAATAAATAATCAAACAGATGTTCTAGCAAGTTTTCCACTTTGTAAGGATCATGTTAACCATTATATAAATATTTACATATTACATCAAGTTCCTATGTGCCTATTCCTATTATAACTGAGTGCCTGGCATTGGAACAAGGTCAACTTTTTTGGTCAAAGCCGGCGCCAAAACATAATTTAATCAAACCAAAATAGAAATAACACAAGTTATTTGTGTTAAGTGCCGCGTTTAGAGCCTGTATAAATTATAAAGTGTCTTACAGGAGCTCCTCACTCACGCACGTGCAATCGCACTCATTTGTTGTTATGTTTCCCACTCGCTCTCTCTCTTTCTCTCTATCTCGCTCATGCTCTATTACCCTCTCTCTACCACTGTGTGGGACAAGTGTAGGCTGAGTTGAGCTTTAGTTACCTAAATGCGGTTTACACGCCTTAGCTGAATATTTGTGATATCCAGACAGAATAACTGTATGCACTATATGGTTAATCCCAGAAATTGTGTTCACTGAATTCGAAAAACGATCTGCAAAGTGCTTGTTTTATATACAATAAAAAATTACGGATTAGATTCGCTCGTAGTTCATATAGTCTAAACGACATTAATTCCACACATAATGCACAGATATGTTCAGTTTTATTCGAATTAGCTTATGTTAAACGAAAAAAGAAAATAAATTAATTTGCAATTATTGTCCCAATAAAATCACTGATTACAAAATCGTATCTCGCATAAACGTGCATCCAAAGCTATTGAGAATTAAGCCACGGCAAGTGTTCTGCTCGTGTCTCTTATACACTCGACTCAAAAAATAAAAAAAAGCGCTCAACTTTCGGCACTCTGGCAAAAACACGTGTTTGAGCACAACTCATTTCGGCAGCTAACCAGAACAAGAATGACAACAGCAGCAACAACAACAACAACAGCGAACAGAAACAGCGGAAGCTGATTCATGCGCTGTGCGCACTCCACTCGTTCACTCTCACGCCGTCGGCAGAGACGGCTGAGGCAGAACTCTCTCTCACTCATTATCTCTCGCTCTAGCTTACTGTCTCTCATTGGCTCTCTTTATCTCTTTCTCACTCGGATTTTGCTCTCGGCATTCACTCCATTCAGCTGGCGGGGACCAACTCGGTGAGTAAATTTGCTGTATGTGTATATACCGCGTATGTCATGCATGTGTGTGTGTGTGTTTCGCTCTGTGTGTCGAGCGTATCCAACAAACTGTTGGGGCTCGGTCTTCAGGCATGGTTCGCATACTTAGTGCTCTGTGTTTGTGTGTGTGTTTTAGGTTGTGTTCGTGTTCGTCTTCGTGTTCGTGACTGTTTCTGTTTGTGTGCGCCTGTGTGTGTGTGGGTAGGTTGGCAGTTTTACTGCACGGCTCGCTCGCGCGCAATGAGCGCTTTTGCTGGTTTAATTTTTGCCTGAAATACTTTTTGAGCTAATTTCGTATTGGTAGTTTTGTTTATACCGTCGGTTGTGTTGGCGTCACATTTTGTATGCGAAAGCAAGCGCAGCACGTAGTTAACAAATTTAAATCAAATAGCGCAAAATAGCCCAAAACAAAAACTTCTTGTGCATATGCATATGTATGTATGTACATTACTATGTACGTTTGTATGTATTTGTGCATGCGTATGTGTATTTGATTGTGTATCTTAAAAGCATATTTCGTCTTTAACTCTCCAGACCGGAGCATAGAAGAACGGCGTGTGTCTAAGGAAAAATACAAATAAAGAGCCGTTGAAGAAAACAATTTGTCGCAAAGAATCCAATCAGAATCCGCATCCGAATTAGAATCATCTGTTAACACATACACACACACACACAGAGAAAACCCACACACGGAACAAGCGCGTGCCGTTTACAGGCGCAAGACAAAACAAAAACAAAAAAGAATTAAATTAAATTCGCGACGGCATCGGCGCTAAAAAGCGCATAAAATGTACATATACATCTATGTATGTATGTATGTGTGCATATTACATACTTATGTAAAGTAACTGTCTGTTGTGTGCATAAGTGTGTGTCTGTGTGTGAGTGTGTATTTTTTTTTTTTGTTATTTGCCTGGTGCTATATGAAAAAATCTTGGTTGTTCTTGGCACACACTGCAACAATTTTTGGCTACAATAAATTTGTATTTCTAATTGTCTTGTTTCTTTGTTTTTTTTTTTGTTTGCCGGTGCATCTGTGCAAGTAGCTAGCAGTATTGAAAAAAGCGCAACTGTTGCACCAGCACCAACAAATCAGAGACTCTGCCACCACGCACAACAACAACAATGCAACCACAGCAATAACGCAACAATCGAACTACAGCAGCAGCAGCGAGGTTGCGCGCCTTTTTCATTTGTTGCAACACGCGTGTGCATAATAAATGAAAGAACAACAAAAACAACAATAGAGCATCTAAACACATGTTGATGTTGTTCAAATTTCAATTTAGTTAAAGAAAAAGCAAAAGGCGCGCCCAGATAAGATACAGTTAAGCGGAAGAGCAACAACAACGACAACAGCAACAACAACAGCTCCCTCACCTGTAAACGAGAGTTGGAACTAAAAAAAAAAGAAGCAATGCTTACAGCGAAAAGCGAAGAAGAAGCACAGCTAGAATTGTGCTGAAGAAGAATGTGCGACTGTCAGTGTATGCGTGTGCGTGTGTGTGTGTGTGTTCTTGTTACATGCCTACACCTGCAACTAGCAGAAATGCATAAATGAACGAACGCAAAACTAAAACAAAAAAAAACCCAAAAAAACATAAAAAAAAGACAAAAAAAAACAATAAGCAAAACGGAGAAAAAACTCACAATGTTATACATGCTTGTAAAGTGACATTAAATTGCAACAATAACAAAATGCAACAACATCAGCAACAACACATGGCAACATCACCCGTCAAGTGTCAATAAAACAACAACAACAACAACAATAGCAACCAACCAAAAACATAATAAAAAGGGGAAAAATCTACACAAGCACAAGCAGAAGGTTACTTCGAACTCGAATTCGAATTTCAGTTTTTTCTTACAACGACACCGTCTTCGACGCCGCCACCGCCACCGCCACCGCCGCAGCCGGCGGCAATCTTCAAATTTTTTGTCAACGCTGCAGTTTTTCGGACCGGCCCCGGCTAACGGCATTTCATACACACAAACATATATTTATTTATCCACTTGTGTGTGTGTGTGTGTTTCTTTTGTTCGTTGAATGTTTTTGTTTTTTTTTTTAATTGTTGTCAAGTGAATGGTGCAAAATCAAAAAATAATAAATAATAAGAACGAATGCAGTAGTGAATCAATCAAATCCATCAAAAATCGCCGGACGCATCAATTCAGCAACTCTAAAAGCCGCTTCATGTCTATGTTAACACAACAGCAACAACAACAACAACAACAACAACGGCAGCACGAATAAACATTCACCACAGCAACAGGAACAACAACAAGTACAACAACATGGATTGCGATTATTCGAAATTTCTATACAAAAGTAAGTAAAGTTTATATATACAAATTTATAGCACATTCACACACACGAAAATTGTGAGTAGCAAGTGCTCGCAAATCGAAATCTGCAAAAACGTTGCCAATCAGACAGCCGTCGGCTGGATGATTCATGAATATATATATGTATATGTATACATAGGCAGCGGCATATCGCATTACATAAGCGACAGCTATCGCATAATCTGATGTTATCAGCCAAAAAAAAACAAAAAAAAAAAACAAAAAAGAAAAAGGAAAAGAAAAGAAGCAAAAGAAAATATTCATAACCTCTTTGATATGGTGTGTGGGTGTGTGTGTGTGTGTATGTGTGTGTGTGTGTACGTGTGTGTGTGTGTAGTTGTGTGTGTTTGCTGCAAGTGTGAACGTAAGAAAGCACGATTCAAGCTTTAGCTAAGCGTAGCTCAGATAAATGTTGCTGAATTTATTTTACAATTAAAATATAGTCTTAATTGCATATCAGCGGAAACGCAAAATACAAACAAACATATTTGTACATATATATATATATATATATATGAATACATGTGTGTTTGTGTGTGTATGTATTTATGTATATGCGTTCACCTTTTGATTCAGATTTGATTAATCTGACTGTCAACTGTGTTTTCCAAATAAATGTTGCTTTTTTCTCGTCTGCTATTGTTCTTTGTGTCACGTTCTACGGCAACTGCACGGCTTTACTATGACATCCAATAGCAGGGTGGTAAGTGGTGGAGGAGGGCAAGGTGGGGGTAGGGTGTACCACTGTCCAACTGTATCTTAACTTTAAATAGACTCATTCAGTTGATCGCTGTACGAAAATCGGATAAATATGAAACTAAACATTAGAGCAATAATTATTTGATAAAAATGTTTGATATGTGATTAAAGTTCGACATAACTGACATAATTCAGTCCCCTCATTGATAAAATCAAACTGCGCCCTTAGTTAAGCCTATATAAAACTAAGTTATAGTAATACAAATATTAGAACATTAGCAGAGATTTAATTTTTTTTGAGTAACACGATTAATTTTTTTTTTTTTTTTTTGAATTGAAGTTGTGCTACAAACTGAAATGAAATGGGTGACGAATGAGTTTATGTATGTATGAATATGTATGTATGAATATGTATGTATGAATATGTATGTATGAATATGTATGTATGAATGTGTATGTATGAATATGTATTTATGAATATGTATATGTATGCAGATACCTTTTTGTTTGGTTGCACCAGATAAGTGCATTTTATTGCCCAACCCAGCTTCAGCATTGTATTTATAACTGTTTTCAAGAGGCTTAGTTGCATCTGCCTTATCTATCAGGCCAGACACATTCGGCACCTAACAAGAAACTAACGATTAGATTTGCGTTATCTAACTGCTTAGCGACGTTTTTGTTTGTTAAATTGTGTCTTCTAACTTTTTATGCTGTTTAATTTGATAATTCATTACATTTCCTCAGAGTTGTACACAGTCTTAACTTACTAACAGGCATGTATTATATGCATCTGAATCTAACTCGAATATTACGAGAGAATATTAAAATATTCTCAAATTGTTGAGTGAATCAGTTAGAATCAGTTGAATCAGAATAAGATAATGAAACGAGCAGGACAAGTTTAAGTACCCCTGCAGATCGGTATCAAATTGCCGATATCTATATTTCACTACAAAATTAAAAAAAACCAAAAAAATTATAGTAGGTACATAGTAGGTTATACGGTTAAACACATATACCATATTTGTCCCGTTGTGGTGCCGTGTGGATAGAGATTTAGACAGAAAGAACGGACTACTACTGGACTAGACAAACAACAAACAAAACCATGCCTCCAGCGGGATTCGAACCCGCGACTTATTGACGTAAGCGAGGCAAAGACTCAACGCTTACGTTCCGATGTAGATCAAAACCTTATCTCTAAGAGTTAGGAGTACTATAACACGTATTACTGTTGAAGTTGGTTAGGATAACCAATAATCATCCGATCAGACCCAACAGACCGAACAGACGGACAGACAAGCAGTCAAATGTGTCTATATCAACTTGGCTAGTGATGTTGATCAGAATATATATGTATGTATGTGTACCTACCTCATGGGTTAAAGCATTGCAAACTTTACAACTCATTTACTCATTATTCTATGTTCCTGCTACAAACGCCCGGTTAAAACCTAATAATAAACTTTTCAAATAAAAACTTTAGTTATTAAAAAAGTCATTTAAATTGTTTGTAAACATATTTTGGTAAAGCAGTTAGACTAAATTTAATTTTCCAAATATTAATTTGATTGCATTAACTAGTTTCCACATATGACATTTAATTACACTGCGTATTTACTTTGATTACATGCAATTTAAACTTTTACCAAAATCTAGATGATTACTAAAGATGTTGTTAGCATATTTGGATACGATAACGGTATTTTGTTGGAGTTGGAACAATTGTTGTATTATTTGCAGCTATTTAGTTAACAGCATGTCAGAATTTTTATGTGTCATACACACACCAGATCTCCAGAAAGAGAGAGAGAGAGAGAGAGAGAGAGAGATATATATATATACAGTGAGAATATGGGAGCCGAGGAGGCTCGACTTTTGCCCGCTTTGCAGTTCACAACTCATTTGTGTAAACGTAATTGAAACCTCAGCCACTTTATCAGTATTATCCATATGACTCTCTGTTCCGCTCTGTTCTGTATGTAAATAATTAGTTTTTCAGTTGGAAAAATAACGCTGCTGGCAACGCGATGCTGATGACGACGCCAACGACGACAATTGGTGGGTGGGTGGGTGGGTGAATTGGGCGGGGAGGTGGTGCTATGTCTTGTGGTTTGGAGAAGAAAATTAAACAGTTGGCGACACGCGTCGTTAATCGATTTTGAAATTTTATGATGTTTGCTGGTTGACTGAAATGGGAAACGATTGCGACTCAATTTGTTGTTGTAATTGTTGTTGTTGTTGTGGCGTCGTGAGGCATCATCGAATTGCCCGGCTAATCAAATGCGGCGCTAAGTCGACTCCGAGTGTCAACCTTAGTGCCTTGGTGTCAATCAGTCAGTCACAATGTCTGTCTGCCTGTCAGTCCGTCTCTGTGGCAGCTTTGCATTTTACTTTCCTTTTGCACATTACTTGAGTCACACTCACAGACAGGCGCCTGAAGCTAATTGAATTTGTTTTACAAATTGCAGTATATATTATGTAAGATCTATCTATGTCTATATACACATACAAACACACATAGTTACACTCTTAAAAAGCTAAAGGTTAGATCCTATCCGTATAAACTAAGCGACATATTATGTATTATTTGCAGCAATATCAATATTGAATATCGAAAATAGGTGTTCCAAATAATAAAAAAAAATTGAATTGAAGCTTTCTTAAAATTCCAAAATAAAAAAAGGAAAGAACCAAAAATAAAGAACGGCGATAAACACTTGTTGACCGGAGTTCATTTTCTGACATCTACATTTTAGGCAATACTTCGAAAAATTATTATCATTTTTTATGTTATTAGAGAAGTTTTATTTATATGTTTTTATTTTTTTTTATTTTTGACGACTGTCTGGCTATCTGGATATAGTAAGCCGTAAAGGTTGGCTTCCACATCTTTAGTAATATATTTTCGATTTTAGACTGGTTATCTAGTTTATATATGCTATATAGACTGAGCCAATGATGCTGATCAATAATATACATATACTTTATGGGGTCTCTACAAGCATGTCTTTAATGAATTTATTTCGTTAATTAAAAAAATATATTTTTAAATATTAAGCTATTTATTTTCTGAGTGTACTTATGCTTTTGCAAGAGAGTGAGAAAGAGAGAGAGAGCGGTAGAAAGGAAAAGAGAGAGAGAGTGAGAGAGAATGGTAGTAGGGTTTGGTAGGGGGTAGGTGGGAACTAAGTAATTTTTTGGGTTATAGGGCCAAGTCCAATGAAATGCGTTGGTCACTTAAGACCCGAGCGAATGTACTTAGTAGTTCTTTTAGTTTAGTTCTTAGTTAATTCTGCTGCAATATGTTGCAGCAATAATTCGCTTGACTGCCTCGTGGTGCGGCGACTACTTGCGGGGTTTCCCAAAACCTATGTACATTACATGTACGTCACCAAAGTTGGCATACGCCGGACACCCCCCGTACAGCGACACCAGTATATGAGCTTTAGGAGAGTATACCCATGCCCATATCATTATCATGGAGTTCTTTAAATTGCACTCCGCCTGTACTTAGATATATGCACATAAATATATATGTGGGCTTAGAGTCCAACTCCATTGAGAGTTTTGAATAACACGATCGCATCGTAAATTGATCGTATTGGGTGCCCAGTGCTATTTCATTATAAGCAATCCAATCACCGAACCGCAAACGTCACCGTCTCGCCGCCGGTTCAGCGAGGTTCTCATATAACCTTTTTGTTATCATAGCATTCATGCATCATGTACGAAAACGAGTACGTCTACGAGTATGAGTATGAGTATGAGTGTGAGTATGAGTGTGAGTGTGAGTGCGACTATGAGTGCATGTTGTACTCGTATTCTTACTATCAACTTTATGTCTGTTTAAGTTTGCCACTGAAAGTGTTTTGATGAAGGTCGATTTCGAGGATTTCCAATTATTATTCGAAATCATTAACTTGTTCAGCTCACAAAATGGACAGTCCAATAAAGTGCAATTTAAATAGACTCTTTAATTGGAATCATTGGCAAAAGTACATAGAGTCCAGTTATATATATGTATATATCTTATGTCGTATGTGTTGTTCAATAATTTTTAAATCTAATGAGCATTGTCTTGAAGTCTTGTAATGAATTTGGAAAAACAACATTCTTTTAGCTCATCTTATTTCTTCATAAGGTACCAAGTCAACTTTCTAAAAAATATCCAACAATATGATGTAGTTTTAACTAAGAAATTCATATCGAAAAAATTAAAATATTTACAGTTGATTTTATGTAATTTCTAGCCTGAATAACGAATGGGAAAAGTATCTAGCAGCTAGAATAATGCATGTCCGACCACAGAAAATGTATATATTCCTGATCAGCATCATCCGATCTTAGAGACTATAAGAGCTGGAGACTTAACATTTGGAATACTAGTTTTCGTATAAAACAAATCACAAATATCGATACAAAATAATATCCAATGGAAGTGAATTCTCGTGTTTGAGAACCAGTGCTCAAGAGAATTAATAATAATTAATAACTAGCATTCTAGCTTCTTTTCTAATTTTATTATTAGTAACAAATATATATATATATATATATATATATATATATATTGTTCGAATTAGGTGTGCGCCCAAACGGACTAAATTGTTTGGCCATGGAAAGAATCGAAGCCTTCACGCATCATTGGATTAAACATATGTGACTCCGATGTTGCACTTGCTGCACTTGCAACTGCAACTGCAACTCAAGTTTCCCATGAGTTGAGCAGGTTGAACAACATGTGGGCGCCGCCTTGCATTTATATTTACATATAAATATACATATATACATACATATATATATATATACATATATATATATATATATATATGAAATTGATCTGACTAACCAGAGGTTAGAGCTGGGCAGCTTATCACTCTGTGCTGCTATCACACATACATCAACTGAACCAAAATCATATATATATATATATGTATATATATATAGCGGTTCAGATTCTGCCGATCAGCGAAAATCTTAGCCACATTGCTTTGATATTTGATATGGGACAGCGTCCTTAATCGGTCTTTCTGTTCTACTCTGTAGCTGCGACCGAGTTGTGTGTGTGTGTGTGTGTGTCTGTATGTGTGGCTGCCCCCTTTCCCTTCCTCCTTGGCTCAATGCCTCTTTGGCGTTGCCGTCGCGTCAGCTGTTCTTTCATTTCAGTTGAATTGCCGGCCGGTCGCACGTAGTATCTGTTTCTGTATCTGTATCTGTATCTGTATCTGTATTTGTATCTATAGCTGGAGCTGTCCCCTCCAAGCACTGCCGTTTGGTAGCGTCTTGAAAGTATTTAATACGCACACACACATAGATATATATACACACACACACACACAGACAGACATACGCTTATGCACACTCGTGCATACTCTGTTTTGTCGTTTTCAACATTTTTCAACGTTCAGGAATTCCAAAAATTCTTTACTTTAAAGTAAAAATAAATTCCATGCAACATCCGCCATGTTGGCTTTGGCTATTTTTGCCGCCGTACTGCGGCAACGGACCCAACCAATGTTATAATGGCCCAGAGCCAAAGCCTGCGTCCCCTATCCTCTGCACACCCTCCGTCCTCCCCCACCCTGCCGACTGCAAGCTGTGCGTCGCCCTTTGACTGTCTTCGCACCGGCCAGTTTGGAACTGTGCAACTTCAAAACGTGAAGCGACTTTTGCCACACTTGGTATTTGTTTTTATTTAATGCTTGGCAGTCGCATTTTTCTTTTCATTCTTTTTGTTTTTGTTTTTGTTTTTAAATTTTGTTTTGATTTGTGATACGCTTTGATTTCTTTTCAACTGAAATTAAAGCATTTTGTGGAGCGCACAATTTGGTTGCACCCCCCTCATTCACAGCACACGCGTGGGAAGTCGTCTTGTCAGCATTCAAGCATAGACGCATATCATAAACTTTGCAAACTAAACCACTCTAATAATAATAATAATAACATTGTTTGTTTGTTTTTTATGGGTCTTGTATATTTTTAATCCGTTTTAAAAACGTTTTGCTTGCAGAAAAAAATTACTAGTAGAAATTTTAATTTTGTCTTTGGAGTCGAGGGTATTTTTATACGAATAATAATCCTGGAGTAAAGTGATTGCTTTAGTTTTTAATTTTGAACCAGTGAAATGACGTAAAATATTTGCTTTGCAGTGTTAAAATTAAAAACTTTTCTTCAACTTTAAATAAAGTTATGTTTAATTTTAAATGTTTATTTATAACTTGGGTGCATTTATTATTTATCATCGTAGAATCCAAAGCCTTATATAGAGTTGCGTTCTCTTCAGTATAAATGTATAATCAAAAATGTATAATCAAGTAAATGTAACTCTCCTTAAATACTTATAGAAGAAAAATACAGGAATTAACAGGGTTCCCAGGAAAAGGCGTGGGAAAAAAAATACATTTTGAATTGGGTATAAAATTCGAAGAGCGCAAAAAGTTTTTTATAGCAATGTTTAAATAATTATATAAGCTCATAATTCATTTGTTAGCCTTATCTTTATAAATAATTAAAAAATAAATAAATTATTATTTAAGTATTATTAATGAGTGTTATTATATTGCATAACTTATCATATTTGCAAAGTCATTGGAAAAACAAGTATTTATCATATAAAGTTATACATACATATGTATTTAGTGTTCTCCTATACCTCTTTTTGGTGAGTTTAATACCAGTTAACAGTTTGAAGATAACTTGACTGGGTTTTGGAGTAGTTCTTGGAGACAAAACTCATATGCGCGTAAAGTTCTATGGTGCTTAGAAGTTTCCGCTGATTTTTTTATTTATATATTTGGAATTTCGTGGCAGAGCTGTTGTTGAACTTATCTGCTTGTTGCAAAATCAATTTTCCACAAATTAATGAGAATCGCATTTTTCCGTGGCACTCTTTTCTTAGATATATATATATATATATATAAATATAATGTGTATATAAATATAAGAAAAAATATCTGAAGCCGAAGCATGAGAAGTTGAGGCAACTTTTTAAAAAAGGATTCCTCTCAGCGATGTTGTTGCTGCTGCTGCTGCTGTTGCTGCTGTTGCTGCTGTTGACGCTTCTTTTCTGCACAAGATAAAAATATTTTTTAATGTTTTCTTGAGCACAGAAAATAATTTAAGGAATGTCACGTTGCAGCGACTCTCTTGCTATCAACTCTCAGCGCGTTGTGCGCTCCTTGTATGCACATTGCGCATTTATTTTGGTTCCATCGCAGCTCCCATCGGCTGCCAACCGCTGCTGCTGCTGCTGCTGCTGCTCCGACTTTGAGGCAACTTCGCCTCACTCCGGCTCTGGTATGGGATAAAAGAATTTCTTATATAGCAACAACTGCTGCATAGCATACATACATCTCTCTGCCTGTCCGTCCGTCCGTCCGTCTGTCTGTCCGTCTGTCTGTCTGTCTGCCTGCCCCCCCACTTACGTTCGTCGCCCCGTCGTTTACCTCCAGCTTGTGGATCTGTATAGAGTTTTAGCACTCTATGCATATCCATGAGATTGCAATGGAAACCAAAGAGCGGCGGATGGCAAGGGCAAACGATAAACGTTCGCTTGTTTTTTGTTTTTTGTTTCTTGTGTTTTCTTTTTTATTTCTACATTTTTTTTTTTTTTTTTTTTTTTTGTTGTCGATTGAAAACATTTTTACTTAACCCCTTATCACTTGGCCGGCCGCAGCCAAAAGAACTAAAAGCCGCACCGCCGCCAGCGTCGCCATTTTCCACACGTTAGTCCGCCGTGACCGTCGCATCCGTCTTAAATTAAAAGCTTTTTTTGTCTTTGGCGCAAAACCAACTAAAAAACACACACACACACACACACATACACACAAAACAAATCGAAAACAACAACAATAAAGAAATACTTTCGAGTGTGCCGCCGCAGCTTAATAAAGAGCATTAATGACAATGTCAATATTATACACACATGTATGCACATGTATAGGTGAGAGAGGCGGAGACGGGGCGACAGTGGCAACAGTGGCAACAGCAGCAATGGCCACAGCTCTGGGGCAGTTGGACACCTGGTCGCATTGGCAATCACGTTGATCGTCAATTGATTTGCAAATTGACAACTTTTCTCACATTGCAACAGCAACACACAAATCCCTAATTAAAAATTACATTCATTGTCAACATAAGTACAAAGTTTATACTCTGGCGAGGCAAGCAGCCAACATCAATTTTCTATTTGTTGTTATATCATAATAAGAAAAAAATAGAGCAAAATAATTATCAATATAAATAAAATAAAATTTCGCTGATGCCGTTCTGAATTCCGTTTCAGAATGTTTTTCGCTTTCCAACCCATTGCATAATTTTCAGAGCTTACAAAATTTCAATAAATGAACGACATTGAATAATTTCCCAGCTGGACGTCGAGTTTCCATCGTTAAAAATAAAACATTAGATCATGGAATGTATTTGACCTAAATTTTATTAGAGTTTTTTAAAAGAACATAACTACTCTTAAAAATAGAATGTATCTGCTCCCAAAAGTATGCTTTGCAATTCTTCTTTGCGAATTTGATGGTGAAATTGAAGCAATCCAAATCAGGTACTTTTTGCACCTGCACCGCCAATCTATACATCAAATCAAACGCTTACCAAGGAACTCCTTGCCACACTTGGTATTTGTTTCTATTTAATGCTTGGCACCGCATTTTTCTTTTCATTCTTTTTGTTTTTGTTTTTAAATTTTGTTTTGATTTGTTATTTTGCTTTGATTTCTTTTCAACTGAAATTAAAGCATTTTGTGGAGCGCACAATTTGGTTGCACCCCCCTCATTCACAGCACACGCGTGGGAAGTCGTCTTGTCAGCATTCAAGCATAGACGCATATCATAAACTTTGCAAACTAAACCACTCTAATAATAATAATAATAATAATAATAACATTGTTTGTTTGTTTTTAATGGGTTGTTTTAAATACGTTTTGCTTGCAGACAAAAATTACTAGTAGAAATTTTAATTTTGTCTTTGGAGTCGAGGGTTTTTTTATAAGAATAATAATCTTGGAGTAAGTTGATTTGCAGCTGCATAATAAAAATCAACAGTTTGCAAAATATCATTGAGATATATGAATCTAACTACGTTCAGTTTGCAAGTGCTCAAAAATCTGAATTTAACTCGAATACTTATCAAAGAAAATATTTAAATATTTCCACCTTCTAAAAGTTTCCATGGAGTCGATGATTTAAATCAGTTAGAAGACAGCTTTTGTCAGAACCCTTTAACTAAGTATAAGAAACTGTTAAAGTAACTGAATCAATAAAGATAATTAAGTAAATAATAAATAAAAAAACAAAACGACCGATTGTTCTAATGAAAGCTATATGATATAGTAATCCGATGTAGTTCGAAATCGGGTAGACCGACTTGGTAGACAATAAAGCTATTTAATATAGTGAGACGATTCGGCCTAAGATAATTTATAGAATATTCCAAGTTCTCTAAAGATAGATTTACAAAATAAAAATAAATAAAAAATAAAATAAAAAAATATATACTCTACTATATAATATATATGTATATATATACATTAAGTGGTCGGAGTAGTTCCCTTCAATGCGTTACAGACAAAATTGTAAAACCGTTTGTTGACAATTGTTTGCCAACAAGTTAGATGGAAACTGAGTACGATTCGCAAATTTGTGAGTTTGCTTCTTCTTCTCTTGACTTGAACTTGAAAAGGACTTTTCCAATTGGTTGCCTGCCAGTTTTCCGTTTGATTCGATTAAGTCTGCAGGCATTTTCCATGCGGCTTGACATCGACTTGGCTGTTCAGCTTTGTTGCAAGCGACAGAGTTGCTGTTTGTTGTTGTTGTTGTTGTTGTTATTGTTGCGTGTTGCAAATGCGCACAATTTTCGCATTTTCGTTTTCATTTCGATTTGTTGCACGTTTTCTGTGTTCTTTGTTTGCGCCTCGTGTTTCGTCAAACAAATTCGCTGGCATCGCCTCGTTGTCGATGTCGATTTCGATTGCAAGCCGCCGATTGCACACACACACACAGTCTGTGGCAGTGGCAGCAGCAGATAGAAGACTGAAAGCTTGCGCTTGCACCGTTGCGCTTGCGCCATTGCGCAATCAACTCGTCAGCCGTTACTGCAACAGTTGCTGCCACTGTTGCAGTTGTTGTTATTGGTTGGCTGTTTTTTTTTATTTTTATTTTTTCATCTTTTTTGTGGTTGTTGTTGTTGTTGTTGTTGGCGCTGTTTATGCTTACAATCGTTTGTGTTGCATTTTCATTTTCCAATATGTTTTATGTCTTTATGTGCATTTCAAAATGTTCGTTTTTTTTCACTGATTTTTGCTGTTGCAAGCAACGTGGCTGCAATTGCCACAGCAGTAACAGCAACAGCAACAGCAACAGCAGCAATTGCAACTGCTACAGCACACTTAAGCATTTATTAGTCATAAGCGATGAGCAGCAGCTAGTCACCCACTCAAAGTGCAACCGCTACAGTATTTATTGTATCCACACCCACACACACTCACACACACACACACACACACATACTCGTGAGTGTGTGTGGACATCAATTGTACTACATGTGTTTTTTATTTTGCCATCCAAGACCAAAGCTGCTCAGCTGCTTTTTGCAGTCGCTGGCAGTTTTTTTTTTTATTTTTTGCTTGTTTGTTTTTATTTTTTTTTTTTTTGTCACTTTCGCAGCATTTTATTAACAATCAGCGTATCTTATATTTATTTCGTTTTATTTTTATTGTATTGCCTTACGGGTAAAGGCATAAAGTGTATTAGTGCACAGATTTATTATGGACAGATGGATCAGACCTCATAAAATATATATATATACATATATACAATACATATGTCTGTCTAGATATCAAATATGAAAAGTTGTCTATCGCATTAATAAGCAGATCCTGTTTATCTCTTTTTAATTCTCTAGAAGATTATTTAAGTATGCTTTAGTTATAAGAAAAGAAAGAAGGGTTAACTTCTGCACTCCGAATATTACATACACTTCTAATTTCTATTCCACAACTGGTTTTTAACTGTATATTTGACACTTTTGTAGTTATATATATATATATATATGTCTGCCTATCTCGATCGCACAACTTAAAACTTATGTTTCGACTGATTACTGCTCTAACAGCTAGATGATATACAGTGAGCAAAGTCTTATTTCGCACAGTGCCTAGCAAAAATTTTAAAGTGCTATAAAGTTTAAACAAGGAAACAAATTCAAAATGTTTAAATGCCAATTTGTTTAATGTTAAATCACATTTGAAAAAGAAACTTTAGTTTATATTCAAATATTAATTAATTAATTAAAATTAGTCAAAAACTAAAAAGATAGTCAAAATTCATGCAACGTCTTATTTCGCACAGTCTTAAAAAAGTTACATATTTGGCGTATAAAAGCTTAAATAAGGATTTTAATACTTAGTATGATATTCTTTAGCCTTAAAAATTTCCCTTAACCTATTATTCATGGAAGATACCAGCTTCCGGGGAGTTTCTGGACTGATCCTGCAGTGGGCCAAACCAGCTTCGACGTCCTTGGCTGCAATATGCCAAGTCTTAACAAGACGGTCTTAAATATGGCTGGACTCGGTAACTGGTGTTGATCAAGAGTATATAGATATCCTATGGGATCGCAGACGTCTCTTTCAAAAATATGTACAAATTTGTAACACCTTCTAGGAGAGTGTGCATTTGTTAATCATGGTGTTCACTATGATTTTTGTCATCCGACGTGCAGCAGAATTGTTTGCGTCCAGTTGGGTTTCAGGCGCTAAGCGAATGATTAATGTATTCATGATAAACACAAAAAGCAACGCTGCACCAACGGATGGTGCGAGGGTGGCGAGGGCGGGGAGGGCGGGGAAATAGATTGAGCTTCACGAAAAAAGCGCATAATTTGATGACATATACATTTAATTATGTGACTTTTTTCATTTAATTTGTGCAAAATAAGTCGTATGCTCTTGTTAAATTATCACGCTGACATGTTTTCGAGACGTGCAATAATGGCAAATGTTTCCAATTTTGAAATGTAACCACTTAAACGAGTTCCACAGCCGTTTGAGAAGGCCATTAGACGCCGTCCAATATGAATTAGGCCAAACTGATGCCAGTTTACATTTAGATTTAATCAGCTACCATTTTCCGAAAACGTTGATCATACATATGAAAATGTATATACATATATTTGTAATTATTATGTTCTGAGAGTGTATATTGTGTGTAAACATGTGAACATGCATTATTTCCGGAAATTTTAACCGAATAGAATAGTCTGATGAATGATGAATACTATGAAAATCAAATGCATCCGCTTAGCTTGTAAATGAATTGAATCCATCTCATTTATATTTTGTTGCTACAAATAAATGTTTGAACTCTTTTTTCTGTGTCACTTCCTAATCTTGTCGACCCGATTCGGCAACTGTTTTTTTTTTGTTGGCTGTCAAGTCAAGTCGAGTTAGTGTTGTTGTTAGCTGTTAATGACTCTAACCAATCATTCAATATGATGACAACCATGTACTACGTGACTATGTTGACACTGCATTTTTTCCGATCTACTTATTTAATTCAGTTTAATTTTCTGACGGGCTTTCGAAGTCAGAGTGAATAAACCGACATTTGCTTACAACCATATATTGTATTTTGTGAGTGGTTTTTAATAACTTAACTTGAGAAATATCGGAGCGCATCAGTTGCATATATATATATATATATATATATATTTGGCGATAGCAGCCATGCTGCAATAACAATGTTATCAGTCCCAGTCCCAAATTGGAGCACAAATCAAAATGTAGTTGGATGGCGGTCGCTCCGCATGGACATCCAGCTGTCCATTTGTTGTTGTCTGTCTGCCGATTTGGCTGCAACAATGCAAAAGGATTGCAAAAAAAAAAAAAAAAAAATGTACAAGCAAATAAGCAACACAAATTTGGCAATACTCTATTATGAATGTACATCAGAACACACACTCGACGAAATTCAATTAGGGACACCTGCTGTTTTCCTTATGATATTCAAAATATAATTTTAGCTCATTTTTCGTTTCACATCAGTTATTTGCAATAAATTAACGAATCACATTTTTAAAATTAGCAGCACATTTATTGTACCAATGTTTTTATTTGTGTTGTTTTTGTGAGTTTCGGGAGCGATTTTAACATGAAGGTAACATTTCTAGTTTATTTTTGTTTTAAATTTACGATTGTTTTTTAGCATATAAAATAAAGAATACGATATATATTGCTGATCATAGCTGATATGCCGATGCAATCAGTCGCTTTGCAGCGAGCATTTAAAATGAATGAATGAATGAATGAAAAAATGAAGTATGAACCGTAAATGAAAATATGTGCAGCATTAATTTCAACGTTACTGCACAATCAGAGACTTTGCTTCAGGCTGGGTGGTTGTGTGGTTGGCTCGTTGGACTGGCCTGTCCTGGCCCAATGGTTGATTTGGCTTGGCTGACTGGCTGGCTGGCTGGCTAGCTGGCTGGCTGGATGAGTGAGTGATTGAGTGGGTGGTTGGGTGAACTGTATGTGGTATGATGCAGATGCAACATACACAATCAAAATTCCATTCTGTGCCATGTTCAGCTCGTGCCGCTCATACGACCCGGCTACGGGTGGGGGTACGAGAGCGAGTACGGGTCCGAGTCCGGGTCTAGGTCTGTCTGCTGGCTGATAGCTGTTGGCTTTTGGCTGCTGTCCGCTTGGCTGGCAGGCAGTCATTCAGTTAGTCATTCAGGCAAGCATTTAGTCAGTCAGTCAACCAGGCGGACTTTTCCGTCCGTCTTTCTGTCTATCTGCCATTCGCAGTTGTGCATTGTTTGACCGAAAATCAGAGAGTAAAAATATATTCGAGGCAGAACTGAGAGCTGAAATTCCATTGTTGCGGCGATATAAACAAAATTTGCATTCTTTTGTAGACAACACACTCGGACACACACACACACACACACACACACACACACACACACACACACACACACACACACACACACACACACACACACAAATTCATAGGCATGTGTACTCATCTGATCAAGAATGTGTAGTTTATTGGATTATATTCTGTATTGTAATGTACAATTTCCACAATTTGGCATTTACATTTGTCTTCATTCCGTTACGTTTCATAAATAAATACGTTTATATATGTATGTATGTATGTTTCTCTCACGTGATGTTGCCTGGACACATATGTAGTTATCAGGACGAAACAGAGCGCACAACTGACAAATCGTTGTCATCGCCAGCCACCCACACAACTCAATTTCGTTGTCTCACTGGGCAGTCAACCTCAGAATGCAACAGCAGCAACAATCAGCAGCAGCAGCAGCAACAACAACAACAACAACAACAACAACAATAGCAGCAGCAACAATCCCAACAGCCGTCAGTTGTCGTATCGGTTGACTTTGCCACTGCCTTCGCTTCTTTGATATGTGAATACCGCATGATTGCCAGTACAGCATGTGTGTGTGTGTGTGTGTGTGTGCGTGTGTGTGTGTGTGCGTGTGTGTCGTTTGTGTGTGTTTGCTAGCAACTGCATTGGGCCGCATTTTTTGTGCATACCCCACACAGTTGCCAGTTGAGTATTCCGCTGCTGCGATCAAACGGCAAACGGCAAACGGTCAGCTCTCATTGTTATTTAAATGTCTACACAAAGCGGGGCACGTTGTGCTTCAACTGGCAAAATCCCCAAGCACCCAACGTGCAACATGCAGCTTCGACTGGATTGAGCATTTGCCCTAACCGTATCCCTGGTTGACTGTCATTTTGGGCCTGGCATTTGGGTTATGGTTTTCAGCTGAAGCCGGGCACGTTGCCGGCACATGTTAATTAACAATATTGATTGAATTCCAATTCGAGATGAAATGTTTTGGGCACCCCACGTACCACGGCAGCCCACAGCCCACAGCCCACAAACATATATACATATATACAGAATATATATACAAATATACATGTTGCCGTTCGCATTTGCCTTTGAGCCGCTGTTCATTTCACAATTGCAGTTTGGCGCACAGAATTCCATTAACCGTTGCGCGGGGCACACGTGGCGTCTACTTAATTGACGCACTGCCTCTGATGGTTACGCAGCGGAGCCCAAGAACAATACAATACATATACAAATATATATAAGCCACACACACACAGACACAAATACACACACTCCATGTCATATTATTGTTAACAATAAATATTCATGTGCGCATCCTTTTGGGCCATTTCCTGCATGGCTTTTTCACTAGGTGTTAATTTGAATAAGCTGTAACGGACAGTAGGAGGCATCTTCGACCATATGAGCGGAACATGAACAGAATCCAATCTCGCAGACTATTTAATATTAAGTTTTTCCATTCTATCCGATCATTGCTCGCGTTGCTATAGGAGTAAAAAATTAAGGTAAATTTGAAAATGAAGCCTTTCAAGTTGCTTGGCTAACAAAATCATAGATAACTGGATACAGGGTATCTACAAGTCGAGCACTCTCAACGGCAGCATTCCTACTTGTTATTGTTGCGGTTATTGTTGTTGTTGCTGTTGCTGCTGCTGCTGCTGCTGCTGCTGCTGCTTCTGTTGCGCGTATCTCTGAAATATTGTATTGTTTGTTCATTTGCACAATAAATAAAATGGACACACATTCTTTTTTCCTGGAATTTCACTGCGCTCGTAATTAACTTCATAATTAAAATGGTCAAATGAACCCGTCCAGCAGTGCACATCGCACTTTTATTTTTTGCGGTTCTTTCGCTGTCTGTGTGTGTGTCTGAGCCTATGTATTTCCATGATCTGTATATATCTCTGTATCAGTGTTTAAATATTGAGGTCACAAAGGTCATCGTATGGCTATAATATTGTTAGAGTATCGCTTTAGCCAGTTACTACATTTGGTTAGCTTTCCTAAGACCTCTTTCGATTCCAAAGGATAACGACATATTTTGCATAGCATGCTTTAGGGAGTTTGCATTTAATTCACTTGTCCCTTTAAATAAACTTCAAATTATATATATAAATATTTATATTTCATTAAATTATTTGTAAACTAAAATAGAAATAATGTTATTTTTGTAACATTCGAAATGTAAACAAGCATAATATTAATATTATTGTTGATATTAAAATGTAAAATGGATATATACAAAAAAATGAGCAGGCCAAAAAAAAAGTTAAAAGCTAGCACTGTAGACTAAGAAGTCACCTAGCCAAGCTAGGTATAATTAGTAGCGGACTCTGTAGGTTCTGTGAATGTGGGGAGGAATCCTCAATGCACATCCTAGCAGAGTGTGTCGCCTTAGCGAGGAAAAGATGTAGCATCCTAGGGACGCATGTCATGACAACCAATGACCAACCAATGAACCCCTCAACCCAATAAAGATTCCAGCAGGAGCTTGGGTTGAAGGAGGAGCTTTAAGCCCAGAAGGGTGCACAATAGATCTATCAGGTCGCAGTCCACCCACCCCCAACTAAATAATAATAATATTAATTTAAAAAGAGAAATTTTGAAAAACCCTCAAAGGACACCAATGTGTACCAGCTATTAATATTTATAATATAATATTATAATATAATATTTATAATATACTAGTGCCGGCAAAGTTAAATGGACAAACAAATGCATCGAAAGCACGTAAACAGTTATGCATGAAGGCCATAAAAAGGGGAGATAGTATCTAGTTGGTCTACAGGGAAAAGTTAAATCGATCTAATAGCAAAATATAAACACCAAGAAGTGTTCTAAGGAAGATTAAGAAAAGTTATCGAAATTGGAAGATACACAATCGGTCATAAATATCGCCAGCTTTAGTATTTCGATAGCTTTATGAGTTAACCGACGCCACTTTCATTCCAACCAACATAGCTTGGTATTCAGGACAACAGTTAAGCGTTAACATGCTCATCTGAATCATCAGTCTATGTGCACTTTACTGAATGAGCATTTATAATAAATTGCACTTAAAACAATTTGTGAGTGGGTATCTGCATTGGACAGCATCTGCTTTTGTCTTGTGGCATTACACGGCGCACACATTACGACCACTGGTCGATCACATTGAGCACGTAGTTCACGAAGCTGCCGGAGAGCCGGGAAGACCCCGGCAATAATGCACTGCTACACTTACCCAATCATAACTGTAATTGTCGCACTTGTTGTGCATCCACAAATCTCGGACCCGCAACTAAATAATAAGAGCTGATCCCACGGGCTGATTAAGAGCTCAGCAAACAGGTGTAAAATTTAACAATTCCTGCCTAATTGATGATGGAAAATAAAACACAATACGAAAGCCATAACACCAACAACAACAACAACAACAACAGCAACAGCAGCAACAACAACAACGAGCTGCAGATAAGAAACGTACACTGAATTCTGCATAATTCAGTGCAAAAATATTCAATAGCAAATCGAATGCATTAAAAACACACGCACCCACGTTCCTCAACCAACCAACTTACTTATGTAACGCAATATTTGTAGATATATATATATTAACGTATATACATATACGTACATATACACCAAACAGTACAGAATGTACTTGTGTATATGGAACAGAGACGCTCGCACTCTCCAAATAAATGTAGTTTGAACCGTGGAAGACATCTGAATGTTATATAGATATATATACATATAGATATATATGTGTGTATATATATAATACCAAAATAAATATCGAATAGATATTCGCTTAACCAGTTCTTTGAAAACTTATCATACCCCATAAATTCACTAATGCCGGAAAATATATACTCATAATATATATCTCATAATATATTAAAGTAACCAATATTTTGATAAGCCAAGAAAACCTGGTCTAAGGGATACTAAAATACATATACATAAAGCAAATTGAATAATCAGCTAGTTGTTCCTAGGAAATCTATATATATATATATATATATATATAATCTATATATTATTTCGATGTTAATAGTTTATTTCCAATGGCAACTATATGTTTTCAAATTACAATTATTTTAGGTATACATCTAAGGAACATAATACTACACGTATTGGTATCTTTGGTTCGGATAATTTGATAAACGATATATACGAGCAATTTCATC